>CAKNYM010052052.1:219285-251703 GCA_932195095.1 Andricus curvator
ACTATTCCTTTTGAAGATTCATCATTTTAGTTGAATTTTTTTTTTCAAATTATAATTGACCTATTCTGTTGAGAATTCGTTTTTTCTTGTAGAAAATTAAATATTTAACTGGAAAATCAACTATTCATTTTTTGGTGGAAAATTGTTCTCTTTCGTTGAAAATCAAACTGATTGGTTGAAATTTAATCCTTTTGAGTTGAAAATTCAACTACTTCGATGAAAATTTGTCTTTTTAGTTAGAAAATTAATCTTCTTGGTTGAAAATTCAACTATATTGTTAAAAATTCATCCATTTTGTTAAACAGTAGTTATTTTTGGTTTGAAATCATTTTTAACAGAAAATTTAACTATTCCAGCTGAAGAATTATCATTTTAGTTGAAAAAAATTTGTTTAGTGAAAACTTGTCTATTCTATTAAAAATTCGTTTTTTTTTTCTAGAACATTAATCTTCTTGGTTGAAAATTGAACTATTTTGTTGAAAAATCTTTGATTTTGGGTTAAAAATTTATTTTTTAACTGAAAATTTAACTATTCCTTTTGAAGATTCATCATTTTAGTTGAATTTTTTTTTTCATTATAATTTACCTATTATTATTATTATACCATTAAGCCATTTCCCTTCCGGGGTAGGCGTGACTTGCTCGGTTGAAAATTCGTTTGTTTTGTATAAAATCAAATATTTAACTGAAAAATCAACTATTCATACATCTCTTTGGTTAAAAATTAGATTATTTTATTAAAAAATCATTATTTTTTGGTTGAAAATTTAGTTCTTATATGAAAATTCAACTATTCCAGTTGAAGATTCATCATATCAGTTGAAAATTCATTTCTTTAGATGAAAATTTAACAATCATGTTGAAAAGTCTTTTTTTTTTTTTGGAAACTAATTTTGTAACTGAAAATTTAACTATTCAAATTTTGGTGGAAAAAAATATATTTTTTTTGTTGAAAGTTCAACTATTTATTTGAAAATTTATCTTTTGAAAATTCAAATATACTTTGTTAAAAATTCATTTTATTTCGGTAGAAAATTAATCGTCTTGGTAGAAAATTTATCTAGTTGATCAAAAAGTCATTTTTTTGGTTAAAAATCCATCTCTTTGTTTAAAAATTTGATTATTTCCTCAAAAAATCGTTAATTTTTTGTTTAAAAATTAGTTCTTATATGAAAATTCAACTATTCCAGTTGAAGATTCGTCATATCAGTTGAAAATTCATTTCTTTAGATGAAAATTCAACTATCTTGTTGAAAAGTCTTTTTTCTTTGTTGGAAACTAATTTTGTAACTGAAAATTTAACTATTCAAATTTTGGTGAAAAAAAAAAAAATTTTTTGTTGAAAATTGAAATATGCTTTGTTGAAAATTCGTTTTTTTCGGTAGATAATTAATCCTCTTGGTTGAGAATTCAACTATATGGTTGAAAGTAATCATTTTTGTTTGAAAATTCGTGTAAGTTTAGTTTAGTCGTAATCCGAAGTAATCCGAAGTAATCCGAAGGAATCTCATGTAATGTAGAGCAATTTTATAAATAGAAATAATCCAACAGCCCATTTTGATAAAAATATATAAAAAAAAAATTTAAACAAGAATTTGATACCGAAGAACCGTTTTTTAATTTTTTTCTGAATTTTCCATAGCATTATGGATCGCAGGCAGGGCGTTGATTCTATCGGTTCTTGGCTGGTTGGCTGGGCCGGTGCATCTCGTGCATGTGCTTGTGTACGAATGCCTGAAGGGGGCTGCATGCAGTGCACCAGACAAAAAAAGATGAGCCACGGTGGGGGCCAGACGGGGGGCAAAAACACGCGACTGGCCCCAAACCCCTGCCTTCCAGGTCCCTTCCCCCTCCCAGCACCCTCCACCATCCCCCTCCTCATCACCCCGCCGAGTCTCGCTCACTCACTCTCATACATACTCTTGCGTACTTAACTCCGTCAAGCGTGTATACTGTATATATACTGTATATACAGTACATTATGATGAACGACGAAAATACGACGAGTCACGTACAGATTTTGCGATTTCGCGGCCAGCGCCGCCAATGTTAAATAAATTATGTCGCTCGGATAAGAAAGATGAGGAAAAAGAAATTCGCTGACCACTTACAATTAGCCACAGGTTATTCATTCTGTAATCAAGTTTCGGACTCATGACTCCTGGCTCAGAGACTCTACCATTTGTCATGATCAACCATAAAAAATCCCTTTCACAGTTCATTATTTTCGTCCATAATATTTATAATTATGTGAAATTCGAGTCAGTTAAGAAACCGTTATTTTAAGTTATGGCAGGAAGAGACTTTACACTACGAAAAAAAAGAAGTTTCAACAAAATAGTTGGATTTTCAACTCAAGATGATAACATTTTTCACTAAAATTTGAATAGTAAAATTTTCAGTTACAAAATTAATTTTCAACAAAAAAAAAACAAATTTTTTTTCAACAAAATCCCTGGTGGAAAAAAATTTTACAAGCAATTACAACATTTCTACAACTGTTTTTTATTAAAATTTGTACTTTTTTTGAAAAAATGTACAAAATTTAACAGTGAAATAGAGTTAAATACAAATTGCTAATTTTTTTCTTGTATTTTCTGCTAGAAAAATAAAAAAATTAACAATAAAGTATAAGCTTCTACAATTCAAAAATTTGTATAACTTTTTAATAATACATTTTTTGTCTATTCTTAATTCTAAAATAATTTCAAATTATTAGATTCATAATTAAACGCTCTTATTCTTTAATCCAAAACTCTTATTCAAAAATCCAAAACTAAAGAAAATCCAAACTTAATTTAAAACTGGAAAATATTTTCAAAAAGAACAAACTAAATTTATATTTCCGAAGGTTTTAAACTAAAATTTGGATGCTTTTCAAGGATCTTTAAAAGTTTTAAAATAATAAAAAAAATCTTAAGTTTGCTGGAAAAATGTTCAATGATTATTTATTTTGAAAAATTAATTTTAAGAGAATATTTAAAAAGATTCAAAACAAACTTTTTTGATCAATAAATGACAATTGAACAATTATTAGGATGGAAAATAATCGAGCATGTTTATAATACAATTAGAATTTTTGGAATGATTCTAAAATAATTTGAAAGGTTTTAAATAAATAAAAAATGTGTATCGAAATTCCTAGAAAAACTAACAATAATTTTTACATTCTCATTCTAATGAGAAGGTATTGGTTTTATGTAAAATTTGACATAGTCGGTTTTCATCAAATCTCCACGTTTCGAGACCCCCTGAGCTAGAAAAAACGATTTTTACGAAGGTGTCTGTCTGTCTGTAGTCTGTAGTCTGTCTGTCTGTCTGTCTGTCTGTCTGTCTGTCTGTCTGTCTGTCTGTCTGTCTGTCTGTAGCCACGATAACTTTCGAAAAAATGATCAGATTTGATTGAGCTTTGGCACACTTTTTTATGGCCCAAAAATAGAGAACGAGTTCGTTAACCAGCTATTTTGGATGAAAATCCAAAAAGTGAGCACATTTTGAAAATTTTTGAGACCACTTTTTTGGAAGATTTGAAAATTCTATGTACGGTTATTAGTAGTACGCAAAATGACGAACAAAATATTCTTATGACTTTTCGTGATAAAAAAAAAAATTACTGGAGTTATAGCATTTTCAAAATTCCAAAAAACAAACGAAAATGAACATTTTAAGCCGAAAAACGCACGATATGAAAAAAAGTCAAAAGGAGAAAAACGTTGATTCCTGAACACCCTATAATATTTTCATAACAACTTTTTGAATTTTTCGAAAAATAAAAAATTCAAATTTTGATCGCACAAAAAATTAATGAAAAATCAAAAAAGCCATTTTGCTGTAAAACTATGCAAGATACCAGAAAATATCATCTCACCAAAATTGTGCACCTAAAAAAGATCTACAAATTTCTTATCATTCACTTTTTGATATGACGCGTAGTTTTTGTTTTATTCGTAAAAAACAGCATTAAAAATAGAAAAATCAAATTTTCAGACGAATATTACCAGCTACGAAAAAATGACCGAAACAAAATTTGTTCATCCAAGGAAGAGGTACAAATTTATTGTGACTCATGTTTCGATAGGATGCGTGGTTTTCGTTTTATTCGTGAAAATAACATTGACAGTAAAAAAAATCAAATTTTTGAAAAAACAATGCAAGGTACGAAAACATATAAATGAACAAAAATTGTGCATTCAAAAAAGACTTACACACCCGTAATCAATTTTTGTGGTAAGAATATATTCAAAATGAAAAATTTAACTTTTTTTATTAACGGCACAAGCTAAAATAAAATGTTAAATAATAAAATTTGTCGCCTGAATTATATCATTACTTTTCATTTGAAATCAAATACAAATTTAGTAATTCGTATATGAAGAACATATAATGATTGATTTTCAAATCAAATATCGATCGCGAAGCGCGAGTGTCTGGATGAGAATGTGTTCCTTAAGGTCGATAGAACCTTGAGTAAATAAAGTTCCTTTTCAGTCTAAAATAAAAATAAATTTAACAATCACTTAATATGTAGAGGTTTTGATAATTTTATAATATTTGCAAACAAACTTTTTCTTTTCATCGATGTCGAACACGAAGTTCAAAAATCTAGAGGAGCCTAGCGTAAAGCGCGATGCAAATACGCCCGAGCGCGTAGCGCGAGGGGAACACATAATCGAGCGCGAAGCGCGAGATAAATATATGATCGAGCGCGAAGCGCGAGATCCAACAGTCGCGCGCCCTAGGCGCGCTCAAACTTGCGAGCGAAGCGAGCCGCGCGCGAAGCGCGCCATGAGAATGTGCCCGCGACGCGGGCAGATTTTTTTTCGTTTGAAAAATTAATTTTTAAAGAATAGTTAATAAAATTTCCAAAATTCATGTATTTTGTTCAAAAAATCGTCTATTTGGTTAAAAGTTCCTTTTTTCGTTGTAGATTTATCATTTTAGTTGAAAATTAATTTCTTTGGTTGACAATTTAACTATTTTTCAAACATTTGTTTTCTGTTGATAGAAAATTGAATTTTTTTAAAACTGAAAACTTATCTATTCCATTTTTAGCTCAAAACATATATTTTTTAGTTTAAAATTCAACTATCTATTTGGTTGAAAATTCATGTATTTTGTTCATAATTCATTTGTTTATGTAGAAAATTAATTTTCTTGGTTAAAAATTCATCTTTTTGATTGAAAACTTAACTATTTGGTTGAGAATTCATTTATTTTGTCAATAATTAGTCTTTTTTGGTTGAAAATTATTCTTCGTGATTGAAAATTCACATTTTTGATTGAAAATTCATTTATTTGGTAGAAAATTTGTTTTTCTTTTTTTTTGTTCAAAATTAATTTTTTGGTCGAATATTCATAATTTTGATTGAAAATTAATTTATTTCGTTGAAAATTTAACTATTTTATCAAGATTTTGAAGCTTTTCAAGGATCTTTAAAGGTTTTAAGAAAAAAAAATTATCAAATTAGACAAAATTTCAGTTAGAAAATCCAAACTTAATATAAAACTGGAAAATATTTTGAGAAATAAAAAACTAAATTTAGATTCTGGAGGTTTCGAAATAAAATTTTGAAGGTTTTCAGGAATCTTTAAAGGTTTTAAGAAAATAAAAAAAAATTCTTAAATTTGCTGGGAAAATTTTAAATGATTTTCTATTATGAGAAATTAATTTTAAGAGAAAATTTAAAAGGATTTGAAACCAACTTTTTTGATTAATAAATGACAATTGAACAATTATTAATTTGGAAAATAATCGAGAAACTTTAAAATATATTTAGAAGTTCTAAATTCCTAGAAATACTAACAACAATTTTATTTTTTGAAAAATTAATTTTTAAAAGAATATTTAATAAGATTTCCAAATTTGTCAAAAAATAATCTGGATGATTTTAAGGTAGGTTTTTTTACTTTTGCAGGATTTAAAAAAAATTGTTGGAAAAATTCGAGTTCCAAGATAATAAAATTATTATTAGATTCCTGGAGATTAACAAAAAAATTTTTTAAACATATTTTTAAGAAAATATTTAAAATGACTTCAAAACAAATTTTACTGTATGAATTAATGTTTCTAGTTTCAAATTGTTAAAAATGATATAATTTTGAAATTTTATAAATTAAAAATATAGAAGTTAAAATTTTGCAGTTGAAAGGCTCTTAATTAAAAAATTTTAGTTGAAAAGTGTTGAAAGCTTTAATTTTTATTTTTATTATTATTAATTTCAATGAAATTAATTGAGAACATTGCAATTAGATACTTTTAAATGACATATATGGTGTCTAATCGATTGCTATATATTTGAAAAAAACATCAAATATAAGGTTTTTCTTTTTTTTAATAATGATTATTCATCATTGTCTTTAAATATTCTACCATTCCTTCAAAGTTTAAACATAGAAGCTTTTTTGTAATAGCGATCATGTATACATGATCGCATCTTAATTTAAAATTATCGCATCTTAATTTAATTATAAAAGTACAAAATTCGTCTCAATAATAGAAAAAAATTGTACTTTCCTGTAATTGTGGTTGTAATTTATTGTATTTATTTATAGATTCCTGTAAAAATAGTATTAGTTTTCTGTACTTTATTGTAAAAAATTTTCCATCTAGAGAAAAAAGGCTCCGCCGCTTCTGGGCTAGGCCTTTTTTTACAAAAAGATATTAAATATCCATTTGCGATATATAAAATGAGGGAAATAAAATTTCATATTTTGCGCGAGATTTTTTGACGTCTCTCTCATTTGAATTTAAAACTGGAAAATATTTTGAAAAATAAAAAACTTTGAAGCTTTTCAAGGATCTTGAAAGGTTTTAAAAAAATAAATGAAATTCTTAAGTTTGCTGGGAAAATTTAAAATGATTTAAAACAAACTTCTTTGATTAATAAATGATAATTGAACAATTAATAATTTGGAAAATAATCGAGCAAATTTAAAATATGTATAAGTTTAAACATAGAAGCTTTTTTTGTAATAGTGATTATGTATACATGATCGCATCTTAATTTAAAATTATGTAATTGCAATATTCTCAATATTTGTCATCCTAGGTCGAAAAAGAACAACTTTTTGGCTGCAAAATTAATTAATTAGAAATTCCTGTGAAAATAGTTTTAGTTTTCTGTACTTTTTCCTAAAAATTTTTCCATCGATTTTTCACTAAAATTTGAATAGTGAAATTTTCAATTACAAACCTAATTTCCAACCAAAAAAGAAAACGATTTTTCAACAAAAAAGTTCAATTTTTATCCAATCAGATGAATTTTTAACCAAGAAGATCAATAATCTACCGAAAAAGGCCAATTTTCAACAATTGTTAACAATGTATATTAATTTTGTATCAAGTAGTTGATATTTCAACTTAAAAAGGTTTATTTACCATTCAAAATGGAATATTTAAATTTCCACTTGAAGAAAACAATTTTCAAACAAAAAAAAAGAATTTTTAAGTAAGAAAATTAATTTTATACCAATAATGAGAAGTTTTTATTAGAAATGCATGCATTTTTAATAAAAAAGATAAATTTACCAACAAAAATGGAACAGTAAAATTTTCATTTAAAAAATTAATTTTCAATTTTAAAAAATTAATTAAAAAATTGTTTTTTAATTTTTTATTAAAATAGTTCATTTTTAGCCAAAAATATGAATTTTCAAGCAAGAAGATTAAGTTTCGAGTTGAATTTTCAACTAAAAAAAATTTTCAACGAAATAATTGGATTTTGAACTCAAAAAGATCAATTTTTCACGAAAATTTTGATAGTAAAATTTTCAGTTACAAATTTAATTTTCAACCAACAAAAAAAAAACGAATTTTGAGCAAAATAGTTGAATTTTTATCCAAAATTTTTAACGAAGTAATTGAACTTTCATCCAAATAGTCGAATTTTCAACTAAAAAATATCAATTTTCAACGAGGTAGGAAAATAGTTGGAAATGGATTTTCAACTAAAAATGATAAATTTTTCACTAAAATTTGAATAGTGAAATTTTCAGTTTGAAACTTAATTTCAAACAAACAAAAAAAAAACAATTTTCAACAAAATAGTTAAATTTTTATCAAAACCGACGCAATTTTAAACAAGAAGATTATTAATGTACCGAAAAAGGCCATTTTTAATAATATACGTGAATTTTCAACCAAATAGTTTATTTTTCAACTAAAAAAAGGTCAATTCTTCACTAAAATTCGAATAGTGAAATTTTCAGTTACAAACTTAATTTCCGAGAAAAAATAAAAATAAATTTCCAACAATTTAGGTAAATTTGTAACCAAAAAGATGAATTTTTAACGAAGAAAATTAATAATCTACCGAAAAAGGCCAATTTTCAATAATATACGTGAATTTTCAACCAAATAGTTTATTTTTCAACTAAAAAAGTCATTTGCAACCAAATATGGAATAGTCACATTTTCAATGAAAATCAATCGAAAAATAAATTTTTAACAAAGTAATTCAACTTTCATGCAAATAGTTACATTTTAAAGAAAATGAATTTAAATCAAGAAGAAGAATTTTCTACCAAAAAGACGAATTTTCAACCAAAATCATGAATTTTCAACAAAAAAGATTAATTTTCTACTGAAAAAGACAAATTGTAAAGAACACAGATTAATTTTGAAGCAAATAGTTGATATTTCAACTGAAAAATGTTAATTTACCCTTCAAAATGAAATTGTCAAATTTCCAGTTAATGAAAACAATTTTCAACAAAAAAAAATAAGTAAAATTTTTTTTTTTTAATTTTTCATAAAAATAGTTCATTTTTAATAAAAAATATAAATTTTCAAGCAAGAAGATCAAGTTTATACTATTGCAGTGTTTTTTCCTTTTTATAAGAATTCCTTTTTTTTCACCTGCTTTCAAGAAACTTTACCCTTTTCGCTTTTTTTGATTAAATGTGAACTGAATTAATAGAACATAAGAAAATTCAACTATTTTTGGTTTTAAATTATTTAAACTATTTTGTTAAAAATTCGTTTTATTTTTGGTTGGAAATCAATTTTTTTATCTGGAAATTTTACCATTCCATTATTGGTTGAAGATGTATCTTTTTATTTTAAAATACAACTATTTGGTTGAAATCCCTTTTGTTGTGTGCAAATTCAAGTACTTTTTTTGTAGAAAAATTATCTTCTTAGTTAAAAAATCAATTTTTTAGTTAAAAATCAAATTCTTTTGTTGAAATTTCATTTTTTTAAAGATTCATCATTTTAGTTGAAAATTCATCTCTTTGGTTGAAAATTGAATTATTTTGTTGAAAATGCAACTATTTTGTTAAATGTCATATTTTTAATTCAAAACTTCAACTACTTATTTCCATGTTGAACTACTTTGTTAAAAATTCATTTTTTTGGTTGAAGATTTATTTCTTTGATTGAAAATTGACTTTCTTTCCTGAAAATGTAACAATTCCATTTCTGGTTGAAAATTGATATCTTTCATTCAGAGCCGCCTTAACCGGATCTAATTGGAATGCATAATATTGCGCAATATACTCGACTGAGTACTCGCGCACTGCGGCCCTTCCGAGGTGAGAGTCGCAACCGTCTCTTGCCCTGCGCACTGAGAAACTGTGTGGGCCAGCAATTCTAGGAATTACTAAACCGGGGTTTACTAAATCGGGGTCCGAGTGTATATGGTAGAAAATGTGTCTTTTTTAGTTTAAAAATGAACTGTTTCGTTGACAATCCATGTATTTTGATTAAATTCATCTTTTTGGTTAAAAATTCAAGTATTCGAGTTGAATATTTATTATTTTCGTTGAAAATTGATATTTTTGGTTGAGAATAAAACTACTTGGTTGAAAGTTAAACTTTTTTATTAAAAATTCACTTTTTTGGTTAATAATTCGTCTTTTTTGGTATAAAATAATCTTCCTTGTTGAAAATTCATCTTTTTGGTAAAAAATTAAATTATTCTAGTTAAATATTCATCATTTTAGTTGAAAATCCGTTACTTTGTTTGAAAATTTAACTAATTTTTTGGAAATCAGATTTTTGGTTGAAAATTCATCTTTCTTGTTTGAAAATTCAACTATCTTCTGAAAAATTGGTCCTGTTGACTTGAAAATTCAACGCTTTGGTTGAAGTTTAATTTTTTTTTTAATTAGTCCTTTTTGATGGAAAATATATCTTTTTTAGTTCAAAATTCAACTGCTTTTCTTAAAAATTCATCTTTTGGACGAAAATTTATTTTTCTTTATGGAAAATTGAACTATTGGTTTGAAAAAGGTACTGTTTTTGGTTGGAATTTAATCCTTTCTGTTTGAAAATTCGCCCTTTTGGATGGAAAATTCATCATTTGGTAGAAAAGTGATTTCTGTAGTTGAAAATTCTACTATTTGGTTGAAGATTTCATTAATCTTCGAAAAATCTACTATTTCGTTAAAAAGTTATCTTTTTTCGTCGAAAATTTAACAGCTTGTTGAACATTTTTCTTTTTGAATAGAAGGTTTGTCCTTTAAATTGAAAATTCATCTTTTTTGGGTTTAATAAAAATTCAGCTATTTTCTTGATATTTTTGTCATATTTTTGGGTTAAAAATTCATTTTTTCTGGTTGGAAATTGATTATTTTTAATTCGAAAGTCTAATATTATATTTCTGTTTTAGAATTCATATCTTTCGATCAAAAATTCTACTATTATGTTGAAAATTTCATTATTTTATTGCAAATTCAACTGTTTTGTTAAAAGATCATTTTAATTGGTCGAAAATTCAACTGCTTGGTCGAAATACTTTATTTAAAATACTTTTTATTGATTGAAAATTTAACTATTTTGTTGAAAATTCTATTATTTTGAGAGAAAATTCAACTATTAGGTTGAAGATCAATTTTTGTTTGAAAATTCACATTTTAGAGTCGAAAATTCAATGGTTTTCCAGAGAATCCGACTTTTTGGCTTAAAAATTCTACAATTTCACAGACAAGTAATCTTTTTTGCTTAAAAAATCAACTTTTTTGTTTGAAAGTTAATATTTTTAAATTAAAAAGTCTATGTGATATTATATTATTGGTTTAGAATGTATCTCTTCGAGTTGAAAAAATATACTATTTGTTTGAAAATCGCATTATTTTGTTGAAAATTCAACTATTTCGTTCAAAAATTACCATTTTATTTATTTTTATTTTATTTATAATTTTATGTTGGAACAGGTTATTTTCCAAAGTAAAAATTCTGATTTGGATGAGAGAATTTTCTAAATAAAGTTATAAAATTCTGTGTTGGGAGAGTAAATTCGAAAAGTACCTTCAACATTTACTTTCAAAAATAAAGTACGGTTTGCAATTCCTGTTAAATTTACTGAAAAATCACTGTCGTGAATCACTTTAGAAAAGATAGCATTATAAATCAAACTATTTTATGATAAATTTTGTCCCATTTGTTTGGCGCATCTCACAAGATGTGCCGACAAAACGCCAAACGAACTGAACACTTTGTCAAATATTGACATGTAAAATATTTGATACCTTACACCTTGCATTCTCTACACATGGTTGGTCAACCGACAATGCACTTCGGTATGTTCAAACACCTCAAGACCAAGGCGTGGAAAATAATTTTCCAAGAAAGATTATTTATCGACCTACTTCTAATTATATTTCACTATTATTCCTATCAATTTACACTTATACAGTTAATTTTTAGGGTTTAGTGGCCCCAGGAGGGGAAGTAGGAAGAGTTGCCTGCAAATAGCCTTGTTACAAAATCGGGGGAATTGAATAATAAACAGTCAGAGCCGCTTTAACCGTTTCCAATTGGAATGCATAATATTGCGCAATATACTCGACTGAGTACTTGCGCACTGCGGCCCTTCAAAGGCGAGAGCTGAGAAACTGCGTGGGCCAGCGATTCTAGGAATTCCTAAACCGCAAGTTCCTAAACTAAGATTCGAGTGTATTTGAATGACCCAACAAAATTTGTTTGTTGAATCAACCAAATACTCCATCTACCAAAAGATTTCGTTAAAACAACCAAAATAATCAATATAATAATATAATAATGTTGAAAAAACTAAAATTTTGTAGATTCAACCAAGTCGTTTTTTGAGTGTAGACTTTTCAACAAAACGGTCTAAAGGCCAGTTCAGACGCGCGTGCATTTACTGCTAGTAAACTACAAAATAAAAAAAAAATTGTGAAGAAATATTTGAAAAACTTGAATAAATTTATCCTATTTTTTCTATTATTTATCCTATAAGTAGAATTTTTAACTAAAATAAGAAATCTTGAAAAAAAATCTTCAACAAGACTTCAACATTTAATCAAATAGTAGTTGAATTGTTAAGCAAAAAAATTACATTTGAACCAAGAACTTTAATTTACTAACAAAAATGAAGATTTTTCAACGAAATAAATGAATTTTCCACCAAAAAGATATATTTTCAATGGAAAATAGAATAGTTAAATTTTCAGTTCGAAAAAATTAATTTTCATCCAAAAAGATGACTTTTTAACCAAGAACATTAATTTGCTACCAAAAAAGAAAAATTTTCAACGAAATACATGCATTTTTCACCGAGAAGATACGTTTTAAATGAAAAAAATTGGATAGTGAAATTTTCAGTTAAAAAAATTAACTTTTAACAAACAAAAAACGAATTTTCAACAAAATAGTAAAATTTTCTACAAAAATAATGAATTTTTAATTTTTCAAGGAATCTGTATTATCATCAGAGAATAACATAAATATTTAACGTCTTTTCAGACTAGATGGAGAATGAATGACAAATTATTTTAATTGATTTTTTTCTGAAAAAAGATCTTCTCCTTTCGCTCCGCTCTTCTTCTCTCTTTTTTCAGAAAAAATTAAAATGTTCGATTCCCAGCCGAGCGAAAGGAGAAGATCTTTTTTCAGAAAAAAATTATTTAAAATAATTTTTGAAGTTCGATTCCCAGCAGAGCGAAAGGAGAAGATCTTTTTTCAGGAAAAAATTGATTAAAATAATTTTTGATTCATTCTCCATCTAGTCTGAAAAAGCACCCGACCGGCAATCGGAAGTTCTGAGGTTCGATTCCCAGCGGAGCGAAAGGAGAAGATCTTTTTTCAGAAAAAAATTAATTAAAAGAATTTTTGATTAAAAAGATGATTTTTTAACCAAGTTTATTCATTAATTTACTATAAAAAAAGATGATATTTTAACAACACGCATACATTTTTCACCAAAAAGATACATTTTCATTTGAAAACTGAGTAGTTGAATTTTCAGTTCAAGAAATTAATCTTCAAGCAAAAGAATGAATTTTCAATGAAATAGTTTAATTTCCTATCGGAGAAATGAATTTCCAACCAAAAAGGTGACGTTTTAATCCCAAAAGATACGTTTTCAATGAAAAATTTAATGGTTAAATTTTGAATTCAAAAAATTAATCTTCAACAAAAAAAAAACAAGAATTTTCAACGAAATAATTACCTTTTCTACTAAAGGAATCAATTTTGAACCCAGAAGATTAATTTTCAACCACGCAGATGAATTTTCAATTAAAAAGATGATTTTTTAACCAAGAATATTTATTTAATACCAAAAAAGATGAATTTTCTACCAACTAGTTGAATTTTTAACTCAAAAAGATAAATTTTCAACTAAAAATTGAATAGTTAAGTTTTAAGATGAACATATTAATTTTCAATAAAAAAAAAACAAATTTTTAACAAAAAAGTCAAATTTTAAACAAAAGAGATGAACGATCAACAAAAAAAAAATAAAATTTTGACAAAGTAGTTCAACTTTTAAGAAAATAGTAGAATTTCTAACCGAACGAGATGAATTTCAAACCAAAAATATAGTAGTAGACTTTTCAATAAAATAGTTAAATTTTCTACCAAAGAAATGGATGTTCAACTAAAAAGATGAATTTTAAACTAAAAGGATGAATTTTTAACGAGGAAGATGAATTTGTACCAAGAAGGTTAATTTTCTACCAAAAAAGGCGAATTTTCAGCTAGAAAATATAAATTTTGTATTAAAATTATCGATTTTTAGCGAAAAATGGAATGGTTATATTTTTAATTCAAAAAACCAATTCTCAACCAAAAAAAAGCAATTTTCAACCAAATTAAAACTAAATAAAAAAATTAACTTTCAAACAAAAAAGTTTAATTCTCATGTGGAGAAGTAGATGAACTAGTAGAAATGAGGGGAGTGGAAGTAGGGGAAATGAGGGGAAATAAAAGCGGAGTAGGGGAAGAAGTCGGGAATTGAGGAAAAATAAGGGGAGTGGAATCATTATAGTTGAAAATTTATCTCTTTGGTTGAAAACTAAACTACTTTATTAACAATTCGTTGTTTTTCGGTTGAGGATAATTTTCTTCTCTGAAAATGTAACAATTCAATTTTTGGGTAAAAATTGATATTTTAAATTGAAAATTGATCTTTTCTAGTTGAAAATGCATGTGTTTTGTTGATAAGTTTTTTTTCTCTTTGGTATAAAATCAATCTTCTTGGTTGAAAATTCATCTATCTTCTAAAAAATTAGTTTTTTTACTTGAAAATTCAACTATTTGGTTGAAAAAGTTTTTGGTTGAGGTTTAATCTTTTTTGTTTGAAAATTCCTCGTTTTGGATGAAAAAGTGATCTTTTTTTGAAAAGTTATATTTTTCATTAAAATTTATCTTTTTTGGTTGAAAATTCAACTTTTTGGTTGCATGTTAATTCTCTTTAAATGAAAAGTCTGATAATATATTCTTGGTTTAGAATTCATCTTTTTTGGTTAAAAAGTTCTAATATTTGGTTGAAAATTTCATTATTTTGATGGAAATTCTACTATTTTGTTAAAAAGTGATCTTTTTTGGTCTAAAATTGAATTGTTTTGTTTTTTCGTCATTTTTTGATAGAAGATTCGCCCTTTGGATTAAAAATTCGTCTTTTTGGCTTTAAAAGTTCAATATTTTTTGTTTGAAAATCCGTCAAACTTTATGAAATAGGGGAAATGATAGGAGGGGAGTACCAAAATTAGTGGAGGAGTAGGGGAAGTTAGGGGAAATAAGGGAAGGGAAAGTAGGGATAATGAGGGGACGGAAGATAGGGAAAGTGAGGGGAAATGCGGGCAAATGATGGTAGGAAAAGAAGGGGGAATGAGAGAGAATGAGTCAAGGAAATTAGGGGAAATTAGGGAAGGGGAAGTACGGTAAGTCAGGGGAAATGCGGGGGAATGCGGGCGGGGATTTAGGTAAAAGTAGGGAAAATGAATTGAAGGGTGAAGAAGAAGTGGGAAGAAATAAGAAAAGGGAAAGTAGGGAAATGAAGGAGGGAAAATCAATGAAATTAGGAGAAATTATGGGAGGGGAAATACATGAACAGAGGAGAAATTAAAGGAGTTAAAGTAGGGGAAGTGATGGGAAACGATGGAATGAAAGGGGAAATGGAGGGAGATGTGAAGGAGAATTGAGGAGAAATAAGGGAAGAGAAAGTAGGGGAAATGAGGGAAAATAAGGAGAGGGTAAACAGGGCAAGTAAGGGGAAATAAATAGAGGGAAAATGAAGGAAAATGAGGGGAGAGGAAATAAGGGGAGTGAAGGGAAGTAAGGGGAAAGAAGTGGAGGGCAATAAATTGAAGAAGGGGAAATGATGCGGGACAAAAAATATTCAACAAAAATCACCTTTTTTTTTAATTCCACCATTTGGTAGAAAATTCATTTTGTAGCTTGAAAATAGATTTTTTTGGGTTGAAAATTAACTTTTTTGCTGAAATTTAAAAATGTTGTGTTCAAATTTCAACTGTCTTCTAAAAAAACTATCTTTTTTGCTGAAAAAATTCAACTATTTGCTAGAAAATTCCATTGCTTTGTTGGAAATTAATTTTTTGTTAAAAATTCGTTTTTGAAGCTTGAAAGTGCATTTTTGTATTTTAAAAATAAAAACGATTTTATTGAAAATCCGTCTCCTTTGCCTAAATGTCCAACCGTTTGGTTGTAAATGTAATTTATTTTTCGGATAGAAATTTAAATATTTTGTTAAAAACTCTACTGTTTTGTTAAAAAGTTATCTACTTTGGTTGACAATTTTACAGTTTTGTTAAACATTCGTCATTTAGCGTTAAAAATTTATCTGAAATCTTTCTTAGTTGAAAATTCAACTATTTTGTTTAAAAATCTTTCTTTTTTTTTAAATTATTGAAATATCAAATATTACTTTTTTGTTAAGAATTAATATTTTTGGTTAAAGATTCAACTGTTTTGCTGAAAATTCGTCTTTTTAGATAGACAATTCGTCCTTTACGATTCAAAATTAAACTTTTTTTGTCAATTCGTCTTTTTGGCTTAAAAATTCAACTTATTGGTTGGAAATTAACTTTTTGTTGAAAATTCGACCATTTGGTTGAAAATGTAAATCTTTGGTTGAAAATTGATTTTTTTTAGGAAATCCAATATTTTGGTTGATAATTAACGGAAGAAAACCAGTATTAATTAATTAAATTAATTATCTTTTAAGTTTCGTTCAATCTTGATACTAAAGACTCGAGACGCAGTTAGAGAAAAATCATTAACCGAGAAATTAAAAAAAAAAGCGACGAAAAGGCAAGATTGAGGGAACGGTTAGGTAGTAGTTAAATGAATCTTGAAATTTACGGTATAATAAAGAGTCAGGGCAGTTAATTAGCCGTTGCATTGGGTTCACTCGTTGCTGTTCTCGATGATCCGATGACGTCAGTTGCACCTGATATTCCCGTTTTTGGTGCGATCCTCGTGCAATAATCTCGCCTACTTATTTTCTCATATCTTTTTCCTTTTTTCTCTTTTATTTTATCTGCAATCTCTACAAAAGATAGGAAGGGTCGATTCTAGATAAAGATTCCTACCTTACCGACATCGCGAACAATCTGTATCTGAAGGGGTTCGTGTCCGTGCTAAGTTTCTAGAATGTTCTGGATGACGTCCTAAAATAATATTGCGCGATTGTGAGAAACGAACTTTGCGTAAACAACTTCAAGGTTGTTTATTATCTGAATTATTTTAGCTATGAGAAAAATAAGGATTATTAATTACTTTCTTCTAGACAATACATTTATTTAAAAAAAATTTTCTTTATTTATATAATGCGCAAAAGATGCAGGTATACAGTTTTTATTTTATATGGTGGGCAGTGTTCACGCGAAATTCTCTTCTCACAATTGCTCAATATCATTTTATGACGTCATCCAGAACGTTCTAGAATCTCAGTACGGACGCGAACCACTTCAACTGTAGAATGTTCTCGATTTCGAAAAGGCAGGAATCTTGATCTAGAACCGGCCCTGCTTATCTACTATCGAGAATGTTCTGGATGACGATCTAAAATGATATTGTACAATTGTGAGAAACGAATTTTGGGTAAACAACTTCAAGGTTATTTATTATCTCATTTAGTTTACCATGAGCAAACCAATGATGATTTATTGGTTTTTTTTATAGATAATACATTTAGTTAACAAATTCCTTTCTTCATTTATTTAATTTAAAAAAAAATTGAGGTGTACAGTCATAATTTTACATGTGGGTAAGTGTTTACGCACGATCCGTTTCTCACAATTACAAAATATCATTTTCTGACGTCATCCATTCTGTAGAATGTTCTCGATTTTGGTAATGTAGGAATCTTGATCTAGAACCGACCCATTATCCTTCTTCGACGCTTTATACTTCTTTGATACATTATTTTTGTTTTTTATTGTTCTCTGCGTAACCACCTTACCGACGTCGAGAACATTCTATAGCTGAAGTGGTTCGTGTCAGTGCTAAGTTTCAAGAATATCCTGGATGACTTCCTAAAATAATATTGCGCAATTGTGAGCAGAGAATTTTGCGTAAACAACTTCTATGTTATTTATTATCTCAATTAGTTTAGCTATGAGAAAAACAAGGATGATTAATTGCTTTCTCATTGATAATACATTCAATTAAAAAATTCCTATCTTTATTTATTCAATGCGAAAAAGATGCATGTGTAAAGTTATAATTAGATATGAGGGTAAGTGTTGACGCAAAATTCGTTTCTCACAGTTGCGCAATATCATTTCATGACATCATTCCGAACATTCTAGAATCTTAGCACGGACATGAACGACTCCAACTGTAGAATCTTCTTGATGTCGGTAAGGTAGGAATCTTAATCTATAACCCGCCTTACCTATCTAATACCTACTGCTGTAGTGGTTCGTTTCCATGCTAAGGTTATTTAATATCTCAATTAGTTTAACTATGAGAAAAGCAAGGGTAAATAATTGTTTTTTTATAGATAATTAATTTAATTAAAAATTCCTTTCTTTATTTATTTGAATTGCAGAAGATGCAGGTGTAGAGTTATAATTTGATATGGGGTAAGTGTTTACGCTAAATTGGTTTCTCCAAATTGTGCAGTATCATTCTATCATATCATCCAGAACTTTGTAGAATATTAGCATGGAGACGAACGACTTTAAACAGTAGAATGTATGATGTCGGTAAGGTCGGAATCCTAATCTAGAACCGACCCTTCTTATCTAATGCTGAAGTGGTATCCGTGCCAAGTTCTAGAATGTTCTGGATAACGTTATAAAATGATATTGTGCAATTGTGAGAAACAAATTTTGTGTAAACAACTTCAAGGTTGTTTATCTCAATCATTTTGAGATGATATAATCAATATAATAATCTCAATTATATTGAGATAATAAACAAGCTATAAGTTCTTTACGCCAAAATCGGGTTCTCAAAATTGCGCAATCTCATTTTACGACGTCATCGAGAATATTCTAGAATCTTACCATGGAGACGAACGACTTTAAACAGTAGAATGTTCTCGATGTCGGTACGGTCGGGATCTTAAACTAGAACCGACCCTGCTTATCTGATGCTGAAGTGGTTGGTATCCGTGCTAAGTTTCTAGAATGTTCTGGAGAACGTCATAAAATTATATTGTGCAATTGTGAGAAACAAATTTTGCGTAAACAACTTTAAGGTTATTTATCTCAATCATTTTGGGATGATATAATTAATGTAATAATCTCAATTATATTGAGATAATGAACAACCTGTAAGTTGTTTACGCAAAATTCGTTTCTCAAAATTGCGCAATCTCATTTCATGACGTCATCCAGAATATTCTAGAATCTTACCATGGAGACGAACGACTTTAAACAGTAGAATGTTCTCGATGTTGCACAATACTCCGTGCTGAGATTCTAGAATGTTTTTGATGATGTCATAAAATAGTATCTAGAACCGACCCTGCTTATCTAATGCTGAAGTGGTTGGTATCCATGCTAAGTTTCTAGAATGTTCTGAATAACGTCAAAAATGATATTGTGCAATTGTGAGAAACAAATTTTGCGTAAACAACAAGCTGTAAGTTGTTTACGCAAATTTCGTTTCTCAAAATTGCGCAATCTTATTTTATGACGTCATCCAGAATATTCTAGAATCTTAGCACTCCTCTTTTTTTCTTCTATTTATCGTCGAGTTTCTTTGTTCGGCGAAGCGACGCGACGCATTATCCTTGTTTGACACATTATCCTTGATTTTTATTATTCTCTGCGTAACCGCGGTTCCACGGTACTGTACGGTAGTGGATCGTTTAACGAGCAATGGTTGACGAGCGCTTCGAACCGTTCAACCGGCGATGATGAACATTGATAAGGTTTATGGTCGCGTCTCATCCTGTCCTAGCAATCGCGATCGCCCTGTCCCTGTCCCTGTCGATGTGCAAAGCATGTACATGCACTTCCCGGCATATTGAGTCGAGGTACACTACCCACGGAAAGTTTGGTTAGGTACATTCATACACTCTACTCTACAGAATTCTTGGATGATATTTAGGATCGACCGGGGCAAAACTGGTCATCAGACAGTGGAGAAACATGACAAATAAATGTCCAAAATACGATTCCGGCTACAATTTTAAATCGATTTCAAAGATTTCTTTTTGAAATTAAAGCTAACTAAATCCTTAAGCGATTTATTGAGGCCGATTTTGAAAAGACATTTTATTGTTTACTTTATTTGAATATAAAGTTGACGAATATGGTAAAATGTAAGATATTGTTGCTTTAATAACACGCAATGAATTTAAAATGATCGAAATTAATGTGTAGTATATAACCTGATATTCGCGATGCATTACTTGATAGTTTATTATAAACAAGTATGTATACCATTAAGCCATTTCCCTTTCAGGGTAGGCGTGACACTACCCGATTCGAGTAGTGTTTCTAGGTTAGTTTCTTGTAGTAAATAACTACACGTGTGGGCTCACCACACCCACGATGTGCCAACAGCACTCAGTTTTCTCGAATGGTCACCCATCCAAGTACTAACCGCGCCCAACGCTGCTTAACTTCAGTGATCTGACGAGAACTGGTTTTTTCAGCGTGGTATGGCTGTTGGCCATTGTAATTTTTTATTAATGATTTCATTGTTATAAACAGTCGTAAATGATTTGTGAATGGTTTCAGACATTTAGTAAGTGATTTTTCTTATCAAACCAATTTAAAGTAATACACAAACATTAAAAAATAAAACAAAATGTATTTTTTATTGTTGTGAAAATATTTTATAAACGAATGCGTAGTTTGAGCAATTTTCGAGAGTTTGAGGTACTTTTTTTTAAACATGCTTTTTTTTTTATTTGGCAGTGATTCTTCAGTAAACTATATTGTCATTTCATGGTTTTTTTATTGTTATAAACAAATTTTATAAACAAATACGCAGCTTGAGTCATTCTTAAAAATTTCAGTTACTTTTTTTAACGTACATTGTTAGGCCTGCTGATACTTTAGTAAACAAAATTGCCATTTCATAACAAATGTGATTGTTATAAATAAATTTTATAAACAAACGCCCAGTTTGGGCAATATTTTAGTGTTTGAGATACTTTTTTTCAAAAGTGTATGATGTTTGACTTGAAAAAAAAATTAAACTATTTTGTTAAAAATTCGTCTCTTTTACTTGAAAGATCAAGTATTGGGTTGTAAATTATATTCTTGGTTCGGAATTTGTCTCGTATGGTTAAAAATTAATTTTCATAACTTAAAATGTAACTATTCTATTTTTGGTTCGAAATTGACATTTAAAATTTTAAATTGATATAGTTTGTTGAAATTTCGTCTTTTTTGGTAGAAAATTAATCTTCTTGGTTGAAAATTCATAATTTTTGTGAAAAATGCAACTGTTCAAGTGGAAAATTATTCTGTTTTGGTTGAGGATACAAATATTTTGTTGAAAATTCGCCTTGTTTGGTTGAATTCAACTATATTTGACTTCAAATGAAATTTTTGTTTTGTTTAAAATACCAACTATTACACGTTTCGTTAAAAATTCATATTTTTTGGTTGAAAAATCAACTACTTGGTTCATAATTTTTGGTCGAAAATTCGATTGTTTTGTCGAAAATTCTTTCTTTTGAATTAAAAAATCATCATTTATGGTAGAAAAGTTATCTTTCTTGGTTGAACATTAACTTTTGGTTACAAATATTTCTTTTCAGGTTGAAAATTCAACTATTATCGAAAAAATTCGTCTTTTAGCTTCAAAATTCAACTATTTTGTTAAAAGTGCAACTATTTTTGGTTGAATTCGTCTTTTTTTTTCTTTTTATTGAAAATTTGAAAATTTGGGTAAAAATGCACATTTGTAGGTTTAGCATTTAACTACTTGGTGGAAATTAATAAAAATTTATCTATTTTACTAAAAATTAATTGGTTCAAACAAAATTTAACTATTTTATAAGAGTCATATTTTTTTGTTAAAAATTCAAGTCTTCTAGAAAATTCAATTATTTTCTTCAACAATTTGGTAGCAAATTATACTATTCTCTTTAAAATGAAATAATCTTTGTTAAAAGGCATTTTTTTTGGTCGAAAAAACTGTTTTTTTTTTAAATTCTTTCCTTTGGATTGAAAATTCATGTTTTGAATTAGAAAAGTCATCTTACTTGGTTGAAAATGATATCTTTTTTGTTTGAAAATTTGACCATTTGCTTGAAGTTGCATCTTTTTTTATGGAAAATTCAAGTATATTGTTAAAAATTCGTTTTTTGACTTAAAAATTGAACTATTTGGTTAAAAATGCAACTATTTTTGGTTGAAATTTAATCTGTTTTGTTTGATAATTTGACCATTTGCTTAAGAATGCACCAGTATAGGTTTAATATTTAACAACTTGGTTGAAAATTTAATCTTTTCTTTTTTTTATTTAATGATGAAAAAATTCAATTATTTTTTTTTTTTTGTAGAAATTTTAACAAATTGGTTAAAAGTTCCACTATTCTCTTTAGAATTTAATTATTTTGTTGAAAAGTCAACTTTTTTGTTAAAAAGTTATCTTTTTGATTTCAAAATTCAAGTGTCTACTAAAATATTTGTTGAAAATACAACTATTTTGTTGAAAATTCGTCTCTTTTGCTTGAAATTTCAACTGTGCCGTTGTTCTTTCAACTATTTGGTTAAAAACTTTTTTTGTTGTTGAATTTTTTTTTTTTAACTTAAAATTTACCTATTCAATTTTCAACTATTTGGTTTAAATAAATGGGAGTGTCAAAAATAGCCCCAAATTGGTAACCTAGTTTATCGACGGACCCTTATATTAAGTTGACCTGAAAATTCAACCAAATTTGATCTGGAAAAACCTGTAAACAAGAAATTACAACATTTCTACAAATGTAATTTTTTGTTAAAATCTGTACTTTTTTGTAAAAAAAATTGTACAAAATTTAACAATAAAATACAATTAAATACAAACAGCTAATTTTTTTCTTGTATTTTCTGGTAGAAAAGTGAAAAAATTAACAATGAAGTATAAGTTTCTACAATTCAAAAATTTGTATAAGTTTGTATTAATATTTTTTTTTTTACTTTTTTGTAAAAATCTACAAGGTATTACAGAAAACTACAGGATTACAGGACACTTTCAATTTTATGTAAATTATTGCAGAAAATTACAAAAAAATATATAAATTTTTACAAACGATACTTCTAGAATCCGCATCAACGTTTCGATTCGTACTTTACTGTAAAATTTTGTAAAATATGTAATATATAAGTTTCGAAAAGAAACTACAATTGAAAAAAATAATACACTTTTACTAAGAATTTTTGCTATTATAATAAATCACATTGAATTGAAATTTCATTATTGAAAATTGAACAATAATTGATTTTACAGGACGATTTTGAATCTGTTCAAAATTAAGCAAATTACAGATTTTAACGTTAAAAATAGAAATTTTTAAATTTGAAAGCCTCAGTAGGTAAACAAATGTGAACGTTTGATTGAAAATTTATAAACTATTCTTAATTTTAAAATAATTTCAAATCAATAGATTCATAATTAAACGCTCTTATTCAATTCCAACTCCTATTCAAATATTGTTTCAATCTAAAATATTACATTTTTAACCAGTTAATTACAAATTTTTTAATTAAGGATGACATTTTTCTGAATATTTAGTAACATCCTACTTTTTTATTCAAAATGAGCAATTATAAATCAAATATTAAAAACTAAACAATTTTAAACTGAACTATTGAAAATAGAAAGCCTCGAATCGTTAATATTTCAGTGTTAAATTTAAACTTTGAACGTTATAATTTTAATTATTCTATTTAACAAATTTTTAATAAATTTAAGTGAAATTAATGAATTTTGATGCATAAATAACAATTGAACAATTATCAATTTAGAAAAAATTTGAGTTAGTTTACTAGATATTCACAAGTTTTGAGAAAATCCAAACTTAATTTAAAACTGGAGAATATTTTGAAAAATAAAAAACTAAATTTAGATTCTGAAGAATTCGAAATAAAATTTTGAAGCTTTTCAAGGATCTTTAAAGGTTTTGAGAAAATAAAAAAAATTCTTAAGTTTGCTGGGAAAATTTTAAATGATTGTTATTTTGAAACATTAATTTTAAGAGAATATTTAAAAATATTTAAAACAAACTTTTTTGATTAATAAATGACGCTTGAACAATTATTAATTTAGAAAATAATCGAGCAAGTTTAAAACATATTTATAAGTTTTAAAAAGATTCCAAAATAGTCGTATTTTTTTTTACTTTTGCAGGATTTTTTAAAAATTATAGGAAAAATTCGAGTTTCAAGGTAATAATATTATTATTAGATTCCGGGAGACTTTTTAAATTACTTTTCTTAACCCAAATTTTTAAGAGAATATTTAAAAAGACTTAAAAACAAATTTTAATGTAGAAATTCATGTTTCTACCTTAAAATTGCTTAAAATGACAATTGAACAATTATTAATTTGGAAAATAATCGAGAAAGTTTAAAATATATTTAAAAGTTTTAAAAAGATTCCAAAATAGTTTAAAACGTGAAAAGATTTCAAACCATTTAATACACAATGTAGATTTTTGAAGATTTCGAACACAAAATTTATAAGCTTTTAAGCAATTTAAAAGGTTTCAAATGAATAAAATATGTGTATCAAAATTCCTAGAAATACTAACAATATATTTTTTTTTTTGAAAAATTAATTAAAAAAAAATATTTAATAAGATTTCCAAAATTGTAAAAAAAAAATCTGGATGATTTTAGGGTATTTTTTTTACTTATGCAGGATTTTTGAAAAATTGTAGGAAAAATTCGATTTCCAAGATAATAATATTAGTATTAGATTCCTGGAGATTTTTTGAACTATTTTTTTTTAAACAAATTTTTAAGATAATATTTTTAAATACTTCAAGACAAATGTTTTTATAACTTCAAGTGAAAATTTGGTTATCTTAAAGAGTTCTCACCTTTTAATTTCAATGACCGTGATCAATTCTTTCTTAATATTGTTCCATTTCTATCTTCAGTCAAAAAAATGGTTTTTTTTCGACCTACAATGGCAAATATTGAGAACATTGCAATTACATAATTTTAAATGACATATATGGTGTCCAATCGATTGCTATATATTTGAAAAAAACATCAAATGTAAGGTTTTCTGTTGTTTAATAATTATTATTCATTATTGTCTTTTAATATTCTACCATTCCTTTAAAGTTTAAACATAGAAGCTTTTTTGTAATAGCGATCATGTATACATGATCGCATCTTAATTTAAAATTATCGCATCCTAATTTAAAATTATCGCATCTTAATTTAATTATAAAAGTACAAAATTCGTCTCAATAATAGAAAAAACTTGCACTTTCCTGTAATTTTGGTTGTAATTTATTGTATTTATTTATAGATTCCTGTAAAAACATTTGTAGTTTTCTGTACCTTTTTGAAAAAGTTTTTCCACCAGGGGATGTTTTAATATTTACATGTGATAGAATTTAAATTTGCAAATCCAAAGCAGAACAAAAGATACTATTCGATTCCTAAGTTAAAATGATTTAAAATGATTTTTTATTTTGAAACATTAATTTTAAAAGTTTATTTAAAACGATTCAAAACGATTAATAAATGACAATTGAACAATGATTTATTTGGAAAATAATCGAGTAAGTTCAAAATATATTTAGAAGTTTTGAAAAGATTCTAAAATGGTTTAAAACGTGAACAGATTTCAAACCATTTAATACACAATGTAGATTTTTGAAGATGTCGAACACAAAATTTATGAGCTTTTTAAGCAATTTAAAAGATTTAAAATGAATAAAAAATGTGTATCAAAATTCTTAGAAATACTAAGAATAATTTTTTGGTTGAAAAATTAATTTAAAAAGAATATTTAATAAGATTTCAAAATTGTCAAAAAATAATCTGGATGCTTTTAAGGTAGTTTTTTTTTACTTTTGCAGGATTTTTGAAAAATTCTAGATCCAAGAAATAATGTTATTATTAGCTTTTAATTAAAAAATTTTCAGTTGAAAAGTATTGAAAGCTTTCATTTATACACGTGAATTCTTCAGCGTTTGAATTAACATTTTTAAGCTTTAATTTTAAATGTTTAAAATTCAGAAGTATGTAATTCACTTTGAGTGTCTTAATTTGCGGTTCAGTTTTTATAACTTTAAATGAAAAAAATTCTATCTTCAAGAGTTCTAACCTTTCAATCTCAATGACCGTGATCAATTCTTTCTCAATTGTTCAATTTCTATCTTCGTCAAAAAGTTGTTCTTTTTCGACCTAGGCTGACAAATATTGAGAACATTGCAATTCATCATTGTCTTTTAATAATCTACCTTTCCTTCAAAGTTTAAACATAGAAGCGTTTTTTGTAATAGCGATCATGTACACATGATCGCATCTTAATTTAAAATTATCGCATCCTAATTTAAAATTATCGCATCTTAATTTAAAATTATCTCATCGCAATATTCTAAATATTTGTCATCCTAGGTCGAAAAATAACAACTTTTTGGCTGCAAAATATGTAAATTCCTTTAGATTATTGTAGTTGTAATTTTTTGTGAATTCTTGTAGAAAATTAAAACTAAAATAAAATACAACAATGTACATAAAAATACCAAAAAATTACCAAATTCTCAATAATAGAAAAAAGCGGTACTTTCCTGTAATTTTGTTTGTAATTTATTGTATTCTTTTATAGACAAAAATAGTTTTAGTTTTCTGTACTTTTTTGTAAAAATTTGTCCACCAGGGTGCGTGTTTAAAGAAAATTTGAATTAAATTTTTTTGTAATAGTAGTAGCCAGTTGTAACGAAACTTTTCGCAGGCATTGTATGGACGTGAGCCCTCGTACCTATAAACGTATACCTATACTCGTATAGCCTGGATAGCCCGTTCGCTCCCATCAGCTTTTATCCCCTCGCCCTCGGCTCTCCTGATTGCGTAGAGAATGTACGTAGGCGCTGTAAAGTGCGAGATAATGGCGAAAACGGAAAGAACACGAAAACGCAAAAGCGAGAGGCTAAAGACGAAAGATAGGAAAGGATGGAAGAGTTTATTGTAGCCGGCGAGCAACGCAACGTTCCGAGTTAATGAGGAACAAAGCCATACCACAGGAGACAGGTATGTATATGTAGCTATGGCCGTTCGTATCTCCACCAAGTCAGATTTACTGCAATTTTCTGCAAGAGGTCGCTAGCTGACATCTTTACTACTTTATTGAAAAAAAATTACATATGCAGGAGCAATCAGCATTGTGCTGTTGAATTCCCTGCTTTATGCACATTCTGATCACCGATGGGGAGTGCTAATTGCTTTTATATATACTTTTTTCCGATGACAATAAAAAATTCTGTAAAAAGTTTCAAAATTTGGTAATAACAATACAAAATTCTATCAAATTTGATTCGCCATCACTCTTTCCTTTTAGGGATCGTCCATAGACTAGGGGAGACCGGGGCTAAGCGCGCACATTTTTTGCATCGCCAATTTTTAATAACAAAAGAAAGTTTTTTAAAAAAGCACTGACACAGCTTGCAGAAGTGCTATTTCAACTAAAAGTTTGTATGAAGACGCAACTGTCTGTGAGCAAAAGTTTAGTGGATATTTGATCAAATTGACGCTAACTTCAAAGACTTCCGGAAAAAGCCGCGGGGCTAAGCGCGCACTATCATTTTTAGGCTAGGGGCTAAGCGCGCATCTTTGGATTTCTCAAACAAATTTTTTTCATTTAATAAAAAACATGATTTTGTGCCCTTTCCATATTAAAAATTTATATTTTCAGACCTTGCGAGGAGGACGGAGAAAAGAGAGCGTTTTTTATTTGTTTCGCCCTAAGGCGCACTTCTTTAACTTTTTTCGACCCAGGGCACAAACAGCGATTTTGCGCCCGCCGTGAATGAACGAAAAATCCGAATTTCCAATGCATTCGGGCACAAAACAATTTTTCAGTCTCGTAGCGCCCGCACGAGGTGTGCGCTTAGCCCCCAGCGTCATTTTTTTTTTTTTTGTTAGCCGAAAAAAATACCCAAAATTGAACAATTCGAAAATCCGCCTGTAAACAATGTTAATGGATCTTCACTTAATTATTATAGCTTACCTTATTTGTGAAAAAAACTTAAAACATGGTCAGTATCCGCTGTAGAAGCTATTGCGTCATCCCGAATGACGTGAAATTTTTCGAAATATAGATAAGGTTTAGTACGTTTCTTGAAGATAAATTTTAAGAATGTTTGCGAATTTCGTGAAAATGCAACTATTTTCTTAGAAAATCATCTTTTTCGGTCAAAAATTCAACAACTTGGTTAAAAGTTGTACTACTTTGTTGAAAATTTATTTTTTTGGTTGAAGATTCATCTCTTTGGTGGAAAATTTAACTATTTCGTTGAAAATTCCTTTCTTTTTTGGTTGAAAATTAACTTTTTTCAACCAAAATTTAACTATTACATTTTTAATTGAAAAGTTATATTTTTTAGTTAAAAATTCCAATTATTGGTTAAAATTTATCTTTTTTAGTTGAAAATTCATGTATCCTATTCAAAATTCGTTTTATTTTTGTAGAAAATTTTATCTTCTCAGTTAAAGATTAATTTTTTGTTGAAAATTCAGCTATTTGGTTCAAACTTTAAATATTTTATTGAATATTCGTATTTTTTATTGTATTTATCAATTTTTTATTTAAATTAAATCTTTTTTTTAAATATCATCAATTAGACTATAAGTTGAAAATTCATCTTTAGAGTGGAAAATTTAACCAGTTTTTTTTAAACTGAAAATATAACTATTTTGTTGAAAAATCGTCTTCTTTGGTTGAATTCAACTGTTTTTTATTCAAAATTAAAATCTTTTTTTGTGAAAATAGCAAGTATTTCAGGTTTCTTCGGTTTGAAACTTGAATTGCTTTGTAGAAAAATTGCCTTTTTGGCTTAAAAATTTAACAATTTGGTAGAAAATTAAATTATATAGTAGAAAATTAAACTTTTTGTTAAAACTTCTTATTTCCCAATGGAAAGTTCAATTGTTTTGTAGAAAATACGTATTTTTCGTTTGGAAATTCATATCTTCGTATATACTATCTTCTTTGATAAAAAATGCAACTATTTGGTTGAAAATTCATCTTTTTGGTGAAAATTCAACTATTTTGGTAAAATATTAAACTATATGCTTAAAAATTAAACTATTTATTTGAAAAATTAACTACATGGTAGAAAATTAACCTGTTTATTAAAAATTTATATCGGTTTAAAAATTCAACTGTTTTGTGGAAAATTCATCTATTTTGTTCAAAATTCGTCTTTCTGGGTAGAAAATTAATTTTCTTTTAAAAATTCATCTTTTTGGCTGTGGATTTAAAAATATAATTGTTTTGTGGAAAATTCATGTATTTTGTTGAAAATTCGTCTTTTTGGGTATAAAATTAATATTATTTTTCAAAAATTTATTTTTTTGGCTGTGGATTAAACTATTTTGTTACAAAATCGTCTTTTTTGGTTTAATTAAACTTGTAGAAAATTCTTTCTTTCGTTGGACATTAATCTTTTTCACTAAAAATGTAAATATTTTTTATTGAAAATTCGCCTTTTTGAGAAGAAAATTAAACCTGTTTTTTTTTTTAAATCATCATTTTGGTGGAGGATTGAACTGTTTTGTTAAAAATTTGTGTTTTTTAGTTGAATTCAACCAGTTGAAAATTCGCTTTTTTTTTTGTTGAGAGTTAATTTTTCAAACTAAAAGTGTAACTATTCCATTTTTGGTTAAAAACTTATATTTTTAAGTTGAAAATTCAACTAAATGGTCAAAAATTAAACTGTTTATTTGAGAAATTAACTACATGGTAGAAAATTAACTTGTTTATTAAAAAGTTATAATTTCGGTTTAAAAATTCATCTGTTTCTTGGAAAATTCGTCTATTCTGTTTAAAAATCGTCTTTTTGGGTATAAAATTAATTTCCTTTTAAAAATTCATCTTTTTGGCTGTGGATTTAACTATTTTGTTAAAAGCTTGTCTTTTTTGGTTCAATTTATTTGGAAAAAAATTCACTTTTTTGTTGAAAATTAATTTCTCAACTGAAAATGTTACTATTTCATTTTTGTTTGCAAACTTATTTTCTTTTTTTTTGTTTTGAAAATTCAAATATTTTGGTAGAAAATTCAACTATTTGCTATTGGGTGAAAAATATAATTGTTTTGTGGAAAATTAATGTATTTTGTTAAAAATTCGTCTTTTTGGGTATAAAATTAATATTATTTTTCAAAAATTTATTTTTTTGGCTGTGGATTAAACTATTTTGTTACAAAATCGTCTTTTTTGGTTCAATTAAACTTGTAGAAAATTCTTTTTTTTGATGGACACTAATCTTTTTCACTAAAAATGTAAATATTCTTTATTGAAAATTCGTCTTTTTGAGAAGAAAATTAATCTTGTTTTTTTTTAAATCATCATTTTGGCTGAGGATTCAACTATTTTGTTAAAAATTCGTGTTTTTTAGTTGAATTCACCCAATTGAAAATTCGCTTATATTTTTGGGTTGAAAATTCAACTATTAGTTGAAAATTTAAATATTTGGTTAAATTGTCCATTTTGTTGAAAATGCATATTTTTTTTTAATTTCCCATTTTGGTTTGAAATTTTCACTATTCTATTGGAAATTATTTTATTGTTGTTAAAAAAATCATTTTTTTATGTGAAAATTTAACTATTCCATTTTGAGTGGAAAATAGATCCTTTATATTCGACTATTTGGTAGAAAATTCATATATTTTGTTGAAAATTCGTTGTTTTAGGTAGAAAAATCTTATCTTTCTGGTTGAGGATTCATGTAATTTGTTAAAAATTAATCTTTTTGATTCAATACAATTGTTTGAAAATTCCTTTTTTTTCAATTTAATTTTTGAAACTGAAAATTTAACTATTTTGTTGAAAATTCTTTTATTGGGTTAAAAGATCGACTGTTTTGTTGAAAGATGAATCATTTTGTTGAAAATTTAAGCATTTTGGAAATGTCATCTTTGGTCGAAAATTCGATTTTGTTAATAATTCGCCCTTTAGGATTAAAAGTTCATCTTTTCAGGGTAGAAAGTTTATTTTTCTTGGTTGAAAATTAACTTTTTGGTTTAAAATTTAACTATTGCATTGAAGTCATATTTTTTCAATGAAAACCCAAGCGTTTTTTTTTAAATTTGTCTCGTTTGATTGAAAGTTCATCTCTTTTGGTAGAACATCTTCTTGGGGTTAAAACTAAACTGTTTACTTGAAAATGTAATATTTTATGAATTTAGAGTTCTTCATATCGAACTCAATACGGTATTTTTTTAAATTTTATTAAAAAGAATTCACTCTTCTATTTTCATAAAAAATATCCAATTTCGCCTGTTTTGAGAGAATTTTGGGCTCACACTAAAACTTGGGGTATCAAATTGTTGCAGCCATTTTGATCTAAAATTTCACCTCAATATGATTCGCTTTAGAGGATCAATGAAAATTAAAGAGAACAAATTCATTCCTTTCTGCCAAATTCAAGGTCTGCAAATCGATAATCGATCCTTGATCGAGATTTGCTGACATTTGTAAACAAACATCCACAACCTCAGTAATCATAAACCTAAATAAACGGAGCTAAGTAAATGATTTTTTTTTTTTCAAAATTTGATTAACGACTTAATTTTAAACGATCATCAACAATTAATCATCATTCAGGTGAGAGGTTTAAATAATTTTATAATGTGTTGAGTAGTTGTAATTTGATGACAGATAATGGATCTCGAAATTTGAATCAAGTTGATCATGAATATAGGTATCAAAACGATGCATCCTTTTGATCCATTTGCTGCATCAACTTGATACCTGGTAGTTTTGTGGGCTACGTTACTCTTCGGGGCTGTGAGAGTTTGGGGGGGGGATAACAAATAGGCCGAAATTGATAACATAGTTTTAGTTCATGAACGGCCCCTTATACACAGTTCTGATTTCGAGAGAATGCAGGAATGTCTGCTAAGAAACCCCAACCCTGTCGCCCTAAGCCGTTCATAATATATGCAAGTCGAAGAAGAATATGAAATGAATTCCCGGGAGCAAACAAGAGACCTCGAGTCAGGTGTTAATTCCTTTTAAAATACTATTTAACGTATTCCCGTGGCTAATTGCTGTGATGGAAATGGAAAGAAGGAAGGAATCCCTAATGACTCTTTTGAAGAGGCTCGTGCGCAATGTAAGTATGTAAGCAACGCCCTTTGGTTATAGAATCTTCTCTGAGTTTACACAGTTTCAGGTTTAAAGTACGTGCGACTTAACGACCAATGGTATCTTGTCATGTGAACATCGTTATCACCATCATTGGAAGTGTCGCGTCGCGCCTGGCACGTACATAAGTGCAAAAAAATCTATCGCTCTTACATCGTTGAACAAGCAAATCTGGAGAGACTCTTCCAGAGAACGTGTTGCGTTCAGAAACGACCTCAATGTTATTCACCTTGGTAAACCCTCCAGAGGTGGAGGAACATTTTATATTATTTTGGATTGAAACTAAGGATGAATCTGAGGAAAATAGCCTTGAACAAATTGAAAAACAAGAAATATCTGAGAAACAAGGTGATGAGTATGATACGTCCTTTAAGGCAGCTTCTGGTGAAAAAGGTGAGGAGGATAATGATGTTGCAAAAAAA
>CAKNYM010052052.1:251713-283427 GCA_932195095.1 Andricus curvator
CAGCTTCTGGTGAAAAAGGTGAGGAGGATAATGATGTTGCAAAAAAAGTAATACTACAATAAATGCCTAAAAAGGTCCCTGAGGAAAGCTTTATAAGCTTAGATACTTCGAAAGTATAGGGACATTATTCTCTTAAGGGGTCATTCTACTATCTCGGCAAAAAAAGGTGATTTTCAAGAATTTTTTTCTCAACAACTACTTTATATAATTTAATAAAATTTTCAGCGTTTATTTATGCTGTCTCAAAGTTTACAAAAACAATCTTTTCACATAAAATTATTATTTAGTTCAGGTATTATTTAACAATAAACAAAGTATCTAAAAAAAGGCATGTCCACTGCGCGCACGATATCTCCAGTCAGCATCATCTGAAAGTAATAAATCAGAAATTTTCATTATTAGTATGACCATAGCTCTGGAGTGAGGAAGCGGATTTTTTTTATTTTTCAAAATAACAAAATGGCGACAGTTTAAACAAAAAATTTCCAAAAATCGTGTTTTTTTTGCTCTTTTGTTGTTAATTTGACTATGATAAAATTTAAAATTTCAAAAACCGCTTCGTCACTCTGTAGATACGGATGTTCAGAATAAACGTAGAAAATTTGAAAGTGATCGTTTTAAAACTTTTTGAGGAATTGTGCGCGCAGAGCGCAAAAACGTTGTTTCGAGAAAAACGCGTTTAAAGTTTTCGGAACATGAAAATTGTAAGAAAAAGTTACTTACACTTGATCAGCGATCCCTGCTCCATATAATATTCCTTCTGCTTGTTTAAATGAATCCTCCTGATTTGATAATCTATTTCACTTTATATCTAACATTTTCACTAAACGAAACTGCACAAAATGAAACAACGCTACGATGTTGACAAGCACTCAGCTCTCTACGCGCTTTTGCTCCAAGCTCTCAAAAGTATAGAAAGACTCCGAATTTCTGTGTGAAATTTTGAAAAGATATTTCTGAATATATAACCTGTCGAAAAATGTAAAAAAAAATCGATTTTCCAAAAGTGAGATAGTAGAATGACCCCTTAATAAACACACGCATGAAATATTATAAAGTTGATACAATAGTTCCTCGTGATAATATAATAAAATTTCCAAATTGCATACCAAAAGCAATAAATGTATCACCTCCAAAGTTTGAATAAAAAACCAATGAGCGTAAATCGTTAGGTAAAGATTGATTGACAAATTATATGATTACCGAAGAAAATAAAACAATGGAATATATTTATTGAGATGATTCAAAAGAAAAATTATATTCCTCTTTCTAGCAAAAGTGTTGCATTCAGAAACGACCTCAATATGATCAATCTTGGTAAACTCCCCAGAGATGGAGAAACATTTTATGTTATTTTTCATTGTAACTAAAGAGGAATCTAAATAAAATTTAGAGGAAACTGTAAGCTTTGAACAAATTTAAAAACACGATATGTCTGAGAAACAAGATGATGTGTATGATACGTACTTGAAGGCAGTTTCTGGTGAAGAAGGTGAAGAGAATATTGATGATGCAAGAAAAAATAATGCTTCTTAAGATAATATTCCGAAAAATAAAATGTATTCTACTGAAAAGGGTTTGCTTGATATTTTCTTTAAAAATTCCCTGAGGAAAGTTTTATAAGCTTAGATGACTTTAAAGCTTATAGGGATATTATTCTCTTTACGAATCCACATATGAAATATTATAAAGTTGATGCAGTTATTCGTCGTGATAATATTATAAAATTTCAAAATTTCATACCGAAAGCAATAGCTGTATAATCTCCAAAGTCTGATTGAAAAACCAATAAACGTAAATCGTTAGGTAAAGGTTGATTAGCGAAGTATATGATTAGTAAAGAAAATGGATTATATTTATTGGGATGATCCAAATGAAGAATTCTCTTCACTCTTCCAGAGGAGGTGTTGCTTTTAGAATCGATCTGAATGTGATTCACCTTGGTAAACTCTCCAGAAATGGAGGAACATTTTATAGTATTTTTGATTCAAACTAAGGAGGAATCTGAGCCAAATTTTGAGGAAAATAGCTTTGAACAAATTCGAAAAAACGAAATATCTAATGAGTATGATACGTCCTTTAAAACAGCTTCTGGTGAAAAAGGTGAAAAGGATAATGATGTTGCAAAAAAATTAATACCACAATTAATGGCTAAAAAGGTTCCTGAGGAAAGTTTTATAAGCTTAGATGACTTTGAAATTATAGGGACATTATTCTCTCAACAAATACACACATGAAATATTATAAAGTTGATGCAGTTGTTCGTCGTGATATTATAAAATTTCCAAATTGCATACCAAAAGCAATAGCTGTATCATCTCTAAAGTCTGATTAGAAAACCAATAAGCGTAAATCGTTAGGTAAAGGTTGATTAACGAAGCATATTATTAGTACAGAAAATAAAAAACTGTATTATATTTTTTGAGATAAACCAAATGAAAAATTGTCATCCCCCTCCCAGAGAAGGTGTTGCATTCAGAAAACACCTCAATGTTATTCACCATCGTGATCTCTCCAGGGGTGGAGGGACATTTTATATTATTTTTTATTGAAACTAAAGAGGAATCTAAATAAAATTCAGAGGAAAATGTAAGCTCTGAACAAATTGAAAACACGAGATACCTGAGATTATGAGTATGATACGTACTTGAAGACAGTTTCTGGTGAAGAAGGTAAAGAGAATATTGATGATGCAAGAAAAAATAATGCTACTTAAGATAATATTTCGAAAAACGAAATGTATTCTACTATAAAGGTTTTGCTTGATCTTTTGTTCAAAAACTCCCTAAGGAAAGTTTTAGAAGCTTAGATGACTTTAAAGTCTATAGGGATATCATTCTCTTAATGAATGCACACATGCAATATTATAAAGTTGATGGAGCTGCTCATTGTGTTAATTCTTTAAAATTTTAAATTTCATAACAAAAGCTGTATCATCTCCAAAGTCTTATTAAAAAACCAATATTTATTGCTTTGAACAAATTGAAAAACACGAAATATCTGAGAAACATGATGATCTTTAAGACAGCTTCTGGTGAAAAAGGTGAGGAGGATAATGATGTTGCAAAAAAAAGTAATACTCCAATTAATGCCTAAAAAGCCCCCTGAGGAAAGTTTTATAAGCTGAGATGACTTTGAAAGTATAGGGACATTATTTTCTTAACAAATACACACATGAAATATTATAAAGTTGATGCAATTGTTCGTTGGGATAATATTATAAAATTTCCAAAATGTATACGACAAGCAATAGCTGTATCATCTCCAAAGTTTGATTAAAAAACCAATAAGCGTAAATCGTTAGTTAAAGGTTCTTTAACAAAGTATATGATTACCGAAGAAAATAAAACAATGGATTATATTTATTGAGATGATTAAAAAGAAAAATTATCTTCGCCTTTCTAGCAAAAGTGTTGCATTCAGAAACGAGCTCAATATGCTTAATCTTGATTGAAACTAAAGAGAAATCTGAACAAAATTTAGAGGAAAATGTAAGCTTTGAACATATTGAAAACACGAGATATCTGAGAAACAAGATGGTGTGTATGATACGTACTTTAGGACAGTTTCTGGTGAAGAAGCTATGAAGATGATGATGATGTTCCAAGAAAAATTAATGCTACGAAAGTTAATATGGTAAAAAGTTAAATGTATTCTACTATAAAAGGTTTGCTTGAGTATTTGTCTAAAAAGGTCCCTGAGGAAAGTTTTAAAGCTGAGATGATTTTCAAAACTATATGGGGATATTATTTTCTCAACAAATGCACACATGAAATATTATAAAGTTTATGGAGCTGTTCGTCGTGTAACATTTTGAGATTTCAAAATAAAAAATTGATTTTATTTATTGGGATGATCCAAATGAAAAAATCTCATTGCTGTTCCAGCAAAGGTGTTGCAATCAGAAACGACCTCAATGTGATTCACCTCGGTAAACTTATAAAATTATATTGGAAAAAAGTACTTGGTGAAATTATTTTTGATTGTAACAAGAGAGGAATCTAAACAAAATTTAAAGGAAAGTGTAAGCTTTGAACAAACTGAAAAATACGAAATATCTAAGAAACAAGGTGATGTGTATGATACATACTTTAAGACAGTTGTAATTCTACTCAAGATAATCTTCCGAAAAATTAAATGTATTGTACTACAAAAGGTTTCATTGATAATTTGCTTAAAAACGCCCCAGAGGAAAGTTTTATAAGCTTAGATTACTTTAAACTCTACGGATATTATTCTCTCTACAAATGACACATAAAATATTATAAACTTTATTGAGTTGTTCGTCGTGATAATACTATAATGTTTCAAAATTTCATAACATAAGCAACAGCTCTATCATCTCCAAAGTCTGATTAAAAAACCAACAAGTGTAAATCGTTAGGTAAAGATTGATTAACAAAGCATATGATTAGTGAAGAAAAGAAATGAATGGATTATATTTATTGGGATGATCCAAATGAAAAATTATCTTCGCTTTTCCAGCAAATGTGTTGCATTCAGAAAAGACCTCAATGTTATTCACCTTAGTAAACTCTGCAGAGGTGTAGGAACATTTTATATAATTTTTAATTGAAACTGAAGAGGAATCTAAGCATAATTTTGAGGAAAATACCTTTAAACAAATTAAAAAACACGAAATATCTGAGAAACAAGATGATGAGTATGATACGTACTTGAAGACAGTTTCTGGTGAAGAAGGTGAAGAGGATATTGATGATGCAAAAACAAATAATTCTACTCAAGATAGTATTCCAAAAAATTAAATCTATTCTACTACAAACTGTTTACTCGATATTTTGTTCAAAGCTGTCTCTGAGGAAAGTTTTATAAACTTAGTTAGACGATTTCAAACTCTAAGGATATTATTCCAAAAGCCATAGCTGTATCATCTCCAAAGAATAATTGAAAAACCAATGAGCGTAAATCGTTAGGTGAACGTTGATTAAAGAAGCATATGATTAGCGAAGAAAATAGAAAAATGTATTCTATTTATTGGGATGATCCAAATTAAAAATTCCCTTTGCTCTTCCAGAGAAGGTGTTTCGTTCAGAAACGATTTTAATGCAATTCACCTTCGTGAACTCTCCAGAGGTTGAGGAACATTTTATATTATTTTTTATTAAAACTATACAGAAACTACGCAAAATTCTGAAGAAAATATAAGCTTTGACCAAATTGACAAACACTTGATACCTGATAAACCAGATGACTGAAACTAAGGAGGAATCTGAGCAAAGTTTTGAGGAAAGTAGCTTTGAACAAATTGAAAAACACGATATGTCTGAAAAACAAGCTGATGAGTATGATACGTCCTTTAAGATAGCTTCTGGTGAAGATGACGATGATATTGCAAGAACAGATAATGCTACACAATATAATATGCCAAAAAGATAAATGTACTGTACTACACCGGGTTTGCTTAAGCATTTGTCTAAAAATATTAAAATATTTTTGGCCAAAATAAAAAAACTGGATTATGTTCATTGGGATGATCCAAATGAAAAATTGTCTTCGCTTTTCCAGCAAAGGTGTTGCATTCAGAAATGTCCTCAATGTGATTAATCTTGGTAAACTCTCCAGAGGTGTAGGAACATTGTATGTTATTTTTAGTTGAAACTAAGGAGAAATCAAAGCAAAATTTTTGGGAAAATGAAAACAATAAAAAAATTCATGATTGTCATAGTACTACTTGTTATTTACTTAATAATATTAGTAGTTCCTAGTAATATTAGTATTAATATTAACTGTAATAATCATAAATTTGCGATATGATAATCAATAAACAAATAAGGGTACATGCACAAATTATCTAATGGACCCCCGCAAAATCTTATTAAAATTTTATAAACACTTTTTTTATGACACTGACTTCACAGTCATCCTTTTTGGTTGAAAATTCAACTGTTTTGGTTAAAACCTAAACTGCCTGCTCAAAAATTAATCTGTTTCGATTGGAAATTAGGTTTTCGGTAAAAAGTCACACTTTTGGTTTCAAAATTCAACTGCTTTGTAGAAAATTCATATTTCCGCCTCAAAAGTTTAACAAATTGGAAGATACTCGACTATTATTTGGTCGAATGTTAAACTACTTTGTTAAAAATTTATTTTTCGAATTGAAGATTCATCATTTTAATTAAAAATTCATTTTCTAGGTTGAGAATTGAACTATTTTGTTCATTATCCACTCATTTCTTAGTTAAAAGTTTATTTTTTCAACTGAAAATTGAACTATTTCATTATTGGTTGAAAATTTATCTTTTTAGTCAAAAATTAAAATATTTGGTTGAAATTGGTTTTTTCCATTTGAAAATTCAACTATTTTTTTCAAATTTGTCTTTTTTGGTATAAAATTATTAGTCTTGGTTAAAAATTAATCTTCGTGGTTAGAAATCCAACCACATGGTAGAAAGTTGAAGTCTCTTTTTGAAAATGCATTCTTGAGTTGAAGATTCACAATTGCAAATGAAAAAAAATCTATTTGATGTAAAATTGGACTATTTCGTTAAAACATTGCGTCTTTTATACAAAAATATTTCTCTAACTGAAAATGAAACCATTTTAGTTGAAGATTCATCATTTCATTTGAATTGAAAAATCACCTTCTTTGGTTTGAAATGTTAACAATTTGGTTGAATTTCTTTTTCTCCCTTCACTGAAAAATATTTGCTGGTTCAAAATTCAACTCTTTTGTAGAAAATTTGTATTTTTAGATTTAAAATGCACCTCTTTTGGTGGAAATTTCATCTTATTTGATTCAAAATGTTGCTTAGTTGATTATTAATCTGTTTTGATGGAGCATTCAGCTCCTACATTGAAAGTTTAATTGCTTTATTAAAATTTCACTTTTTTGGTTGATGATTCATTATTTTAGTCGAAAATTCATCTCTTTGGTTAAAAATTGATTTATTTTTTGGACAATCTTTTTTTGAATTAATTAATTTTTTCAACTGAATATTTAACTATTTGGTAGAAAATTCATCTACTCTGTTGAAAATTCAACATTTCTAAAACATCTTCTGTTGCTCCTAGGAATGTTTAAATCTTTCAGAAGTGGGAGTCGGAAGTATCTACATCTTAAGAAATACTATTAGAATGAAAAAAAGATAATTTCCAGAGCCATAGAGATTTATAGACCAATAAAAGAAAATTGGAATTTCCTTCCCAGTCTAAAATTCAATAAAAAGTATAAAAAGTGCTACTCGACAGATATGATTGAAGTTGTGTAAAAATGAATTTTGGATCCGCAAAGTGGATCATTTTGATCTGCAGTTGATACTCGGAATGACATTCAACGGTTTGATATCCCGGTGTTTACTCTGCATGTTGAGACCTCAATGTTATTCACCTTGGTGAACTCTCCAGAGATGGAGGAACATTTTATAGTATTTTTGTCGACAATCCGGAACTGCTTGAATACATATCTGGAGAGATAACCCTCGACTCATGACTGACATGACGATTATTCTTAGCCGACGTTACCAGACTTTGCGGATTTACTCTTATCGGCAGATAAAATAAGCGGGTAAAAATCAAGCGCCTGTTTTATCAGCTTCAAGTCGCTCTATTGGAATGTTACTGATTAAGTTACTTTTGTAAGGTCCGACCTGGTGATGTAATACAGCTTAGCAAAAAGTGGAATGATGTAATGCTTGTCTGGAAAAAGCAAAGTTTTTAATCATTAGACCTTATCTTTGAAGTTTCTATTAGTCACGGAACGAAAGTCATATTTAGGGATATTGAATCAGATGGTTAGTTGTTTGTCTGGTAGTTATCTCTAATGATATCTTCCCCTGGGAGTTTTCCCTTTTGGATCAAAGGGGTGAAACATTGTTCTGTAGGGGGCTCATGAAAATGATCAAATAAATTTCAGTCAAACATTTCAAAGATTTCGAAAAGCTTTCAGTTCATAGTTTGTTTTTATTGATTTGTCTCATGGAATTTCCTTGCTCTCAACTGAAAAAATTGTAATAAGGTAGTTTTTTGTTGTAGGTGACTTGAGCGAGTGTAATTCTTAAAAATGTAAAATAAAGCACCTGTGTTTTATCAGCACCAAGTGATTCTATAGGAATTTTACTAATTAAGTTACTTTTGTTAGGTAAGACTTGATAATGTAATGCAGCTTATAACAAAGTAGAAAGGTGTAATGATGATGTCTGCAAAAACCAAAGTTTTTTAACATCAAACCTTATTTTTCAAGTTTCTCTGATTCGCGGAACGAGAGTGATTTTTCTAGGGGTATTGAATCTAATTATCGTTTGTCTGGTAGTTATCTCTAATGCTATCTTCCTCTGGGGGTTTTCCCTTTTGGATCAAGGGGGTTGAACATTGTTCTGTAGGGGGCTCGTGAAAATGATCAAATAGATTTTAGTCCTTTTCAAAGATTAGATTAAACTTCAAAGATTTTAGACTTTTCAAAGATCTCGAAAAGCTTTGAGTTTATAGTTTGTTTTTATTGATTTGTCTCACGGAATTTTCTTGCTCTTCAATGCAAAGTTTGTAATAAGGTAGTTTTGTTGTTGTAGGTAACTTAAGAGAGTGTAATTGTTAAAAATGTAAAATCAAGCACCTGTGTTTTATCAGCACCAAGTGATTATATAGGAATGTTAATAATTAAGTTACTTTTGTTAGGCAAGACTTGGTAATGTAATGCAGCTCATAACAAAGTAGAAAGGTGTAATGACGATGTCTGAAAAAACCAAAGTTTTTTAACATCAAACCTTATTTTTAAAGTTTCTCTTATTCGTGGAACGAGAGTGATTTTTCTAGGGGTATTGAATCTAATTATTGTTTGTCTGGTAGTTATCTCTAATGCTATCTTCCTCTGGGGCTTTTCCCTTAAGGATCAAAGGGGTTGAACACTCTTCTGTAAAGGGCTCTTGAAAATGAGGAAATGTAGTTCAGTCAAATTTTTCAGAGATTTCGAAAAACAGTTCATAGTTTGTTTTTATTTATTTGTCTCATTGAATGTTCTAGTTCTCAACTGCTTATCAGCTACAAGTCCCGCTATAGGAATGTTACTGAGTAAGTAGCTTTTGTTAGGTAAGACTTGATGATGAATGCAGCTTATGGAAACCTGCAATGATATAATGATGATGTCCGGAAAAACCAATGTTTTCAAACACCAAACCTTATCTTTCAAGTTTCTCTTAATCACGGAACAAGAGTAATTTTTCTAGGGGTATTGAATCTGATAGTTAATTGTTTATCTGGTAGTTATCTCTAATGATATTTCCCTCTGGGTGTTTTCCCGTTTGGATTAAAGGGGCTGAACAATGTTCTGTAGCGGGCTTTGATTGATTTGTCATTGATTTGTCGCAATCAATTTCCTAGTTCTTATCTGTAAGGTTTCTTATAAGGACGTTTTTTTTGTTGCAGTGAACGTAAGCGGGTATATAGTGTCAGTGGTGCTTGTCCTCGTAGTCGGGGCACTCGTGGGTGTCCTGGCCACGGTTTCCCATCATCTACATCACCGTCGGCTATTGCTCCACGGGCCTGCCTCGACCTCGATTCTGCATCATCATCATCACCATCGCCATCATCATCTTCGGCATCATCATCATCGTCATCATCGAGAGGAACCACCGCCATCGCAACAACGACGACTCCTGCTCCAGGATCACCATCGTCATCCTGCCACGCCGGTGAGTTCTTTTAACAAAAAATCTAATTGAAAATACCCTCCTTTTTATCTTTTTATCAACATTGATTTATCGTAACTGAACATTTAATGAGTTATAGCACCAGAATTGGTTGCAAATCGACATTCGGGTCTACCAAGTTTTAAGCCTGAAAATCCACCTTGAGCCAGTCTTAGGTCAGGGAAAAGCTGAAAATCAGGGAAAATTCAGGGATTTTGAGACAAATCTGGCAAAATCAGGAAATTTCTTTAAGAGGCATTTTAAATAATAGTCGAAAATGATAAATTTTGATTTGAAATTATTTTATGCCGTTTGTAAAAGAAATTCTTATTAGTAATTGACTTGTCTCGTATTTCTATTTCTTTCAGTTACATCCTCCTGACAGTTATATTTTTAGTTGAAATATATATTATTTGAGTGCAAATTCAACTGTTTTGTTACAAATTTCTCCTTTTTTGTTGAAAATTCAACTATTTTGGTAGAAAATGAACTTTTTTGTTAAAAATTTAACTATTCTTTGAAAATTCTTCTTTTTGTTTGAAAAATTAATCTTTCAGATATAAATTTCATTTTTTTGGTTAACTGTTCAACTGTTTTTTTATTTAAAATTCAACTCTTTTTTGGTTGAAAATTCAATTACTTGATTAAAGGTTAAACCACTTTGTTCAAAAATCATTTCATTGTTCAAGACTCATGATTTTATTTGAAAATTCATCTCTTTGGCTAAAAAGTGTTGTTTTTTCTTGGAAATTAATTTTTGTAACTGAAAATTTAACTACTCCACTTGAAGATTTATAATTTAAGCCTTTTTGGTTAAAAATTTTACTTTGTTGATGCAAAGATAAACTATATTGTTAAAAATGGTTTGTTAAAAATTTAATAATTTTATTGAAAATTAAACTATTCGATTAAAAAGTTGTCTTTTTCGTTTCAAAATTCATGTATTTTGTTGAAAATTCATCTTTTTGGTGGAATATTCATATTTTTGAATTGAAATTCAACTACTTTGTAGAAAATTCTTCTTTTTGGTTAAAATGTTTCCTGTTTTGAATGAAAGTCTACTTTCTTATTAATTCACTTTTTCGGTTGTCAATAATTAATTTTTCTACTAAAAATGCAACTTTTCTTTTTTTGGTTGAAAATTGTTTATTTTTAGTTGAAAATTCAACTATTTGTTTGAAAATTCATGTATTTTGTTGAAAATGATCCTTTTTGGTAGAATATTTATATTTTTAAATTAAAAATTAAACTGTTTTGTAGACAATCCGTCTTTTTGGTTGAAATTTTTTTTTATTCAAAGTTAGTAATTATTAGTAATTCATTTTTTCGATTATCGAATTATTATTTGAGTTTGAAATTCATCTCACTGGTTAAAAATTAATTTTTTTTACTGAATATTTAACTTTTCCTTTTTTGATTCTTAATTTTTTCTTCTTCTTCATTTTTAGTAGAAAATTTAACTATTTGATTGAAAATTCATGCATTTTGTTGAAAATTCTTGTTTTTGTTGAATAGTCATATTTTTTAATTAAAAAATTACTTTTTTTGTAGAAAATTCGTCTTTTTGGTTGAAAATTCAAATTTTTTGATTTAAAGCCTACTGTGTTATTAATTCATTTTTTCGGTTTTTGAATTATTAGTTTTTAAGAAGAAAATTAGAAACACAATATTAACAAGTCAATCTGTGCAAAAATTTATTTTTGAAATTTTAGTTTGAAATTCATCCCTTTGATTAAAAATTCGTCTATTGTGTCGAAAATTAATTTTTTTACTGAAAATTTAACTTTTTCTTTTTGTTTGAAAATTCATGTATTTTGTTGAAAATTCTTGTTTTTGGTAGAATATTAATATTTTTTTATTGAAAATTCAACTGATTTGTAGAAAATTCGTCTTTTTGGTTGAAAATTTTCCTTTTTTGTTTCAAAGTCTACTTTGTTATTACTTCATTTTTTCGGTCATCGAATTATTATTTTAGTTTGAAATTGATATATTTTGTTAAAAATTCGTCTATGTTGTTAAAAATGACTTTTTTACTGAATATTTAACTTTTCTTTTTTTGGTTGAAAATTGTTTATTTTTAGTTGAAAATTCAACTATTTGTTTGAAAATTCATCTATTTTGTTGAAAATGCTCCTTTTTGGTAGAATATTCATATTTTTTAATTAAAAATTTAACTGTTTTGTAGAAAATTCATCTTTTTGGTTGAAATTTTTTTTATTCAAAGTTAGTAATTCATTTTTTCGATTATCGAATTATTATTTGAGTTTGAAGTTCATCTCATTGGTTGAAAATTGGTCTATTTTGTTAAAAATTATTTTTTTTTACTGAATATTTAACTTTTCCTTTTTTGGTTGAAAATTCTTCATTCTTAGTAGAAAATTTTAATATTTGTTTGAAAATTCATGTATTTAGTTGAAAATTCTTGTTTTTGGTTGGATATTCATATTTTTTAAGTAAACAATTAGTGGTTTTGTAGAAAATTCCTCGTTTTGGTTGAAAATTTAAATTTTTTGATTCATAGTCTACTTTGTTATTAATTCATTTTTTCGGTTATCGAATTATTATTTTAGTTTGAAATTCATCTATTTGATTAAAAATTCGTCTATTTTGTTGAAAATTAATTTTTTTTACTGAATATTTAACTTTTCCTTTTTGATTCTTAATTTTTTTTCTTCTTAACTTTTAGAAGAAAATTTAACTATTTGTTTGAAAATTCATTTATTTTGTTGAAAATTCTTGTTTTTGGTTGAATATTCATATTTTTTAATTAAAAAATTAACTTTTTTGTAGAAAATTCGTCTCTTTGGTTGAAAATAATAATTTTTTTATTTTGAATTTCTACTTTGTTATTAATTCATTTTTTCGGTTATCGAATTATTATTTTAGTTTGAAATTCATCTCTTTGGTTGAAAATTTGTCTATTTTGTTAACAATTAATTTTTTTTACTGAAAATTCATGTATTTTGTTGAAAATTCTTGTTTTTGGTAGAATATTCATATTTTTTAATTGAAAATTCAACTGCTTTGTGGAAAATACGTCTTTTTTGTTGAAAATTTTACTTTCTTGGTTGAAAGTCTACTTTGTTATTATTTCATTTTTTCGGTCATCGAATTAGTTTTTTGACCTTGAAATTCATGTCATTGGTTAAAAATTGGTCTATTTTGTTAAAATTAATTTTTTTTACTGAATATTTAACTTTTCCTTTTTTGTAGAAAATTCGTCTTTTTGGTTGAAAATTTAAATTTTTTGATTCACAGTCCACTTTGTTATTAATTCATTTTTTCGGTTATCGAATTATTATTTCAGTTTGAAATTCATCTCTTTGATTAAAAATTCGTCTATGTTGTTGAAAATTTATATTTTTGCTGAAAATTTAACTTTTCCTGTTTGGTTCAAAATTGTTTATTTTGAGTTGAAATATTTATAAAATTCGACTGCTTTGTCGACAATTTGTCCATTCAACAGTTTCTTTAAAAACTCAACAGTTTGGTTAAAAATTCAACTTTTTTGTGACAAATTTAATAATTTTGTTGAAACTTCTACTATTTTGTGAAAAAGTCATATTTCGACTCTTTCGTTGAACATTGGTTCTTTTGGATTGAAAATTAGTCTTTTATGGCGTAAAAGTCTTTTTGCCCCTGGGGAAAAAATTTTTACAAGAAAGTACAACATTTCTACAACTGTAATTTTTTGTTAAAATCTGTACTTTGCTGTAAAAAAAATGTACAAAATTTAACAACAAAATACAGTTAAATACACATAGCTAATTTTTTTTGGTATTTTCTTGTAGGAAAGTAAAAAATTAACAATAAAGTATAAGTTTCTACAATTCAAAAATTTGTATAACTTTTTATTAAATTTTTTTTTACATGATCGCATCTTAATTTAAAATCATCTCAATGAAATATTCTAAATATTTGTTATCCCAGGTCGAAAAAGAACAACTTTTCGGTTATGAAAAATGTAAATTTCTGTACATTCTTGTAGTTGAAATTTTTTTTGGTAAATTTTTGTAGAATATTACAACGACAATAAAATACTACAATTTACATAAAAATACAAAAAAGTACAAAATTCGTCTCAATTCGTCAAAAAGTTGTTCATTTTCAATCCAGGATGACAAATATTGAGAGCATTGCAATGGCATAATTTTAAATGACATATATGGTGTCCAACCGATTGCTATATATTTGAAAAAAAAACATCGAATGTAAGGTTTTTTGTTGTTTAATAACGATTATTCATCATTGTCTTTAAATATTCTACCATTCCTTTAAAATATAATGATAGAAGCTTTTTTTGTAATAGCGATTATGTGTACATGATCGCATCTTAATTTAGAATTATCGCATCTTAATTTAATTATAAAAGTACGAAATTCGTCTCAATAATAGAAAAAAGTTGTACTTTCCTGTATTTTGGTTGTAATTTATTCTATTTGTTTATAGATTCCTGTAAAAATAGTTATAGTTTTCTGTGCTTTTTTGTAAAAAAATTTCCATCAGGGTTTTTCTTAAAATAAATAAGTTTGAAATTGTACAATTTTCATTTGAAATTATTTTATTTCGTTTATGTATCAGATTCTCCTCTCATCTCATAATCTTCCCATCACTTCTGAATGCTTCAGAAACAGTTTTTTAAAAAAAATTCAAACATTCCATATCTTTTGGCACGCGACTGACTAACTATAGGAACTCTCATCCCACTCCTTCTTTGCGAGACTTCTTGGCAAGTCGAGCTCGTTGTAGTCATTCATTTTCGACTTGGTTCGTTAGTACGATATGCTCAAAAAAAAAAAAATTGTCGAGGAGGAAAGAATGGAATAAGTAGAGCAGAAAAAGTCGAGGAAAAAGTCAGACACCAACACAAAAGGAGAATTTGCTTAATGAGCAGACTTGCAGGTTCGAACTTAAAAATGCAAAACGAAAACAAAAAACAATTAGAGAGTTAATCCATCTTCTTAAAAATTCACCTATCATTTTTTTTTGTCAACTCTAATTTTTTCAATAAAAAAATATATAATTAATTATGTGGTTGTCAGATTGGGAGTTCAAATTATTATCGTAATAAGTACCATGAAATTCTTGAAAATTAAAAAAACCAGGAATCTTTCGATCTACTTTGAGCAAACCTTAAATGTCTCAATTCAAATTTAAAAAACAAAATTATAAAAAGTAGAGAGATAAAGAAGGACAACTCGTATTATTCCTTTTTTTTCTTTCGGCATTTTTATTTATTTTTTTTTTTTTAAATGGCAGTCGAAAAATATTTACAAAAAATCTACCAAGTTTTTAAAATAGATAACCCTTTTTGTTTTTCATTTTTTTTTAAATATATTCTTTCCTACTCTCTTACAAATTTTGCGAATTATTTTTTCAAATTTATCTAAAGCATCTTCATCAAATGTTATTATTGAATCCATTTTGAATGGAATTCTGAAATTTATATAGATTTGAAACTTTTTCAATATATATATATATTCATTTCTTGTTGAAAATTGAACTGATTTATTGAAAATCATTTCTTCGTTTATAAATTGATTTTTTCATCTTAAAATTTAACTGTTCAATTTTTGTTTAAAATTCATTTATTTTGTTGGAAATTTGTCTTTTTTAGTATAAAATTTATCTTCATGTTTTTGGTTGAAAATTAATTTCTTTGGTTGAGAATTTAACTATTTCGTTGGCAATTTTTTTTAACTAAAAATTTAATTATTTAATTTTTAGTTTAAAATGTATCTCTATTTGTGGAAAATTCATGTATTTTGTTGAAAATTCGTCTTTTTTCAAAGAAAATTAATCTTCTTAGTTAACAATTTATTATTTTGGTTGAAAATTTATGTTTATAGTTAAAAAATTATTATTTTAAATATTTAACTGTTTTGCTGAAAATTTAACGTTTTGGTTAAAAATTCAGTTTTTTTGGGTGAAAATTCCTCATGTTAGTTCAAAATTAATTTTTCAACTGAAAATGTCATTATTAAATTTTTCGTTGAAAATTGAAATGATTTATTGAAAATTATTTCTTCGTTTATGAAATAATTTCTTCATCTTAAAATTTAACTGTTCAATTTTTGTTTAAAATTCATTTATTTTGTTGGAAATTTGTGTTTTTCGGTCGAAAATTTATCTTGATGTTTTTGGTTAAAAATTAATTTCTTTGGTTGAGAATCTAACTATTTCTTTGACAATTTTTGTGACTAAAAATTTAATTATTTAATTTTTAGTTTAAAATGTATCTCTTTTGGTGGAAAATTGATGTATTTTGTTGAAAATTCGACTTTTTCAAAGAAACTTAATCTTCTTAGTTAAAAATTTATTCTTTTATTTGAAAATTTATCTTTATAGTTAAAAAAGTTATTATTATTTTAAGTATTTAACTGTTTTGCTGAAAATTTAACGTTTTGGTTGAAAATTCAGTTTTTTTGTGTGAAAATTCATCATGTTAGTTCAAAATTAATTTTTTAACTGAAAATATCATTATTAAACTTTTGGTTGAAAATTTAACTGATTTATTGAAAATTATTTTTTCGTTTATAAATTAATTTTTTCATCTTAAAATTTAACTATTCAATTTTTGTTTCCAATTAATTTATTTTGCTGGAAATTTTATCTTTTTTGGTATAAAATTTATCTTCATGTTTTTGTTTAAAAATCAATTTCCTTGGTTGAGAATTCAACTATTTCGTTGGCACTTTTGTTTAACTAAAAATTTAATTCTTTAATTTTTAGTTAAAAATGCATCTCTTTTGGTGGAAAATTCATGTATTTTGTTGAAAATTTGACTTTTTTCAAAGAAAATTAATCTTCTTGGTTAAAAATTTATTCTTTTGGTTGAAGATTTATCTTTATAGTTAAAAAATTATTATTTTTTTAATATTTAACTGTTTTGCTGAAAATGTAACGGTTTGTTTAAAAATTCAGTTTTTTTTTGTGAAAATCCATCATGTTAGTTCAAAATTAATTTTTCAGCTGAAAATGTCATTATTAAATTTTTAGTTGAAAAATTTAACTGATTTATTGAAAATTATTTCTTCCTTTATAAATTAATTTTTTCATCTTAAAATTTAACTATTCCATTTTTGGTTTAAAATTCATTTATTTTGTTGGAAATTCAACTTTTTTCGAAGAAAATTAATCTTCTTAGTTCAAAATTTATTCTTTTGGTTGAAAATTTATGTTTATAGTTAAAAAATTATTATTTTAAATATTTAACTGTATTGCTGAAAATTTAACAGTTTGTTTAAAAATTCAGTTTTTTTCTGGTGGAAATTCATCATGTTAGTTCAAAATTAATTTTTTAACTGAAAATATCATTATTAAATTTTTGGTTGGAAATTTAACTGATTTACTGAAAATTATTTCTACGTTTATAAATTAATTTTTTCATTTTAAAATTCAACTATTCAATTTTTGGTTAAAAATTCATTTATTTTGTTGGAAATTTGCCTTTTTTGGTAGAAAATTTATCTTCATGTTTTTGTTTAAAAATTAATTTCTTTGGTTGAGAATTTAACTATTTCGTTGGCAATTTTTTTAAACTAAAAATTTAATTATTTAATTTTTAGTTTAAAATGTATCTCTTTTGGTGGAAAATTAATGTATTTTGTTCAAAATTCGACATTTTTGAGAAAAAATTAATTTTCTTAATTTAAAATATATTCTTTTGGTTGAAAATTTATCTTTATAGTTAAAAAAAAATATTATTTTTTGAAATATTTAACTGTATTGCTGAAAATTTAATAGTTTGTTTAAAAATTCAGTTTTTTTTTTGTGAAAATTCATCATGTTAGTTCAAAATTGATTTTTCAACTGAGAAGGTCATTATTAAATTTTTGGTTTATAAATTAATTTTTTTCATCTTAAAATTTAACTATTCAATTTTTGGTTTAAAATTCATTTATTTTCTAGAAAATTTATCTTTTTTTTGTAGAAAATTCATTTACATGTTTTTGGTTAAAAATTAATTTCTTTGGTTGAGAATCTAACTATTTCGTTGGCAATTTTTTTTAACTAAAAATTTAATTATTTAATTTTTAGTTTGATGGAAAATTCATGTATTTTGTTGAAAATTCGACTTTTTTCAAAGAAAATTAATCTCCTTAGTAAAAAATTTATTCTTTTGGCTGAAAATTCATTTTTATAGTTACAAAATTATTTTTTGTTAATATATTTAACTGTTTTTCTGAAAATTAAACAAATTTGATCTTCGATTTGAGTCGTCTTTTTTGGATAAAAATTAAAATGTTTTGTTAAAAAGTCTTTTTTTTTTTGGGTTGGAAATTCAACTATTTTGTTGGAAGTTAACTTTTTCATTAAAAATTCGTCTTTTTGGCTTGAAAATTAAATAATTTCTTAGTTAAAAATTCTTCTTTTTGGTAGAAAATTAATCTTATTGGTTAAAAATATAACTTTTTGATCGAAAATATTTTTTTGGGTAGAGGTACATCCTTTTCGCAAAAAATTTATTTCTTTGGTCGAAAAATGAACTATTTTGTTAAAAATTCGTTTTTTCAGTTTGAAATTCCATTTTTTGTTGAAAATTGCGCTTTTGTGGTTGGAAATTCATGTATTATTTTTTAATTCGACTTTTGTAATAAAAAATTAATCTTTTTGGATAAAAATGTATCTTTTTGGTTGATAATTCATTTTTTTTTATTAAAAATTGTATTTTTTGTTTGGAAATTTGAATATTTTTTTGAAAATTCAACAATTTTATTGAAGATTCATTCTTTTTGGATGGAAATTGAACGGCGTTGTTAAAAAACGTCTTTTTTTGGTTAAAATTCCAACTAATTGTTTAAAGAATATACTTTATTATTTTTAATTCATGTTTTTGGATTTAAAAATCAACAATTTGTTAGAAAAGTAACTTTTTTGTTGAAAGTTCATATTTTTGGCTTAGAAATTCAACTGTTTTGTTAGAATTTTTTTTGTTTTTTTTTTGGTTGAAGATAAATTTTTGGAACTGAGAACTTAACCATTCCATTTTTTGTTGAAAATTCGTCTTTTTTGGTAGAAAATTAATATTCATGTTTAAAAATTAATGTTTTTGGTTGAAAGTTTATTTCTTTGGTTTAGAATTAAACTATTTTGTTGAAAATTTTTTGTTTTTTACTGAACTGGTTTTCTTAATTATTAATGTAATTATTCCATTTTTAGTTGGAAATTTATTATTCTTTAGTAGAAAATTCAACTATTTGGTTGAAATTTCGTGTATTTTGATAAAAATTCGACTTTTTTCAAATAAAATTAACTTTTTCAGTTTAAAATTTATTCTTTTAGTTCAAAATTTATCTTCCTAGCTGAAAAATTATTTCCTTTTTTTGAATATTTAACTGTTTTTTTCTGAAAATTTAACTGTTTGGTTAAAAGGTCAGTTTTTTTGTGAAAATTCATCATTTCAGTTCAAAATTAATTTTGTAACTGAAAATGTAACTAGAACATTTTTGGTTGAAAATTGCTCTGTTTTACTTCAATATTCAAATATTTGGTTAAAAATTCATCTTTTTTGTTAAAACTTGTATTATGAGGTTGAAAATTAAATTTTGTTGTTGAAAATTTAAAAAGTTTGTTGAAGAGTTATCTTTTTTGGATGAAAAAAATGTTGTTAAAAATTCGTCTCCTTGGGTTTAAAATTCAACTATTTGGGTCAAAGCTAACTTTTTTATTGAAAATTCAAATATTTGGTTTGAAAATTTAACTTTTTCGTAGAAACTTGGTCGTTTTGGCTTGAAAATTTACCCTCTTTAGTGGAAAATTGATGTAGCTTGCGAAAAATCCGTTTTTTTTCACAGAAAATTAATCTTTTTGGTTTAGAATGAATCTTTTTTATTGAAAATTCAAGTATTTTGTTAAGAATTAATTTTTCGGAGAAGAAGATTCATCATTTTAATTGAACATTCACTTCTTTGGTCGACAATTTAGCTATTTTGTTAAAAATCCATTTTTTGCAAATTAATTTTCTCAACCCAAAATTGACTTATTCCATTTTTGTTTTGAAATTTTTTTTTTCGGTGGAAAATTCATATATTTTTTTTCTAAATTCGTCTTTTTTGGTAGGAAATTAATTTTTTGGGTTGAAATTTTCTTTGAAATTTAAAGATTAATTATTTGTTTAAGAATTCCTTTTTTTATTGCAAATCCGTTTTTTTTTGTTGTTAAAAATTAATTTTGTAACGGACAAAGTAACTATTCTATTTTTGTTTGAAAATGTATCTTTTTAATTTGAAAATTCAACTTTTTTGGTAGAAAATTAATCTTCTTGGTTGAAAATTCATCTGTTTGGTTGAAATTGAACTATTTCGTTAAAAATTAATTTTTTAGTGAAGATTCATCATTTTACTTGAAAATTCATTTCTGTGGTCGAAAATTTAATTTTTTTTTGTTAGAAAATAAATCTTTTTGCCTAAAAATTCATCTTTTTGGTTGATGATCAATCTTTTAAATAAAAACTGGATAATTTGTTTGAAAATTTAATTCTTTTCTCTGAAAATGGTCTTTATGCTTGAAAAATAAATCATTTGGTTACAAATTCATCAATTTATTTGAAAATGCAATACATCCTTCATTCCTCTTTTTTTATTTTGGATTTTTTTAATTTAAATAAGACATTGAAGAATCTCTTGTCCAAATTTAATCTTCAGATTCCTTGTTAAAGAAGAATTTAAATTTTGATTCATTCTCAACAAATTAATGTTAAATAAAAAATTAATAAAAAAAATTAATAAAAAAATAAATAAAAAACAAAAAAATTTAAAAAATCTCTTAAATTTGTATTATGAATAACCTTATTAATAATGTAGGTCATTATCAGAAAATTAAAAAAAAAAAAAAAAAAAAAAGGAAAATTGAAACGGTGGAATGTCAGCCAGTGAAAGAACGTTTCACTTGCAAGCATGCCTGCGAGATTACAATATCCTTCAATATTATCGATTTTTATCGATTGCTTGTAGAATGGGTTTCGCAATGCAATCGACCTTCGATGAGATTACATTGCGTCGAAGTTCGCGGACGGCAGTTTCTTCTTCTTTGACTCACTATACGAGAGTTTTTTTTTTAATTATTTTTTATAAAAAAAAAGCTTCGAGAAGAGAAAAATGTTCGAGGAAAAAAAATACAAATTGCTACAAAATACCAATTTCGAAATTCCCTAACTTTCCCTCAATTTTCCCTAACCAATTTTTAATTTAACCTGATCGTCATAAATTTCTTGTTTAGATTAAATTTAAAAAAAAATATATAATGATCAACCAAAAAAAAAATTTGTAGCCGATAAGACGAAATTTTAACAAAATGCATGAATTTTCAACAAAATAGTTGAATTTTAAACTAAAGAAATTAATTTTCCACTAAAATAAGGAATTTTTAACAAAAAAAAATTAATTTTAAACAAGAAGATTAATTTTCTGCCAAAAGAGACGAATTTTCAACTGAAAAATATACATTTTCAACAAAACATAAAGTAGTTAAATTTTCTGTAAAAAAATTAATTTTTAACAAGAAAAAAAGAATTTAAAACAAAATAGTTAAATTTTTAAACAGAGAAATTAATTTTTAACACGGCGTGGTAAAATTTTCAGTTTAAAAAATTAATTTTCAGCAAAAAAAAGTATGTTCAAAAAAATATGTAGTTAAATTTTCAAAGAAAGACAAGAAATTTTTAACTAAAATAAGGAATCTATAAAAACAAAAAAATGAATTTTGAACCAAGAATTTTCTACCAAAAAGACGAAATTTTAACAAAATACCTCAATTTTGAACCACATTGTTCAATTTTTGACTAAAAATGCAGTAGTTAAATTTTCAACAAAGAAATTAATTTTCAACCAAAAAGATGAATTTTCAGCCAAGAAGAATTATTTTCTACCATAAAAGACGATTTTTTAAAACAAAATATATGAATTTCCATCCAAATAGTTGATTTTTTAACACAAAAATATGAATTTTCAATAAGAAAAGTTATTTTAAACCACATAGTTGAATTTTCTATCAAAATAATTGAATTTTAAACTAGAGAAATAAATTTTCAATTAAAATAAGGAATCTTTAACCAAAAAAAATAACAATTTTTTAACAAGAAGATTAATTTTCTGCCAAAAGACGAATTTTCAACTGAAAAATATCAATTTTCAACAAAACATAGAGTAGTTAAATTTTCGTTAAAAAAATTAATTTTCAACAAGAAAAAAAGAATTTTAAACAAAATAGTTAAACTTTCAAACAAAGAAATTAATTTTTAACACGGCGTGGTAAAATTTTCAGTTTGAAAAATTAATTTTCATAAAAAAGCATATTTTTAACTAAAATAAGGAATCTTTGAAAACAAAAAAATTAATTTTCAACCAAGAAGATTAGATTTCTACCAAAAAGACAAAATTTTGACAAAATACCCTAATTTTGAACCACATTGTTGAGTTTTTAACTGAAAAAGATCAACTTTTAATCAGCAATGGAATAATTAAATTTTCAGTCAAAAAAATTAATTTTGAATAAAAAAAAACGATTCTGCATCAAAATAGTTAGATTTACAACCTCATAAATGAATGTTCAACTAAAATTATGAATTTTCAGCGAAAAAAAAAACATGGATTTTCACTCAAATAGTTTACTTTTTAACTAAAAAATAGATCAATTTTAAAATGAAAATGCAGTAGTTAAATTTTCAACAAAGAAATTAATTTTCAACCAAAAATATGAATTTTCAGCCAAGAAGAATTATTTTCTACCATAAAAGACGATTTTTTTAAACAAAATATATGAATTTCCATCCAAATAGTTGATTTTTTAACTCAAAAATATGAATTTTCAATAATAAATGTTATTTTAAACCACATAGTTGAATTTTCTACCGAAATAATTGAATTTGAAACGAAAGAAATGAATTTTCAATTAAAATAAGGAATCTTTAACCAAAAAAATTAATTTTAAACAAGAAGATTAATTTTTTGCCAAAAGAGACGAATTTTCAACTGAAAAATATCAAATTTCAACAAAACATAGAGTAGTTAAATTTTCGCTAGGAAAATTAACTTTCAACAAGAAAAAAATAATTCAAAACAAAATAGTTAAACGTTTAAACAAAGAAATTAATTTTTAATACGGCGTGGTAAAATTTTCAGTTTAAAAAATTAATTTTCAGCAAAAAAAAAGCATATTTTTAACTAAAATAAGGAATCTTTGAAAACAAAAAAATAAATTTTCAACCAAGAAGATTAATTTTCTACCAAAAAAATTTTTTTTAACAAAATACGTGAATTTTCAACTAAAAAAGATCAATTTTCAACCCATTATGTAATAGTTATATTTATAGTTTAAGAAACTAATTGTTCAACATAAAAAATAAATTTTTAACAAAATTGTTGAATTTTTAACCAAAGAAAGAAATTATCAACCAAAAAGATGAATTTTTCACCAAGAAGATTAATATTCTAACACAACAGCCGAATTTTCAACAAAATGCATGAAATTTCAACCAAATAGTTCAATTTAAAATTCAGAAGATTAATTTTCTACAAAAAAAAATTTTTGACCAAGCACTGAGTAGTTAAATTTTTAATTAAAAAATTAATTTTCAATCAAAAAAAGAATTTTCAACAAAATAGATAAATTTTTAACCAAAGAAATAAATTTTCAACTGAAATGAGAAATCTTTAACCAAAAAAATTAATTTTAACAAAATTGTTAAATTGGTAACAAAAGAAATGAATGTTCAAGTCAAATTATTCATTTTCAACAAAATACATAAATTTTTGACTAAGAAAGATAAATTTTCAACAAAAAAATGCAACTATTTGGTTAAAAAGTCATCTTTTTTAGTTAAAAATTTTAACTGGTTGGTTAAAAGATGAACTACCTTGTTAACAATTTATCTTTTTGGTGGAATACTCATATCTTTGGTTGAAAATTCAACTATTTTGTTGAAAAGTTTCATTTTTGGTTGAAGATTTAACTGTTTGTTTAAAAATTCATGTATTTGGTTGATAATTTGTCTTTTTTGGTAGAAAATTAATCCTCTTAGATAAAAAATCATTTTTTTGGTTGAAATATCAACAATTTGGTTAAAAATTCATTTTTTTTATTGATAATTTTATTTGAAAATTCGCCTCTTTTGTTGAAAATTCAACTATTATGCTAAAAATTCTTGCTTTTTTTAACTCATCACTGAAAATGTAACTATTCTATTATTTGTTAAAAATTGATATTTTTAATTGAAAGTTGATCTTTTTCCATTTGAAAATTCAACTATTTGTTTAAAAATTACATTTTTAAAAACATTCGTCTTTTTGGCTTGAAAGTTCAATAATTTTGTAGAAAATTAAACTATATGGTTAATGATTAATTTTTTTCTTGAAAATTTATATTTTTCATTAATTATTCAACTATTTTGTTGGAAAAGTCAACTATTTTGAGAAAATTAACCTTTTGCTTCAAAAATCATATTTTTGTTTTAAAAATTCAACTATTTTTGTAAAAAATTCAAAAATTATTTATTTCAAAATTCAAGAATTTTCTTGAAAATTCGTCTTTTTAAGTAAAACATTAATCACCTTAGTGGAAAATACATATTTTTGGTGGACAATTTAACTATTTGGTTAAAAGTTGAACTTCTTTGTTAAAAATTAATTTTTTTTAAGATTCGCCTTTTCAGTTGAAAATTTATTTATTCTGTAAAAAAAATTTCTTTTTCAAATAATTTTTTATATTTGAAAATGCAACTATTCCATTTTGAGTCGAAAATGTATCCTTTATATTCAACTATTTGGTAGAAAATTTAAGTATTTTTTGAAAATTCGTCGTTTTAGTTAGCAAATTCATCTTTTTAGTTAATGATATGAATATTTTGAAAAAATTTGTCTCGGTTTTTTTTTTATTAAAACTTATCTTTTTTAATTGAAAATTCAACTATTCGGTAAAGTCATCTTCTTTGGTCTTTGGTTACAAATTTTTTTTTTGTCAAAAATTCAACTTTACGGGTTGAATATTCAACTCTTTTCTAAAAAATTCGTCTTTTTGGCTTGAAAATTCGACTATTTAGTTGAAGAAGCAACTTTTTTGTTGAAAATTCAACTATTTTGTTAAAAAGGCATATTTTTTTGTTAAAATTTTTAACTGGTTGGTTAAAAGATGAACTACCTTGTTAACAATTTATCTTTTTGGTGGAGTATTCATATCTTTGGTTGAAAATTCAACTATTTTGTTGAAAAGTTGTTTCATTTCTGGTTGAAGATTTAACTATTTGTTTAAAAATGCATGTATTTGGTTGATAATTTGTCTTTTTTGGTAGAAAATTAATCCTCTTAGATAAAAAATCATTAGTTTGGTTGAAATATCAACAATTTGGTTAAAAATTCATTTTTTTTATTGATAATTTTATTTGAAAATTCGCCTCTTTTGTTGAAAATTCAACTATTATGTTAAAAATTCTTTCTTTTTAATTCATCAGTGAAAATTTAACTATTCTGTTATTTGTTAAAAATTGACATTTTTAATTGAAAATTGATATCTTTCTATTTGAAAATTCAACTATTTGTTTAAAAATTAAATTTTTAGTTTAAAATTCATATTTTGGGGTGAAAAAGTCAACTGTTTTGCAAAATACATTCGTCTTTTTGGCTTGAAAATTGTATTGATATAATTGACTATTAATTATTGTTGTTCAAATGAATATAACCGTGGGGCGTATTTTAAAGTTTAAAGATTTGCCTAAATTCTTAGACAAAGGGAATTTTTATAGTAATTTTATTATAAATTATATCAATACAATTTTTGGGAATAAAATTATGTTTTTTTTAAGGAAAATAACTCTTCTTAAGGTGATGATGATGCTTATGATGGATGATAATTGCTTTTTGTGAAAATTCTTTATTGCTTAGGGTCAATGCTCTCGATTATTTTTTTACCAGCCTTTTTACAAATAATGAGTCAAATAGGACTTGTAAATTTTTTATCATAACTTCCTATTTCTGCTGTTTCTATTATTTCTTTAGGCTTGTTTATTATTCAGTAGACTTATAGTCGAGGCATCTCAAAAAGAACAGTTCTTTATACATGCATAATCTATATTAGCTCTTATTCTTGACTATATATACATCAAATAAAAAATAAATGAGGAAAAAAGGGAAAAATAGGGACCAGACTTGATCAGAATGTCTACTGTCTACCTGACCGAGAATTAGTTATGATTCCGATTTGGAAACGGGAATTTTTGAAAAGAATGATAATTTTATGTTGGAACAAAGAACTTTTAAAAAGAATTATAATTATGATTTGGAACAGTGCATTTTTTATCAAAATTATAATTTTGAGTTGGAAGAGGAAATTTTCCGAAGAAATCATCATCATGTCATCATCATGTTTGAAGAATAAAAAAAATGATGAAATTTTGTTCTTGAACCACTATGCTGGAATCTTATTTTTTAGTTCCATTGTCTTCGAAGATGACTCAAATTGAAGATTTTGGCATGTCGATGCATATGAAAAAAACGTAATTTGCTATGTTATAGTGATTCTTTTTTGTTATCAGAGGTTGAAAAATTAAAGAAATTCGAAATTTCGTTCCTAGCAGACTATTCTAGAATCTTTTCTTTTAGTAAAATTGTCTTTGAAGGTGGCTCCAACTGAAGGTTTCGGCATGTAGATGTGTATGAAAAGAATAATTTGTTAATTTAAGGTTTAGTTAATTTGATTATTTTTTTAAAATAAGAAAAATAAGCAAATTTCGTTGTTTTCTAAGTTGTTATCCTAAGTTGGAAGCTGTTCTTTTGGTCTGATTTTTTTCGGGGATAGCTTAAATTGAAGGTCTTGGCATGTGGATGTGCATAAAAAAATTCTGACTTGGAAGAGGAAATTTTTGGAAGAATTATAATTCTGACTTGGAGCTGTGAATTTTCCAAAAGAATTATGATTATGATTAATTAAAATTGTCTTCAGTACACTTGAATTCCTTTGAATTCACTTGAATTCCTCTGAATTCAGATTGAGTTCATTTGAATTCTTTTGAGTTCTTTAAATTCTATGTATTATTTTAAATTATTTTGAAATGCTTGAAATTCTTTGTAACTCTTTTAAATCCTTTTGAATTCTTTTAACTTCCGTGAAATCTTCTGAATTCCACTAAATTCTCTGAATTTCTTATATTCGTCTGAATTCCCTAAATTCTTTGCATTATTTTTGAGTACTTGGTATTCTCTCAAATCATAGAATTATCTGAATTCCTTAAATTAGCTTTAAACCAAAAAAGTTAATTTTCTATCAGGAAGATTAATTTTCTACCAAAAAATATGAATTTTCAACAAAATTCGTGAATTTTTAACCAAATCGTGGAATTTTGAACTAAAGAAGATACATTTTCAGCCAAACACGGAGTGGTTACATTTTTAGTTTAAAAAACTAATTTTCAGCAAAAAAAGAATTTTCAAAAAAATAGATCAATTTTCAACAAAAAACATGAATTTTCAACTAAAATCATAAATTTTTAACCAACAAAATAAATTTTGAACCAAGAAGCTTAGTTTTCTACCAAAAAAGAATTTTTAACAAAATACCTGAATTCTCAACTAAAAAAGGTCAATTTTCAACCCAAAATGAAATATTTATATTTTAAGTTTAAAAAACGAATTGTTTAACATGAAAAATGTATATTCAACAGAATAGTTAAATTTTTAACCAAACAAATGAATTGTCAACCAAAAAGATAAATTTTTCACAAAGTAGATTAATATTGATAAAATTGTCTTGAATACACTTGAATTCCTTTGAATTCATTTAATTCCTCTGAATTCACATTGAATTCCTTTGAATTATTCTGAGTTCTTCAAATTCCATGTATTATTTTTCATTCTTTTGAATTGGTTCAAATTCTTTTAAACTCTTTGAAATCCTTTTGAATTCTTTCAACTTCCGTGAAATCTTCTGAATTCCACTAAATTCTCTGAATTCCTTAAATTGGTCTAAATTTCCTGAATTCCTTGAAGTTTCTAAATTCTTTGAATTCGGAAGATTCTCTGAATTCAGGGAATTCAGAGAATTCAGAATATTTAGGGAATTACAGGGATTGCGGAGCATTTAGGGGAATCAAAGATTTGAAAAATGAAAAGATTTCAAGGAATTTCAGGAATTCAGAATATTCGAGGAATTCTGGGGATTCATAGAATTCGAGAATATTCCAGGAATTCAAGAATATTCCAGGAATTCAGGATATTCAAGGAATCCGAAAATATTCAAGGAATTCAGAATATTTACAGATATCAGAGAATTCAAGAAATTCTAAGATTTTAGAAAATTCAAGAATATTCAAGGAATTCTAGAATTTTCCAGGAATTCAAGATATTCAAGGAATTCTAGAATTTTCAAAGAATTCTAGATATTCAAGGAATGCGAAAATATTCAAGGAATTCAGAATATTTAAGGATTTCAGAGAATTCGAGAAATTCTGAGATTTTCAAGAATTCACAGAATTCTGGAATTCCGAATATTCAAGAATATTCAAGGAGTTCAAGAATATTAAATGAATTCAGGATATTCAAGGAATTCAAAAATTTCATGGAATCCGAGGGATTCCAGAGCATTTGAGGAATTTAAAGAATTCAGATAATTCAAGGAAATTCAGGAATTCCAGAATTTTAGGGAATTTCTTCTGAGATTTTCAAGAATCCAAAAATATTCAAGGAATTCAGAATATTTAAGGATTTCAGAGATTTCAAGAAATTCTGAGATTTCAAAAATTCAGAGAATTCTGGGAATTCCGACTATTCAAGAATTTTCCAGGAATTCAAGATATTTAAGGAATGCGAAAATATTCAAGGAATTCAGAATATTTAAGGATTTCAGAGAATTCGAGAAATTCTGAAATTTTCAAGAATTCACAGAATTCTGGAATTCCGAATATTCAAGAATATTCAAGGAGTTCAAGAATATTCAATGAATTCAGGATATTCAAGGAATTCAAAAATTTCAGGGAATTTGACGGATTCCAGAGCATTTGAGGAACTTGAAGAATATTCAGATAATTCAAGGAAATTCAGGAATTCCAGAATTTTAGGGAAAGCATTCTGAGATTTTCAAGAATCCAAAAATATTCGAAGAATTCGGAATATTTAAGGATTTCAGAGATTTCAAGAAATTCTGAGATTTCAAAAATTCAGAGAATTCTGGGAATTCCAAATATTCAAGAAATTCAAGAATTTGCCAGGAATTCAAGATATTCAAGGAATGAGAAAATATTCAAGGAATTCAGAATATTTAAGGATTTCAGAGATTTCAAGAAATTCTGTGATTTCAAAAATTCAGAGAATTCTGGGAATTCCGAATATTCAAGAAATTCGAGAATTTCAGGGAATTTTAGGAATTCAAAAGCATTTAAGGAATTTGAAGAATTCAGAGAATTCAAGGAATTCCAGAAATTTAAAATATCAAAGGAATTCAGGAAATGCAAGAGTTTCAGTGAATTCAGAGAATTCTTCGAAATCCGAATAGTCAAGGAATTTCAGATATTCAAAGAATTCGAGAATATTCCAGGAATTCAGAAGATTGAAGGATTTCATTGAATTCAAGGAATTTCAGAAATTCGAGATATTAAAGAAATCCAGGGAATTCAGTATATTCAAGGATGTCAGGGAATTCAGAAAACTCAAATCAAAAATATATTCAAGGAATTTAAGGATCTCAGGGAATTCAGAGAATTTTAGTATATGTCAGAGTATTCATGGAATTCGAAGAATTTCGAGAATTCAGAATATTTAAGGATTTTAGAGAATTTAAAAATTCTGAGATTTCCAAGAATGCAAAACATTCTGAGATTTTTAAGAATTCAGAGAATTCTGGTGATTCCGAATATTCAAAGAATTTCTGATATTCAAAGAATTCAAGAATATTCAAAGAAATCAAAATAGTTTGGGTATTTAAGAATTTTGGGGATTCCAGAGCATTTATAGAATTTGAGGAACTTAGAAAATTCAAAGAATTTCAGGAATTCAGCATATTTAAAGAATTCAGGAAATTCAGAATATTCCAAGATTTGAGGGAATTCCGAGAAATCAGTGAATTCAGAGAGTTTCAGAGAATTAAAGGACTTTCAGGAATTTAGAATATTCAAGGAATTTAGAATTTTTAACAAATTCAGGGAAATCAGAATATTTAAGTATTTCAGGGAATTCAGAGAAATCATGGATTTCAGAGAATTCAAGGACTTCAATAATTTTCAATAATTTAGAGAATTCAGAAAATTAACAAAATACAGGAAATTAAAGGAATTGAAAGAGTTCAGAGAATTGAGGAAATTAAAGAAATTCACTTTGAAAAAAGTTCAGAGAATTCAGGGAATTCTGAGGAATTCAAAAGAATTTAATGTAATTCAAAGAAAACTACAATTACTTTAAAATAATATACCAGGGGCCAACTCAAAAAGCAGAGTGGTTTTTTGAGACGACCAACTTAGAATTTCAATTCTTCAGGAGAAATTTCCTGAACCAACTCAAAATTATCATTCTTCAAAAAAATTCCCCGTTCCAAATCAGAATCATAATTCTGTTATAAAGTTCCCCGTTAGAAGTAAAAATTGTAATTTCCTCGGAAAATCCACTGTTCCGGAGATAACAGGAAAGTGACTCAGAATTAAAAATAATCCGTCGAGCAGACACTCTCTTTATGAATTAACAGTGAAGCTTGAATGTAGGACCTTGTAAATCCGGAAGCATACTTCTCTTTTTATCTCCTCGGGACTAGTCATTTTATAAGTTGAACAATCGAAAGATGGAAGTACCAAAGGAAGATAAAAGAAAAGATGATGGAGGGACTTGGACTAACCCACGAAATTTTCCACGTGGAAGGGTCCTTGAGGCTGAATCTTGCCAGCAGGCTCTTAGCAAGCGTGAGCTGTCTTCCGGGCAAAGTTAAACTTGGAAGTTGGCTGAGGAGCCTCTGATGCCGCCGGGCGGTCTCCGCTACGGATAGACCATTGTTATTCTGGATTGCATTGCAAATTAGATTACAGAGTAGCTTCGTGCCCCGCGCCATCTGAAGGGCCTCTCGAAAGCGCCTCCACTTCTATTCGCGTTCTACCTTCTGATTCTGATATTCTCGAGTCCCGACTAGACGTCTTGCGGGCGGGCTTATCAGCGGCTCCGCTGCTGGAGTGCTGCCTACATTCCTGGCACTGCCAAGTACATTATGTCTGCTATACTCTATATTATCTACTAGACTCTATATTGTCTACTAGAATCTTCATCCGCATGAGAAATTTCCAAACATTAAAGAGCACCCTGGCTTTTCAGGTCAAACCAATCAGATGATTTTTGAATCTGTGAGTTAGAAAAATACTTGATTGTTTCTAAAAAAGAGATCATTTTAAAATTGATGCATTCCATAGGCTTTGCGGGTTTGTCCCCTATTGACCTAAAAGAAGATGTTGGATTTTTTTGGTATTGGTACAAAAGAACCCATCTGCACAGTTGGTTTGTTACATTGTTGTATCTTCTTTCCAACTGGGCTGTATGCTTAGCTGATGGTAATTGATGTTGAGAAAGTAAGAATTTAATTAGAAGATGTTGGATTTTGCACTGGTCCAAGAACCGATCTTTATAGTTGGTTTGTTAATTATTGTATCTTCTTCCAACCGTTTTCTACGATTAGCAAATGTTCATTGATCAAGTCCAGATAAGAATCTAGTTATAATATCTTGGATTTTGTTTGTATTTGTCAAAAAGAACCCATCTCTATTTTGTTTGTTTGTTACATTATTGTATCATCTTCCAACCGTATTGTATGATTAGCTAATGTTCATTGATCTTATCCAGGTGAAAATTTAGTTAGAATATGTTGGATTTTGTTGGTATTGGTCCAAAAGAACTCATCTGTATAGTTGGTTTGTTACATTGTTTTATCTTCCTCCAACCTTGTTGTATGCTTAGCTAATGCTCATTGATCTTGTTGGATTTTGTTAGTACTGGCCCAAAAGAACCCATCTGTATAGTTGGTTTGTGAAATTATTGTATCTTCTTCCAACCTTGTTATATGATTAGCTGATGCTCATTGATCTTGTCAAGGTAAGAATTTAGTTAGAATATGTTAGATTT
>CAKNYM010052053.1:5355-18650 GCA_932195095.1 Andricus curvator
AGTGCAGGTAAAGTCCTTTTATCAAGAGCAACAAAAAGACAACAAGTAATGACAAATAAACAAATGGACAAATGAACAAGTGGACAAATGAAGGAATGGACCAATTAACAAATAAACAAATGGACAAGTGAAAAAGTGGACAAGTAGACAAATAACAAATGGACAAAGGAGCAAGCGAACAAATGAACTAATGGTCAAATGGGCAAATGAACAAGTTAACAAATGAACAAATGTACAAGTAGATAAATGAACAAATGGAAAAATAAATAAACGATAAAATGGACAAATAAACAAACGGACAAATTAACAAGTCGACTAATGAACAAGTAAAGAAAATGGACTAATAAACAAATGAACGAGTAGGCAAATAACCAATGGACAAAGGAACAAGTTTACAAATGAACAAGTGGACAAGTGAGCTAATGGTCAAATGGACAAATGAACAAACGAGAAAATGGACAAACGGACAAATTAACGAGTCGACTAATGAACAAGTAAAGACAAAGGGACAAATAAACAAATGAACGTGTGGACAAATGGACAAATAAACAAATGGACAAATAGAGAAATGGACAAATGAAAAAATGGATAAATGAACAGGTGGGCAAATGAAGGAATGGACCAATTAACAAATAAACAAATGGGCAAATGAAAAAGTGGACAAATGGACAAGTAGACAAATAAAAAATGGACAAAGGAACAAGTCGACAAATAAAACAATGGTCAAATGGACAAATGAAAAAGTGAACAAATGGACAAATGAACAAACGAAAAAATGGACAAATGAAGACACGGACAAGTTAACAAGTCGACTAATGAACAAGTAAAGACAAATGGACAAATAGACAAATGAACGAGTGGACAAATGGACAAAGAAACAAATGGACAAATAGAGAAATGAACAAATGGATAAATGAACAAGTGGGAAAATTAAGGAACGGAACAATTAACAAATGGGCAAATGAACAACTGGACAAATGAACAAGTAGACAAGTAACAAATAGACAAAGGAACAAGTGGACAAATGAACAAGCGGACAAGTGAACTAGTGGTCAAATGGACAAATTAACAAGTGAACAAATGAACAAATGTAATAGTAGATGAATGAAGAAACCAAAAAATGGACAAATGAACAAACGTACAAATTAACAAGTCGACTAATGAACAAGTAAATACAAATGGACAAATAGACAAATGAACGAGTGGACGAATGGGCAAAGAAACAAATGGACAAATAAAAGAATAAAAAAATAGACAAATGAACGAATGGACTGGCACTTTTCCCTATCATTCCACGTGAAATGTACATAAGAAAATCACGGGTCGCAAATGAAAGCTGGGTTAGAATTTCACATCGAGCTGGACCGAGATCGTAACTCTCTAATTTGTCGCGCTTCGCAAAGCTCGCGAAAGGTTTTATTTCTAGCAGCCCTAACTCGTAGCGAATTATCGCAATAAATCAGTAAAAGTTCACTGAAAACCAGGAGGCAATGAGCATCATCAAACGTAATTCCTTTCACTCCTTTGAAAAACAATAATACCACCGACAACTAGTATTTAAAAGGCATTGATTTACGATTATCTTTACGTTTACAAGTCAGATTTATGTCTCACCAGTATTTCTCTGATTCTTGTCTCTAAATGTCAAACGAATATTTCGGCCTCTGTTTCTGACACATTGCGCTGTTATTTGTCGCATGCAGTACGTTACCATTTTTTTTTTTTTTCAACAACTCGTACGTGGTGTAATGAATATTTGTGCAAATGTGGGAGTCAGTATATGAAAAAAAAATATGTCTCTCGATACCAGCAGATTACTTCACTCATTGACAAAACATAACTAAAATAAATAATTGTTTTTTTATTTGAGAGTTTCACAACTTTTGTATGGATATTTCGTTTTCTTAAATTTATGAAAATTTTGTTGTAAAACTTCCAAATTCGTTGTCAAGGAGATTTTCTTGGTTTCATGATGCGTTCATATCGATACGGTTTTAAAAATTTAAACAAAAAACTCCCTGAGGCAGCCACATTTTTTTCTGTGTAAGACTACATGTTTTTTTTTTACTTTCTCGAATTACGAACAAATTCAACAAACCAAAGAATTCCCAAAAATTTCTCCTTATGGGGCAGGTCGACTGAAACTTTTCAAATTTTGAATTTTTTGAATTTTGTGTGCCAAAAAAATGTTTTTGGTTTTGTTTTTAAATTTTATTATGCTCTCTTTAATAAATTAAGGAAGCACGTACATGTTTTCAAGTTTCAACCAAATTTTTTTTTCTATTTTTCACGGATTCTGAAACATGAGCTATTGCCACAAGATCCGTAAAAATCCGTTCACATGTTTTTATGTAAAAAATAGAAAATTTGTTTAAAAAATTTTTTGTGTGCAATTTACGGAAGTGTACAGAATTTATTCTTCGACAGAAAAAAAAATGCATGGTAAATTTATCTTTTTATTCATATATTCAAATATTTGGTTGAAAATTCATCTCTTTTATTAAAAATTTATCCTTTTTGGAAGCAAATTAATATTTTTGGCTGAAAATTCGCTTTTTCTAAATTAATTTATTTTTCTAAAAATTTAACTATCTCATTTTTTATTGTAAATAATTCTTTTATAGTGAAAACTCAACTATTCGGTCAGCAATTTTTGTATTTTATTAAAAATTTGTCTTTTTTCGATTAAAGATGCACAGCTTTAGTTGCAAACATATCTCTGAAATTGTTTTTCTTTCTCGACTAAAAAATTTTTCCTGATTGAAGATTCGTTTCTTTGGTGGAAAATTAACTTTTGTGTTGAAAATTAAATTATTTTCTAAAAAATTCGTCTTTTTTTTACTTGAAAATTTAACGATTCAACAAAATTTGGCAAGAATGTTTTTTTTTTCTTGATTGAAAAATATTTCTTTGGATGATTTATTTATCTTGTTGAAAATTAACTTTTGCTTTGGAAATTAAACTGTTTTGTAAAAAATTCTTCTTTTTTTGGCTTAAAAAGTTTACAATTTAGAAGAAAATTCAACTATTTAATTAAAAATTCAAATATTTTTTATGAAAATTTACTTTTTTGTTTAAAGTTCATATTTTTGGGTTGGAAATTCAACTGGTTTATGGAAAAATTGTCTTTTTGGTTAGAAAGTTCAACAAAATTTGGTTGAAATTTTTCTTTCTTGATTGAAAAATCTTCCTTGATTGAAGATTCATTTTCTTGGTTAAAAATTAACTTTTGTGTTGAAAATTTGCATTTTCATGTTGAAAATTAAATTATTTTGTAAAAAATTAGTTGTCTTTTTTTACTTGAAAGTTTTAAAATTCAGTATAAACTTCAACTGCCTATATATTTAAAAATTCAAATATGTGGATGACAATTTTTATTTTTGGGTTGAAAATTCAACTATTTTGTTAAAAACTTACTTATTTGGCTTGAAAATTCAACAAAATTTGGCTAAAATTGTTTTTCTTTCTTGACTGAAAAATCCTTTTTTGGAAGATTTATTTGTTTTGTTGAAAATTCAAATATTTTTGATGAAAATTTACTTTTTTGTTTGAAATTCATATTTTTGAGTTGAAAATTCAACTATTTCATCGAGAAATTGTCTTTTTGGTTAGAAAATTCCACAAAATTTGGTTAAAATTAGTTTTCTTTCTTGATTGAAAAATCTTTCTTAGTTAAAAATTAAACTATTTTGTCGAAAATATTCGTCTTTTTTAAAAAATTAAAATCTTTTTCGCTTCGAATTAGCAAATATTACATTTTTGTTGAAAATCCATCTTTTCTGGAGGAAAATTAAACTGCTTGGCTAAAATTTTTAATAATTTATTGAAAATTAATTTTTCTGTTAAAGATTGATTATTTTAGTAGAAAATACACTTTTTTGTTGCAGATTCGTCTTTTTGGCTTGAAAATTGAACAATTCGGTTGAAAAATCAACTTTTTTTTAAAACAGTCGTATTTTTTTATGAATTCAATTGTTCTTTATCTAAAATAAAAATCTTTCTCGGTTGAAATATCAATCATCTTTAGTTAAAAATTTAACTACTTGCTTAAAAGTTAAAATAGTTTTTCAAAAATAATTTTATTTGTTGAAAGTTGATAATTTTAGTTTATAATTCATGTACTTTGTTGAAAATTCATCTTTTTTGTTGAAAATACAATTATTTGGTGAAAAGTTCTCACTTAAAATTGTTTTCCCTGTCTTAACTGAAAAATCTTTCCTGGTTCAAAATTCATCTTTTTGGTTAAATTCGACTGTTCTTTATTCATATTTTTTGTAATTTCAAAATGGAAATTCCAAAAAAGAATTTTCGAATATGTTTTCGGAACACCCGACTAATGATACTGTATTTGAACAAATTGAACAAATATTCATTCAAGGTTGTAAAATTTGAATTAATTTTCAATAAGTTTAAATACACCAAATTTTAATTGGTTAAAAAAACCACGAATACACGAGTTTTTTTAAATTTTTTATTTATACTCACGTAAGCTGCACTCAGAAATCAAACCACTATTTTTTTCTTACCTGAAACAGAAAAAATAGGCTATTAGTGTTTTTGATTTCAAATAAAAATATTTATTTGTTGAAATGTCAACTATTGCATTTTTTTTAGAATTCATGTCCTTTGGTTGAAAATTCATCTACTTGAATGGAAGTTGAACCACTTTGTTAAAAATTAATTTTTTCGGTTGAAGATTTATCCCTTGGGTTCAAAATTTAACTGTTTTGAATGATCATACATATAAATATTAACAAATATTGAAAGTGTATATTATACCATTTCAAATATTACCGCGATTTTTAGTACATGCGCAGTTAAAAACGTCTGATATTCAATATTCTCTTGAAAACTTAAAAAAATTATGCAGTGAAATCAGAAAAATCTTGGAGTTTTAAAATCCCCTAAAATATTTCAAATTCTTCGAAATCTTTTTATAAACCTCAAAATTTTTTAATTCTCTTTGAATTTCTTGGAATCGTTGAAAATACCATGACATCTTTCAAATCCTTTAAAATATCTTCAAATTATTGAAATCGATTGAAAAATATTGGACTTTTAAAGCACCCTCAAATATTTCAAATTCTTTGAAATCTTTTGACATCCTTTGAAATCTTTAACATCTCTTTGAAATTCCTCGGAATCTTTGAAAATACCAAAAAATCTCTGAAATCCTTTAAAATCCTATTTATTGAAATCTATTGAAAAATCTTGGAGTTTCAAAATACCCTCAAATATTCCAAATTCTTTGAAATCTCTTGATATCCCTTAAAATCTTTTAAAACTCTTTAAAATTTCTTGAAATTTTCAAAAAGACCATGACACCCTTGAAATCCTTTAAAATCCCTCTAATTTGAAATCGATTGAAAAATCTTGGAGTTTTATAATACCCTTAAACATTTCAAATACTTTGAAATCTTTCTATTACGCTTGAAATCTTTAAAATCTCTTCAAGATTCCTTGGAATCTTTGAAAATAAGATAAAATCTTTGAAACCCTTTGAAATCCCTTCAATTTATCGAAATCTATTGAAAAATCTTTGGAGTCTTTTAAAGTACACTTAAATATTTTAAATTCTTTGATATCTTTTGATATCCCTTACAATTTTTCTATTCTCTCTAAGATTCTTCGGAATCTTTAAAAATACCATAAAATGTTTCAAATCCTTTAAAATCCCCTTAATTTGAAATCGATTGAAAAATCATGGAGTTTTAAAATGCCATTAAATATTTTAAATACTTTGAAATCTTTCTATATCCCTTGAAATGTTTGAAATCTCTTCAAGATTCCTCGTAATCTTTTTTAAAAAAGGATAAAATCTTTGAAATAATTTAAAATGCCTTCAATTTATTGAAAAATCTGTGGAGTCTTTCAAAATGCCATTAAATATTTTAAATTCTTTGAAATCTTTTGTTATCCTTTAAAAATTTTCTATTCTCTTTAAGATTCTTAGGAATTTTTAGAAATACCATGAAATCTTTGAAATTCTTCAAAATACCTTCAATATGAAATCGATTGATAAATCTTGGAGTTTTAAAATACCCTCAAATATTTCGAATACTTTGAAATATTTCTATATCCCTTTAAATATTTGGAATCTCTTCAAGATTCCTTGGAATCTTTGAAAAAACGATGAAATATTTGAAATCCTTTAAAATCCCTTTAATTTATTGAAATCGGTTGAAAAATCTTTGGAGTCTTTTAAAATACAATCAAATATTTTAAATACTTCGAAATCTTTTGATATCCTTTGAAATATTTGAAATCTCTTCATGATTCATCGGAATTAAAAAAAAAGGATAAAATCTTTGAAATCCTTTAAAATCCCGGTTATTTTATTATTATACCATTAAGCCATTTCCCTTTCGGGGTAGGCGTGACTTGCTCGGTTGGAGAATAATTTATTGAAATCTATTGAAAGATCTGTGGAGTCTTTTAAAATGCCATTAAATATTTTAAATTCTTTGAAATCTTTCTATATCCCTTGAAATGTTTCTATTTTCTTTAAGATTTTCCGGAATCTTTAAAAATACCATAAAATGTTTCAAATGCTTTAAAATCCCCTTAATTTGAAAACGATTGAAAACTCTTGGAGTTTCAAAATGCCATTAAATATTTTAAATTCTTTGAAATCTTTTAATATCCTTTACAATTTTTCTATTCTCTTTAAGATTCTTCGGAATTAAAAAAAAAAACATAAAATCTTTGAAATTCTTCAAAATCCCTTTAATTTGAAATCGATTGAAAAATCTTGGAGTCTTAAAATACCCCTAAATATTTCAAATACTTTGAAATCTTTCTATATCCCTTGCAATCTTTAAAATCTCTTCAAGATTCCTTTAAATTTTTGAAAAAACGATAAAATCTTTGAAATCCTTTAAATCCCTTTAATTTATTGAAATCGGTTGAAAAATCTTGGACTTTTAGAACACCCTTAAATATTTCAAATACTTTGAAATCTTTTGATTTCCTCTGAAATATTTGAAATCTCTTCAAGATTCATTGGAATCTTTAAAAAAAGAATAAAATCTTTAAAATCCTTTAAAATCTTTTTAATTTATTGAAATCTATTAAAAAATCTTTGGAATTTTCAAAATACCATCAAATATTTTAAATTCTTTCAAATCTTTTGATATTCCTTAAAATCTTTTAAGTCTCTTTGAAGTTTCTTGGAATTTTCAAAAATACCATAACACCTTTGAAATCCTTCAAAATCCCTCTAATTTGAAATCGATTGAAAAATCTTGGAGTTTTATAATAACCTGAAACATTTCAAATACTTTGAAATCTTTCTATATCCCTTGAAATATTTGAAATCTCTTCAAGATTCCTTGGAATCTTTGGAAAAACGATAAAATATTTGAAATCCTTTAAAATCACTTTAATTTATTGAAATCGGTTGAAAAGTCTTGGTGTTTTAAAATACCCTTAAACATTTCAAATACTTTGAAATCTTTCTATTACGCTTGAAATCTTTAAAATCTCTTCAAGATTCCTTGGAATCTTTGAAAATACGATAAAATCTTCGAAATCATTTAAAATCCTTTAATTTATTGAAATCTATTGAAAAATCCTTGGTGTTTTTAAAATACCCTTAACTATTTTAAATTCTTTGAAATCTTTGATATCCCTTAAAATGTTTCTATTCTCTTTAAGATTCTTCGGATTCTTCAAAAATACCATGAAACCTTTAAAATTCTTCAAAATCCCTTTAATTTGAAATCGATTGAAAAATCTTGGAATTTTAAAATACCCTTAAATATTTCAGATACTTTGAAATCTTTCCATATCCCTTGCAATCTTTAAAATCTCTTCAAGATTCCTTCGAATTTTTGGAACAACGATTAAATCTTTGAAATCTTTTGAAATCCCTTCAATTTATTGAAATCGGTTGAAAAATCCTTGGTGGTTTTAAAATACCCTCAAATATTTTTAATTCTTCGAAATTTTGGATATCCCTCGAAATCCTTGAAATCGTTCAAATCGGAATCTTTAGAAATACAATTAAATCTTCGAAATCCTTCAAAAGACCTTCAAATTATTGAAATCGATTGAAAAATCTTAGAATTTAAAATTACCCTCGAATATTTCAAATTCTCCGAAATATTTTGATATCCCTCGAAATCCCTCAGTTTCTTTATTAAATTTCCAAAGTTAAAGTTAAAGTTCCAAGTTATTGGGAAAATCGTAACTAAGTTACGTTACAAGTTACTTTCAAAAAAAGTAACAAAGTCACCCTCAAAGTTACAAATAATACTGTAAAAAGTTACTACCCAATTCTGTTTTTTTTTTGGGGGGGGGGGGGGAATAAAAAAGTGTGTGGTCCGAAATTTGAAACAGTTTAGGCTCTAAAACCCAATTAAAACACATTGCTGAAAATAGAGATAAATCATCGAAATCCTTTTATCTCACGACTCCGGGTTCGGAAATTTTCCCAACGACACCCCAAGGCCTAAAGGCCTAAATCTGTAGTGAGGGGTGAAATAGTAATAGTGGATTCTTTTTTCTTGTCAGTGACGTTCTTTTGAGTTCCTCCTGTACTTTCATATTAATCCGAGTCGTCAGGCCAGTCTGGTACATTCTGGTCGCATGTGTGCCAGAGCCTTATAGTTGGCCCCCAGAGTGGCTTTCCTACATGTGTAGGTATATCGATGCACACGCTCCCTATAAATTATAATTGTGGTCTATATCGACAGACACGTGGAGTAATAAATTATAAATGTAGAATGAACAACATTAGCTTAATTTCAGATTAGCTCCACCTATCTACCTGAAATCTGGGCTTAGTGTCATTTAACACTGTTTGATTTCGATTTACACACTAGGACAAAATTTTTTTTTTTGAATTAAAGAAACTGGTTTCTTGGATATAACTGAAAATATTGTATAGAATTCCTAAAAATAAAAAAAAAAAGAATCCAACGACCAAATTTGGACAACCACCATAAAATGCTCCTGTTGTAATTTAAATAAAAAAAGTAAAAAAACTTCTTCTTGAAAAAAAAAAAATTTCTTTGGACAAAAATAAAACAGAGGAAAGAAAAATGGAAAAATCCAATGACTTGGACCTCAAAATCCAATTCCTTAAAATCCTTTGAATTTCTTTAAAATTTCTTAAAATTTTCAAAAATACCATGACAACTTTGAAATCCTTTAAAATGCCTCTAATTTGTAATCGATTGAAAAATCTTGGAGTTTTAGAATAAACTTAAACATTTCAAATACTTTGAAATCTTTCTATATCCATTGAAATCTTTGAAATCTCTTCAAGGTTACTATGAATCTTTAAAAAAACAATAAAATGTTTGAAATCCGCTAAAATCCCTTTAATTTATTGAAATCGATTGAAAAATCTCAAAATCCAATGCCTTAAAATCTTTTTAATCTCTTTAAAATATCTTGGAATTTTCAAAAATACCATGGCAACTTTGAAATCCTTTAAAATCCCTCTAATTTGAAATCGATTGAAAAATCTTTTGAAAAATCTTCAAAAATAATAATAATAATAATAATAAACATTTCAAATACTTTGAAATCTTTCTATATCCCTTGAAATCTTTGAAATCTCTTCAAGATTTCTATGAATGTTCAAAAAACAATAAAATTTTTGAAATCCGTTAGAATCCCTTTAACTTATTGAAACCGATTGAAAAATCTCAAAATCCAATCCCTTAAAATCTTCTAAATCTCTTTAAAATTACTCGGAATTTTCAAAAATACCATGACAACTTTGAAATCCTTCTAATTTGAAATCGATTGAAAAATCTTTTAAAAATTGAAAAATTTTAAAAAATAATAATAATAATAAACATTTCAAATACTTTTAAATCTTTCTACATCCCTTGAAATCTTTGAAATCTCTTCAAGATTCGTATGAATCTTTAAAAAAAAAACAATAAAATCTTTGAAATCCGTCAAAATCCCTTTGATTTATTGAAATCGATTGAAAAATCTCAAAATCCAATGCCATAAAATCTTTTTAATCTCTTTAAAATTTCTTGGAATTTTCAAAAATACCATGACATCTTTGAAATCCTTTAAAATCGCTCTAATTTGAAATCGATTGAAAAATCTTATGAAAAATTGAAAAATCTTAAACAAAAATAATAATAATAATAATAAACATTTCAAATACTTTGAAATCTTTCTATATCCCTTTAAATCTTTGAAATCTCTTCAAAATTCCTATGAATCTTTAAAAAAAAACAATAAAATCTTCGAAATTCGTTAAAATCCCTTTAATTTTTTGAAATCGGTTGAAAAATCTCAAAATCCAACCCCTTAAAATCTTCTGAATCTCTTTAAAATTACTCGAAATTTTCAAAAATACCATGAAAACTTTGAAATCCTTCTAATTTGAAATCGATTGAAAAATCTTTTAAAAATTGAAAAATCTTAAAAAATAATAATAATAATAAACATTTCAAATACTTTTAAATCTTTCTATATTCCTTGAAATCTTTGAAATCTCTTCAAGATTCGTATGAATCTTTAAAAAAACAATAAAATCTTTGAAATCCTTTAAAATCCCTCTAATTTGAAATCGATTGAAAAATATTAAACAATAATAATAATAAAGATTTCAAATACTTTGAAATCTTTCTCTATCCCTTGAAATCTTTGAAATCTCTACAAGATTCCTATGAATCTTTGAAAAAACAATAAAATCTTTGAAATCCATTAAAATCCCTTTAATTGATTGAAATCGGTTGAACAATCTCAAAATCCAATGCCTTAAAATCTTTTTAATCTCTTGGAAATTTCTTGGAATTTTCAAAAATACGATGGCAACTTTGAAATCCTTTAAAATCGCTCTAATTTGAAATCGATCGAAAAATGTTTTGAAAAATTAAAATATCTTAAAAAATAATAATAATAAACATTTCAAATACTTTATAATCTTTCTATATCCCTTGAAATCTTTGAAATATCTTCAAGATTCCTATGAATCTTTGAAAAAACAATAAAATCCTTGAAATCTGTTAAAATCCCTTTAATTTATTGAAATCGGTTGAAAAATCTTAAAATCCAATGCCTTAAAATCTTTTTAATCTCTTTGAAATTTCTTGGAATTTTCAATAATATCATGACAACTTTGAAATCCTTTAAAATCCCTCTAATTTGAAATCGATTGAAAAATCTTATGAAAAATTGAAAAATCTTGAAAAATAATAATAATAATAAACATTTCAAATACTTTGAAATCTTTCTATATCCGTTGAAATCTTTGAAATCTCTTAAGAATTTCTTGGAATTTTCAAGAATACCATGACAACTTTGAAATCCTTTAAAAACCCTCTAATTTGAAATCGATTGAAAAATCTTGGTGTTTTAGAATAACCTTAATCATTTCAAATACTTTGAAATCTTTCTATATCCCTTAAAATCTTTGAAATCTCTTTAAAATTCCTTGGAATATTTGACAAACGATAACATCTTTGAAATCCCGTAAAATCCCTTTAATTTATCGAAATCTATTGAAAAATCTTTGGAGTCTTTTAAATTGCCCTTAAATATTGTAAATTCTTCGAAATCTTTTGATATCCCTTAAAATTTTTCTATTCTCTTTAAGATTCTTCGGAATCTTTGGAAATACCATAAAATCTTTAAAATCCCTTTGATTTATTGAAATCGATTGATAAATCTTGGAGATTTAAAATACCCTTAAATATTTCAAATTCTCTTAAATCCTTTGATATCCGCTGTAATCTCTTCAAGATTCCTTGGAATCTTTGAAAAAACGATAAAATCTTTGAAATTATTTGAAATTCCTTTAATCTGAAATCGATTGAAAAATCTTGGAGTTTTGTAATACCCTTAAATATTTCAAATACTTTGAAATCTTTTGATCTGCGAACCTTTAAAAAAAAGGATATAATCTTGGAAATCCTTCAAAATCCCTTTAATTTATTGAAATCTATTGAAAAATCTGTGGAGTATTTTAAAATACCATTAAATATTTTAAATTCTTTGAAATCTTTGGATATCCCTTAAAATGTATCTATTCTCTTTAAGATTCTTTGGAATCTTTAAAAATACCATAAAATCTTTGAAATTCTTCAAAATCCCTTTAATTTGAAATCGATTGAAGAATCTTGGAGTTTTAAAATACCCTCGAATATTTCAAATACTTTGAAATCTTTCTATATCCCTTGAAATCTTTGAAATCTCTCCAAGATTCCTTGCAATGTTTGAAAAAACGATAAAATCTTTGAAATCATTTAAAATCCTTCAATTTATTGAAATATTTTGATAAGGGTTAAATTCTGTGAAATCTTTTGATATACCTTAAAAATTTTCTATTCTTTTTAAAATTCTTCGGAACCTTTAAAAATACCATAAAATCTTTGAAAGCCTTCAAAGTCCCTTTAATTTAAAATCTTTCTTTATCCCTTGAGATCGCCGAAATCTCTTTAAGATTCCTATGAATCTTTAGAAAAAAAAAATAAAATCTATGACAAAACAATAAAATCTTTGAAATGCGTTAAAACCCCTTCAATTTATTGAAAAAGGTTGAAAAATCTCAAATTCCAATGCCTTAAAATCTTTTAAATCTCTTTAAAATTTCTGGGAATTTTCAAAAATACCTTGACAAATTTGAAATCCTTCAAAATCCCTCTAATTTGAAATAGATTGAAAAATCTTGGAGTCTTAGAATGACCTTGAACATTTCAAATACTTTGAAATCTTTCTATATCCTTCGACATCTTTGAAATCTCTTCAAGTTTCCTATGAATCTTTGAAAAAACAATAAAATCTTTGAAATCCGTTAAAATCCCTTTAATATATTGAAATCGGTTGGAAAATCTCAAAATCCAATCCCTTAAAATCTTTTAAATCTCTTTTAAATTTCTTGGAATTTTCAAAAACACCATGACAACTTTGAAATCCTTTAAAATCTCTCTAACTTGAAATCGATTGAAAAATCTTTTGAAAAATTGAAAAATCTTAAAAACTAATAATAAACATTTCAAATACTTTGAAATCTTTCTATATCCCTTGAAATCTTTGGAATCTCTTCAAGATTCCTATGAATCTTTAAAAAAAATCATAAAATCTTGGAAATCCGTCAAAATCCCTTTGATTTATTAAAATCGATTGAAAAATCTCAAAATCCAATGCCTTAAAATCTTTTTACTCTCCTTAAAATTTCTTGGAATTTTCAAAAATACCATGACAACTGTAAGATCCTTTAAAATCCCTCTGATTTGAAATCGATTGAAAAATCTTGGATTTTTAAAACAACCTTAAACATTTCAAATACTTTGAAATCTTTCTATATCCCTTGAAATCTT
>CAKNYM010052053.1:19226-52061 GCA_932195095.1 Andricus curvator
ACTTTGAAATCTTTCTATATCCCTTGAAATCTTTGAAATCTCTTCAAGGTTCCTATGAATCTTTAAAGAAACAATAAAATCTTTGAAATCCGTTAAAATCCCTTTAATTTATTGAAATCGATTGAAAAATCTCAAAATCCAATGCCTTAAAATCTTTTTAATCTCTTTAAAATATCTTGGAATTTTCAAAAATACCATGACAACTTTGAAATCCTTTAAAATCCCTCTAATTTGAAATCGATTGAAAAATCTTGGAGTTTTAGAATAAACTTAGGCATTTCAAATGCTTTGATATCTTTCTATATCCCTTGAAATCTTTGAAATCTCTTCAAGATTACTATGAATCTTTGAAAAAAACAATAAAATCTTTGAAATCCGTTAAAATCCCTTCAACTTATTGAAATCGATTGAAAAATATTGGAGTTTTAGAATGATCTTAAACATTTCAAATACTTTGAAATCTTTCTACATCCCTTGAAATCTTTGAAATCTCTTCAAATCTCTTTAAAATTTCTTGGGATTTTCAAAAATACCATGACAACTCTGAAATTCGTTGAAATCTCTCTAATTTGAAATCGATTGAAAAATCTTGGAGTTTTAGAATGACCTTAAACATTTCAAATACTTTGGAATCTTTCTATAACCCCTAAAAAGGGTGCTGTATGAACACTGAAACTTTGGTAAATATTATTAATGTTTTTGTATTGTGATTTGATAATAATAAAAATAAAAAAGACGAGAGAAATAAAAAAAGAGAAGGAAGGGGATTTGCTTGGTTGCGTTCTCATTTTTCTTTCCTCTTTTTTATTTTTGTCCCACGAAAATTTTTTTTTTAAGAATTTTTTTTTTTAATTACAATAGGAGCATTTTATGGTGGTTGTCCAAATTTGGTCGTTGGATTCTAGTTTTTATTTTCAGGAATTCTATAAATTAACCTGCGTATTGAACGTTAAATAGGATTTTGAATTGGATTTTAATCTAATTTAAAATTCTTAAATTTTTATAACTGAAAATTTTGTTGAATCAAACAAATTTTGGTTTTCATTGAATCAATTAGATCGAATTATTCATTTATTTATTTGATTGAATCAATTGAGGTTATTTGATTGAATCAACCAAATATCTTTGATGAATCAAGCAAATATTCCGTCCACCAAAAGATTTGGTTAAAAAAAAAAGTTTAGTTGGGTTAACCAAATATTTTGTTGTCCATATAATAACCATATTCTATGGTTGAATCAACAAAAATTTAGTTGATTCAATCCAATCATTTTCTGAGTGTATGAATTTTGTACACGGAAAAGAAATTTGCATTGAATCATGAAAATATTGGTCTGAATAAGGACGATGGAATATTATCTTGATCCAAGAAAATTGGTTTTGTCTCAAAAAAATCAGGGTGGAAGAAAAAATTAATTTGCAAAATTTCCTGCATTTTCCCTAATTTTTTCCTGATTATTCGCCGACAAATTTTGTAATTTTCCCTGACTGAATTTCAGATGTAAATTTGAAAATTTCAAATTTATTTATTTAATTCTACCAAGAAAGATGAAGAGATCAAATGTCTACCAAAAGAGAAATTTTAAACCGGAAAGATTAATTTTCTAAACAAAAAAAAAATGCAATAAAATACAAGAATATTCAAGCAAATAGTTGAATTTTCGACTGAAAAAAAATTTCAGTGAAAAAAATGTTGAAAAAAGAAAAAACGAATTTTAAACAAAATAGTCACATTTTCTACGAAAGAGATAAATTTTCAATCAAAATGATGAATCTTCTACCAAAAAATGATTTTTTAACAAAGTGGATTAACCTGTAAAGATGAATTTCTAAGAAAATTGATATTTCAACCAAAAAAGATTAAATTTCTACCAAAAGAGATGAATTTTAAAACCAAAAAGATGAATTTTAAACCAAGAAGATTAATTTTCTACAGAAAAATACGAATTTTCAGCAAAATACATGAATATTCAAACAAATAGTTGAATTTTCAACAAAAATTTTTATTTTTCACCACAAAAGATGAAATTTTTATTAAAATCGAAGAATTTTCAAAACATAAGGACGAATTGAAAAAAATTTTTTTTTAATGAAATAGTTGAGTTTTCAGCTAAAAACGATAAATTCTGAACTAAAAAATATAATTTTTCAACTAAAATGAAATTTCAACAAATAAGATTAATTTTCTACCCAAATGGATGAATTTTCAATAAATTACATGAATTCTCTACCAAATTGTTCAATTTTCAACCTATCAATGATAAATTTTTAACAAAAAATAAAATAGCACAATTTTCAGGTAAAAAAAAATCGTAAAAAAAACAACATATTTAAAAAAAAATAATAAAATTTTCAAACAAAAAAAACAGTTTAATTTTCTACCGCAATAGTTGAATTTTCAATAAAAAACATCATTTTTCAACGAAAAAGTTAATTTTCAACCAAATAGTTTAATTTTTCACCAAATTATTGAATTTTCAACTAAAAAAGATCAATTTTTAACCAAAAATGGTATAATTAAATTTTCAGTTCAAAAATTAATTTTCAGCCAAAAATAGAACCAGTTTTAAAGAAAATAGTTAAATTAAAAATCAAAGAGATGAATCTTTAAAAAAAATCATTAACAAAGTAGTTCAACCAAGAAGTTGAATTTTTGACCAAAAAAGATGACTTTTTTTTTACCAAAATTGTTGCATATTCAACAAAATGATTAAATTTTCAACCAAATAATTTAATTTTCAACCTAAAAGTTGAATGTTTAAGTAATTAATATAAATTTTCAATCAAAAATGAAACATTTAAATTTTCAGTTAAAAAAATTAATTTTTAATCAAAAATAAATTGTTGAAACGATTTATTATTGTCTTTAGCAATTTTCTCTTAGAATAGAGTTATTTCTGAAATTTTGAACTAAAATAGTCTACTTTTCACTTGGAATGAGTTGATAGTTAATTAAATTTAGCGAAAATAATTACAAATAATAAATGAACCTCAACAAGAATAATTTTTTAAATGATATACTTTTTTATGTGAATTATTTTGACTCTTTTCCGAATGTTTAAAAAAAATTCATTTAAACAAAAAAGCCGTCGAAAAAGAAAGAGATTGTTTAAAATATGATTCTTTCTAATATTTATTTATTATTTGTTTATAAACAAAAAGGCAAAGCAAAGTTAAACATTTTAGAAAAACCCGCAACTTTCTAGCACTCATCTAAAAGAAGATAGTTATAAGCAATAATAATTTGTTTAAACAATTATTTTTTCTAAAATTAATTAATTATTAAGTCACCTCATGTCAAAAATAGACAAATAGTTGAAAATTTAAGAAAAAACGGCAACTTTCTACCATTAGGCAGAAAGAACTTTATTAACAATAATAATAAATTGTTTAAACAATTATTTTTGTTAACTTGAATTAATTATTCCTTCACTTTAATTGAAAAATGAACAAAATTTGAAAAATTGAGAAAAAAAACCGCAACTATCTAGTATTAATGTAGAAGAAGATAGCTATAAACAATAATAATTTGTTGAAACAATTATTTTTGGTAAATTAAATGAAACATTAACTCACTGTATGTGAAAAGTGGACAAAAAGTGGAAACTTTCAGAAAAAACCGCAATTTCTAATATTATTCAAAGACAATATTATTAACAATAATAATAAGTTGTTTAAACAATTATGCTTGTTAACATTAATTAAACATTACCTCACTCGAATTGAAGATTGGACAAAAAGTGGAAAATTTTTGAAAAAAACCGCGACTTTCTAACTCTATTCTGAGAGAAAATTGCTATAAACCATAACAAATTGTTTAAACAATTTATGTAAACATCTAATTATCAATACAAAGCAATATTTTACATATTAGAAAAAATTTGCATTAAAGAAACCGCAAAAAACTCATAATTAACGCCAAAAACTTGTAAAACACATTTTTTCACTTATGGGGTTTTTTTTCGGGACCCTACAAAACAGACTTATGGGGATGATATTCGAAAAGTAATATTTTATTCGTATTCTATGACTAATTGCGAAGCGAAATGATGAGTTTCAACTCGATGCAGCTGATATTGAAGATTCTGAATAGAATTGACAAAAACGTCTTTTTTCTTACGGGAAATACGTGTTAAACTTCATGGGGTTTGCGCCACCCCTATCACTTTTTCCGAAACAAAAAAAATTGGATTTATTTTTGTGGGCATTCCAACAAATTTCCGGGCGATATACATGGAAATTCGAGAAAAAAGATTTCTAATGTATTTCGACCACCTTAATGTTTAGGCTAAGGGAGGAGGACCCACGTCCAGCTAATTCGTCCAGCTGTTTTTCCATTCGCTGTTATAATTTTCTCGTCGATTTTCTTTCCCTTAAATTGAAAAGGTATCGGATCTGTATGTTTGAAGTGAATAAGTTTCTCCTCAAGTGTGGCAGAAGCAGCATCGAAGAAATGGCAATTTCATCCTGTTATTGCCTGCAAGGTCGAAAGAAAAAGAGAATACGAGGAGTGCAATATTTTTGTGGATATGAGCTCGAACTTGCACCAAGGTAGATCGGGAAACCGGTTTATCTCGAATGTGAGAATCGATGATCGAGGAGCCTTGGAGAGGAAGCATCACTCGAAAATCGGATAAGGCGACCATCACCAGGTCGGAAGGAGCTTAAGGCGCTTCAAACGTGTCGCGGATTGGCTTCATCCACTATACGTCTGAAAGGATGAATTCTTGAACGTAATATTTTTACCACATAATCTGAAGGCAATTATACCGGTGTAGACAGAGCGCTTTTTCCGAAAAATGTTTTTTTTTTTTTTTTTAATTGAAAATGGAGTGTGTTTTTGCGCCTGAAACCGGCAACACTGGCAGACCAGCGTATACAGTAGACAGATTGTTGCCGCCTTCAGGCCCAAAAGTCACTCCGTTTACGATTAAAAAAAAAAAACAAGAACATTTTTCGGAAAAAACCTTTTTCGCCTTAAACCTTAAGGTGCTTCAAACGTGTAGGTTTTTAGAATAATACAAAATACGGCTACAAGGACGAATTTTTTTCAAAAATGGTCTTGTTGTTTTTTTTTGTTAATTGAAAATATGCTAAATTTTCTGCGCCTGGAAACAAGCAACGCGCCACTGGGAGTGCACCCATGGTGAACCGAAAACAGGCGCTCACCATTTCAAATTGTGTTTTAATTAACAAAAAAAAAAACAAGACCATTTTTCGAAAAAAGGGCTCTAGTAATGTACATGTATAATCCTTCTGATTATGTGGCAAAGATATTACATTAAAAAATTCATCCTTGTAGCCGTGTTTTGTATTATTCTAAAAGCCTACTCAATTGAAGTACCTTAAGGCTGGATGAAGAAAACGGGAAAAAATTTGGTTTTGATTGAAAATTCAACTATTTTGTTGAAAATTTACCTTTTTCGTTTGAAAATTAATCATTTTCTGTAAAAATTTTAACTTTTTTCAATTTCAAAATGCACCTGTCTGATTAAAAATTCATTTTTTTCGGTTGAATATTTAGGTATTTTTTTGAATATTCTGTTGAAAATTCGTCTTTTTTTTGTACAATTTTTTTTTGGTTTAAAAATGAAACTGATTGAAAATTAATCTGATTTAGAGAAGGGTTCAAGTATTTTGTTGAAAATTCGTTTCAAGCTGTTTTTAATTTCCAACTAAAATCATATTTTTGTTGAAATATCAACAATTACATTTTTTGTTAAAAATTCATCTGTTTAGGTTGAAAATTCAACTCCTTAGTTAAAAGTGGAACTCCTTTCTTAAAATTTCATTTTTTTTGTTGAAGATTCAAAATTTTAGTTAAAAAATCGTTTTTTGTTGTTAAAAATTAATTTTTTGTCACTGAAAATTTAAGAATTTTGTTGAAAATTCAACTAATTTGTTGAGAATTAAACTCCTTGGTTGAAAGTTCAACTACTTTCTTAAAGCTCATTTTTTTGGTTGAAGATTCGTAATTTTAGTTTAAATTTTTTTTTAACTAATTTTTTAAACATAAAATTTAGACATTTCGTTTTTAATTTCTAATTAAAATATTTTGGTAAAATATCAAATAATAATTTTTTTTACTGAAAATTTAACTATCATTATCGATGAAAATTTCTCTTTCTTAGTTCGAAATTCACGTATTTTATTGAATTTTTTTGTTGTTGTAGAGAATTAAGAATTTTTAAATTAAAACGACAAATTTTCAAAAAATTCTTGAATTTTCATCCAAAAAAGATGAAATTTCTAATAAAATAAATGAATTTTTAAATCAAAAAGACAAATTTTCAAAAAATTGTTGAATTTTCATCCAAAAAAGATTTCAGTTGAGTTTTCAACATTAATGAGATATGAATTATAAACAAAAAATAATTTTTGTACAAAAACAGTTGAATTTTTAACTCAACAAGATGAATTATTAATAAAACAGTTGAATTTTCAACAAAAAAGACTAATTTTCAACAAAACAGTTGAATTTTAAACAAAAAAGTATTCTTCTTAACAAAATTGTTGAATTTTCAACCAATCAGTTGCATTTTTCTCAAAGAAAATTTAAATTTTTACTCAAATAGATGAATTTTTAAATTAAAAAGACCAATTTAAAAATAACAATAGTTGCATTTTCATCCAAAAAAGATCAAAGTTAAATTTTCAACCGTAAGATATGAATTTGAAACAAAAAGTAAATTTTTCACGAAGATCCCTGGTGGAAAAAATTTTTACAAGAAAGAACAACATTTCTACAACAGCAATTTTTTGTTAAAAAATGTACAAAATTTAACACAAAAATACAGTTAAATACAAATAGCCAATTTTTCTTCTATTTTTTGTAGAAAAGTAAAAAAAATTAACATTAAAGTACAAGTTTCCACAATTCAAAAATTTGTATAACTTTTTATTAATATTTTTTTTTTACTTCGTTGTAAAAATCTATAAGGTATTACAGAAAACCACAGAATTTTACTTTTTTTTTTTAAATTTGGGTGTTTGACGTCATAAAAACACTTTTAATTTTACGTAAATTATTGTAGAAAATTACAAACCTTTACGCAAAAATACAATATTTCATAAAAGTTGAAAAATTGAACAATATATTAAAATAATTTGAGAAAATAAAACAAATTTCTTAACTTTGCTGGAAAAATTTTAAATGATTTTTTATTTTGAAAAATTCATTTTAAGAGAATATTTAAAAAGATTTAAAAAATTTGCTGAATAATAAATAACAATTGAGCAATTATTGATTTGGAAAATAATAGAGTAATTTTAAAATATATTTAGAAGTTTTTAAAAGATTCCAAAATAATTTGAAACGTGAAAAATTTATAAGCTTTTTAAGCATTTTGAAAGGTTTTAAATAAATAAAAAATTTATATCAAAATTCATAGAAAAATTGAAAATAATTTTTTTGTTGGAAAAATTAATTTTAAAAGTATATTTAATAAGATTTCCAAAATTTTCAAAAAAGAATCTGGATGATTTTAAAGTAATTGTTTTACTTTTTCAAGATTTTCGAAATTTTGTTGGGAAAATTCGAGTGCTTTATAAGCATTTTGAAAGGTTTTAAATGAATAAAAAATCGGTATCAAAATTCCTAGAAAAAACTAAAAATAATTTTTTGTATGAAAAATTAATTTTAAAAGAATATTTAAGAAGATTTCGAAAATTTTCAAAAAAGAATCTGGATGATTTTAAGGTAATTTTTTTACTTTTGCAAGATTTTCCAAAAATTTTTGGGAAAGTTCGAGTTCCAAGATAATAAAATTATTATTAGATTCCTGGACAAATTTTTAATTATTTTTTTAAGCAAATATTTAAAAAGATTTCAAAAAAATTGATGGTTCATCATTTTAGTTGAAACTTCCTTCTTTTTTTCAAGATTTAATTCTTTTGTTGACGATAATGTTTTCTAGATGAGAATTTTTTTTTTACTCTAATTTTATTGAAAATTAATTTTTTTACTGAAAATTAAACCATTCTATTTTTAGTTGAAATTTTATCTTTTTGGTTAAAAATTAATTCCTTTGTTTGAAAATTCGTTTGCTTCTTGTTTGGAAATTTATTTTACTGACTGAAAATTATCCTACTTTATTTTTGGTAGAACATTTATCTTTTTATTTTTAATTGCATGTAATTGGTTGAAAATTGTATTTTTTTTAGTTGAAGATTTTCCATTTGATTTGAAAATTCACCTTAACTATTACATTTTTTGTGGAAAATTTACCTTTTTTGATAGAAATATAATTTTTTTCGTTGAAAAATTATCTGTTTAGTAGAAAATTTAACTATTCTATTTTTTGTTAAGAATTCATTTCTTTTACTGAAAAAAAACTGTTTAGATGAAAATTATTTTTTTTTATAGAAAATTCATTTTTCTTTTTGGTTGAAAATTCATCATTGTGGTTAAAACATAATTTCTTTGGTTGAAAATTCGTTTCTCTTTAGATGAAAATTAATTTTTTTAGCTGAAGATATAACTATTCCATTTTCGGTTGAAATTTTATATTTTTAGTTGAAAATTAATTAATTTTGCTGAAAAATCGTTTTTTTTTTTTTAAATTTACTTTTCTAACTGCAAATTAAAATATGTATTATATTTTTGGTTTGTAAACTCATCTTTTTTAGTTTCATATTGAATTATTTTTTTGAAAATTGATTGTCTTAACTGAAAATTTAATTCTTCTGTTTTTGGTTAAGAATTAATTTCTTTCAGTGAAAAAAAAAACTGTTTAGTTGAAAATTCTTTTTTTTGTTGATAGAAAATTCATCTTTTGGATTGAAAAATCCACTATTTGATCAAAATTTCATATTTCCTATCTTTGAAAGTTGGTATTCGTCGTTTAGTTACCGTTACCGTTACTTAGTTAACCATAAGGCGATCTCATCGACGATGGGCGATCTGTGTTTATTTGAACTCGAGATGTTTGTTTTCATAAGAAGCTTAGTGGAAGTATATGCAATTATAATTCGGTGTATATACGATTCCTTTCACGCATTTTTAAAAAATAAGGCTTTTAATTAACATTTTAAATATTTTATTCGTATTTTGAAAGTATCATTTTCGATTTAACGTTTTAGTCATAGTTCATTTATATTTCAAAATGTTTGAAACTTTCGAAATTTTGAGTACGATTTATTTTTTAATTGTGTTGATTTTTTATAATAAATTTTGTTAAATTTTTTATTTAAAAACCAACTTTACATTTTTGTTTAACTTTTCAGAAGGACCTTGGCCTTTTCTCAATGAATAGGATAAATTAGTTTAGGGTATCAAGAAAGAATGTATTTCCAATAATTCGTTTCTACGATAGCTTGCAAATATATAATAATTATTAATTATTTTAACAATTTTCATAAACATATTTAGAGTTTGGCTATTTTTCAAGGAATAGGTACAGTTTGTTTACAAAGTCAACTACGAATTTCTTTCGGATGAAACTTTTCCATGTTGCTTCGTAAATTTACAATAATTATTAATAATTGAAACAATTTGCATAAACAAAGAGTTTGACTATTTTTCAACGAATAGGCTGAATTTCTTTTACAGAATTGACTAAGAATATCCTTCAGATGACTCTTTTCTATGAAGCTTTGCAAATCCATCGAATAAGCCCAATTTGTTTACGGAATCACCAATAATGTATTGCCAATAACTCTTTTCTACGATACTTTGCACAGTTACAATAATTATTAATTATTTAAACAGTCTTCATAAACATATTCAGAGTTTGGGTATTTTTCAAGGAATAGGCACAATTTGTTTACGGAGTCAACTAAGAATATCTTTCCGATAACTCTTTTCTATGTTGCTTTATAAATTTACAAGAATTATTAATTTTTTAAACAATTTTGATCAACAAATTAAGAGTTTGGCTATTTCTCAACGATTAGGCTCAATTTTTTACAGAATTAAGTAAGAATATCTTTCAGATTACTTTTTTCTATAATGATTTGCAAATTTTCAAGAATAATTAATTATTTAAAGAATTTTCATAAAAAAATTAAGCGCCCGGTCATTTTTCAACGAATAGGAACAATTAGTTTAGGGAATCAAGAAAGAATGTATTCCCAATAAATATTTTCTACGATACTTTGCAAGTATAAAATAATTATTAATTATTTTCACAATTTTTCTAAAAATATTCAGAGTTTGTCTATTTTTCAAGGAATAGGCAGAATTTTTTTACGGAGTCAACTAGGAATGTCTTTTCGATGACTATTTTATATGCTGCTTTGTAAATTTACAAGAATTATTAATAGTAATATCATTATTTTTAACGAATTGGCTCAATTTGTTTACAGAACCGAAAAGAATGTATTAAAAATAAGTCTTTCCTATGTTACTTTGCAAATTTACAATAATAGTTAATTATTTCAACAATTTTCATACACATATTCAGAGTTTGGCTGTTTTTCAACAAATAGGCTGACTTTGATTACGAATTCAACTAAGAATATCTTTTCGGTGACTGTTATCTATGTTGCTTTCTAAACTTACAATAATTTTCAATTATTTAAACAATTTTAATTTAAAAACTGAGAGTTTGGTTATTTTTTAACGAATAGGCTCCATTTTTTATCGAATTAAGTAAGAATATCTTTGCAGTGATTTTTTGCTATAATGCTCTGCAAATTTCAAAGAATGAATAATTATTTAAACAATTTTGATAAATAAATCAAGAGTTTGGCTATTTTTTTTAAAAATAGGCTCAATTTGTTTACGGGCTCAATAAAGAATGTTTTTCAAATACCTCTTTCCTATGATACTTTGAAAAATTACAATAATTATTAATTATTTAAACAATTTTCATGAACACATTCAGACCAATTTGTTTGCGAATAGGCTCAATTTTTTACAGAATTATTTATTCTGCATCGTGAGATGGTATCCATGCGAAGCCGTTTAAAAATCAAAATTATTGAAGTAAAAATTAATTTCATGGTATTTTATTGAAATTCATTTCCAAATAAAATAAATACATGTAAATAAATTGGTCGCGCGCGGAGCGCGCGTATAAGGCTCTAGTTTGGTTGAAAATTCATCGTAATGATTAAAAAATAATTTCTTTGGTTGAAAATTCGTTTCTCTTTATATGGAAATTAATTTTTTCAGCTGAAGATATAACTATTCCATTTTCGGTTGAAAGTTTATATTTTTAGTTGAAAATTAATTAATTTTGCTGAAAACTCGTTTTTTTTTTAAATTTATTTTTCTAACTGCAAATTGAAATATTATATTTATGGTTTATTATTTCATATAAAAAACATTAATTTTCAACCAAGATTAGAACAGTAAAAATTTCAAAAAAATTAATGTTCAACCAAAAAAAAAAAGGAATTAAAAAAAAAAAAAATTTCATAACAAAAAAAAAATAATTTTTTAACAAAATAATTCAATTTTAAACTAAAAAAGCTAAATTTACAATCTTTTGGGTTGAAAATTCAACTAACTGTTTGGTTCAAAGTTCATATTTTTGGTTGAAGATTCATCGTTTTAGTTAAAAATTCCTATATTTGGTTGAAAATTTATCTTTTTGAGTTGAAAAAACAACTACAAAGTATTTTAAATATATTTAGAAACAAAATTTATTTTGCAATAATATTATTAATCTTCTAGATGTATGGTTGGTTTTATACCTAGAAGAATTTAGAAATTGGGATATTGTAGCAACCCTGAGTAAGGCACTGTTTAATGTGAATAATATGTTGTCTATTACTTTGACTTCTTTTAGAATTTAAATTTAGCGCCCTTTCCAATTTGAAGCGATGCAATTTCCCGCGAAATTTAAACAATGTAATTATTATTTATAAAAGTAGAAAATAGAATTTTTAAAATCCTAATTCAAAATGTTCATAAATGCTCATTAAATTCATGAATGAAGGACCCCCCCCCCGCTCCTTCCGTAACGAATCGTAACAAAAATTTCGACCCCCCCCCCCCCCCCTTGAACTGTTAAGTAATTTCAGAACAGTCCCTAACCAGTGAGTCGGATTTGCATTTTGATAAGAAATCCCCGGAAAGTTCCTCTCTCGAAGATAGGAAATCTCTGTACGTCTCTCTTCAAGTTTGGTCCCATCCCTTTATCATTCCCCCCACCCCTCTTGTCTTTTGTCATCGTGTTTTCTTCTTACCTCATTACGCCGGATTAGCTTATTCGACCCGCTTCTTCCAGCGGGACGCAAAGTTCCCAGTTAAAAGAAAAAAGTAAAAAAAATGGTCAATTAACTCGCGAGAGGGGGGGGGGTAAGGGGAGAGGGAGAGAGAGAGAGAGAGACTTGAGCTGCAGAATGGACCGGAAGAGAGAATAGAAAGTTCCGTGAAGAAAAACGAGTGGGAAACTTTTCCGAACATGTCAATTAAGAATTGTCGCTTCGGGGTGCAGGAGGGATGGAATCAGGTGACTTATTACAAGAAAAGTTGGGGAAAAGGCACGATGATCGAATGGGAATTTCTCGTGAATAAAAAAGGAAGGAGAGAGGGGAAGCGAAGGTTTCAATGAAAGTCTCCAGTCACGTACAGACCGATTCGTCTCGCGGGAACTTTCGACATGAATTGCAGCAATTAAACTTTTCAAAGCTGATCTCGATCGAGTTGCAGTGTCGCTCATACAAGATCGTTAAGCCGATATTATCAGCTGACAAAACTTGTCAAATTTCAGAGAGAAACTGACAAATGATTCTGCAACTATTTTATAATAGCTTGCGGGAATCATAAAAAAGATAATTATTCCTCATTAAAATAAAGGAACCCCCGATGGAAAAGGTCGCTGACAGCGTCTGGCGATCCCTCAGGTATAGGATGCAGGTAGCCGGTGATCAAATTGGCATCGCCCATATATTGGGGTAGTCTAAAAAAACGAGTTCACATTTCTTTTGGAAAATGGCTCATTTTGTGAGGTTCCAAAAATGTCTTTTTTCCGGTAGGTTCGTTTTCCAACGATTTTTTAAAAGTGATTTACAACCCGAAAACAGGAATATTTCTGATGAATGCCTTCACGAACTTAATATCTTATTCTATATTTTCTATAAATTAGGGTAGTGCCCATTTGATCACCGCCTACCTGTTTCTTTACCCCCTCTACTCAAATTCGCGTCATGTACCTGGGGATCGCCAGACGCTGTCATCGGCCCTTCACGGCAGGGGGGTCCTTTGTGTGAATGAGGTATAAAATAAGAAACATAAACAATTTTTTATTTTCTAATTAGTAATTTAGAAACATTTTTTTTAAATCTACGTTTTTTGGCGATTCCTACGATATGGTACTTGCCTTAATAAGTTGAAAATCAGAATAAGTGCGATGAGATTGCTATATATGTTTACTACAAAGGACCTCCCTGCTGGCTAGGGTCGATGACAGCGTCTGGCGATCCCTCAGCTAAAGTTGGATATTAAACCCAAAATTTTTTTTTTTGAAAAACGTTGAATTTTTAACCCAAAAATATGAATTTTTAACAAAAAGGTGAATTTTGAACAAAATAGTTGAATTGACAACCAAACTAGTTGAATTTTTAAATCAAAAAGTTGAAGTTTTAACAAAAAAGTTGAATGTTTAGATCAAAAAAAAATTTTATACGAAAAAATTGAATTTTTAACCCAAAAATAAGAAAGGTTGGACAAAAAATTAATTTTTTGAATTAACAGTCGAAATTTTTACCAAAACAGTTGAATTTGAGAGCCATAAAGAAGAATTTTCTACAGAACAGTAAATTTTCAACCCGAAAATATGAATTTTCAACAAAAAAGTAAATTGACAATTTTCCAACAAAAAAGATGAATATTTGAATAAAAATATAATTGTATATTTTTAAACCCAAAACTATAAATTTTCTACAAAACAACTAAATTTTCACAAAAATGTTAGTTTTTAACAAATATTTCAATTTTTAACCAAAAAGGCAATTTTTCAACAAAGCAGATGAATTTTTAACCATAAAGAATGAATTTTTAACAAAATTGTGGAATTTTCAACAAAATAATTAGGTTTTCAACCAAATAATTTTAAAAAAATTTACCAAAACAAATGAATTTTTAACCAACAATATAATTATAGATTTTTTTTACAGAAAAATTTTAATTCTCTACAAAACAGCTAAATTTTCAACAAAAAAGTTAATTTTCAATAAATACTTAAATTTTTAACTAAATAGTTCAATTTTTAACCAAAAAGTTAACCAAAATTTTCTCCTGAAGTAGTTGAGTTTACAGACCAAAAAGACGATTTTTCAACGAAACTGTTAAATCTTTAAAAAAAAGGATGAGCGTTTAAAAAAATGGTTGAATTTTCAATAAAATAACTAATTTTTTAACCAAATTATTTAAAAAAATACACACAAAAAAAGAATATTTAAACCAAAAATAATATTGACGATTTTTAAACTCGAAAATATAAATTTTCTACAAAAAATTTAATTTTCAATCAAATAGTTAAAATTTCTGCCAAGTTGTTAATTTTTCAAGCCGAAATATAAATTTTTTAACAAAAAAAAAAGAGTATTTTTCAACTGAATAGTTTAATTTTCAACCAGAATAGTTGAACTTTGAAACAAAAAAAGACAACATTTTTAACAAATAATTTGAATGTTTAAACAAAAGAAATGAATTTTAAACAAAAAAATTAATTTACTAGAAAGTAATTAAAGGCTCAACTAAATAGTCGAATTTTTTACAAAAAGAGATGAATTCTGTCCCAAAAATATAATAGTTTACATTTTAAGGAAAAATAATTAAATTTAACAAAAAATATGAAGTTCGAATTTTATGTTTGGGTTCTATTATTACTTCTTTTCACATTAGGCCAAAAAAGGGAAGTTTTTCGTTTGTTAAAAAAAAGAGAAACTCAAAACCAACGGTGACCTTGGATTTGACCTTGAACCTCATTTCCAAGGTCATTTTGAGGTCAGCTTTGTTCTTTTAAATGCGAACCCCTAGTTTTGGTGCCAGAATCGAAGAGAGCAGGAAATTTGACGTTCGGTTAAATGTGTTCAGGTCGAAGGTTAAAGTGATTTCTACAGGTCAAATAAAGATCAAAGTACGTTGTCAGAGGACCTCGTAGGGATCTCGCAGATTTAGTGACAAAAATTAACCAAGGTCACTTAAGGTCACACACTGGGTAACTTTCAACGAGGAATCCAACGGTGACCTTGGATTTGACCTTCAACCTCATTTTCAAGGTCATTTCAAGGTCACATTCGTTAGGTTGATTAGGCTCAGATTTTGAATATTGATGTTGAAGTAAGCTTTAAAGGTCATTTCAAATAAAACTCTTATCACCATAATACTTCTTCTGGCACAACCCAGGAAATAAGGTTCAAGGTCAAATCCAAGGTCACCGTTGAATTCCTCGTTGAAAGTTACTCAGGGTAATTTTTAATTTTTTACCTTGCTTAATTTTTTTCACTCATTCTGCGAGATGCCGACGAGGTCCTACGACAGCGTACTTTGACCTTTATTTGACCGGTAGAGGTCACGTTAAACCTTGACCCAAAGACATACCCGAACGTAAAATTTCCCGCTCTTTTCGATTCTGGCACCAAAAATAGGGATTCCCATTTTAAAAAACAAAACTGACCTCAAAATGACCTTGAAAATGAGGTTTAAGGTAAAATACAAGGTCACCGTTAGATTATAATTTATATTTTGGTTTGAGAGACAGAATATTTTAGAACTTTTATCTAAATTTATTCAGTTATTCAATTTAATTAAAATATTAAAATCGTGGTCGAAGGAAGCAAAATCCATTTGCGTCAATATATTCAAAGTCGGTAATTACAAAAGGAGCCAGCTCGTGTCCAAAAGGATTTCCTGTGCAACGACAGACCAATAATCTACCCCACGAGATCGATTCGCCTGTGTCGGATTTCCTGAATTTTAATCCAATATATGCATTGCCAGAGCGGCTGAACGCAGGAAAAATCCGCATATTTCAACTTGCAAATCCTGTTTACTTTTCTATGCATGGAGTGAATTCCTAGGAGAAAATATCGTTCCAAATGTGTAAAATATTCAAATTAAATTTCTGCTAAATTTTTTTTTTAAACATTATAGGCACGCATCAATTTAAAAAAGAATTCAGTTTGTTTAACGCTATGTATAGTGAGGATCTGGGTTCAAATCCGGGGTGAGGCAGATTTTTTCTTGTTTATCCAAAATTAATTGTCCGAAGTAATCGTTTTAAAATCGAAAGTGTAATTGAAAAAAAAATTAATCGGACGTTAACTTCTTTAAATGGTAATAACATCTTTCAAAAATTAATTGGATTAAAATCACGCTGATCTAAAAAGTTAAACACGTCGCAGTTAAGAAAAACGAATAGATTCAGCTGTAACAGGTAGCCATCAAGAAAAAGAAAAAATCTGCTGAGTTCTCGGTGGCGTAACTGGTTAACGCTCCACTCATGTAAAGTGACGTTCCGGGTTCAAATCCGGGCTGAGGCAGATTTTTTCTTGTTCTTCAAAAATTGATTGTTCGAAGTAATCGTTTTAACATCGATATTTTTCTTTATTAGAAGTTTAAAAAATCGGGTGTCAATTGAAAAACAATTATATTGAAAAACCTGGAAATAACTCAAATTTAATTTCAAAACCTGGATTTTTTCTTTACATACAGTAATCCAAAAATTATATTCGATTTTCGACGTTTACAATTCAGGATATTTGAAAAATTCAAGGAATTTCAGGAATTCAGAATATTTAAGGAATTTAGGGAATTGAGAGAATTTCAGGAATTGAAAATATTCGAAGAATTCATAAATTTTCAGGAATTCAGGCAATCCAGAATATTCAAGGATATCAGAGAATTCAGATAATTCAAGAAATTCAGGAATTCAGAATTTTCAATAAATTCAGGAGAATCAATAATTTATAATTTTTCAAGAATTCAGGAAATTCCTAAAATTATTAAAAATTTTGAAAAAATTTTATTTTTACCAAAAAAAAAAAGCAAACAAAAAACGAATTTCCAACAAAATAGTTAGGGTTTCAAATAAATAGTTTAATTTTAAACCAATTTTTTTTCTACCACAGTAGTTGGACTTTCAACCAAAAATATGAATATTCAACAAAAAATTTAATTTACGATCAAATAGTTGAATTTTAAAATAAAATTATGAATCTTTAACAAAAATTATGAATCTTCAAAAAAAAAGGAATTTTCAAGAAAAAATTTCAACATTCAACCAAAGAGTTGAATTGTCAACCAGAAATTGGTTTTTTACACAAGAAGATTAATTTTCTACAAAATAATTGAATCTTCAACCAGAATAATGAATTTTCAATAAACAAGATTAATTTTCTACTTAAATAGACAAATTTTCATCAAAATATATTAATTTTCTACCAAATAGTTGAATTTTTAAAATAGAAAGGAAAAAAATTCAAAAAAATGGAATAGCTACATTTTCAGATAAAAAAATAATTTTTACAAAAAAAAAAAAGAATTTCCGACAGAATAGTTAAATTTTCAAATAAATAGTTGAATTTTCAAACCAAAAAGACCAATTTTCTACAAAACAGCCGAATTTTCAGAAGAAAAGTTAATTTACGACCAAAAGTTATGAATAATTCAACAACAAAATTAATTTTTTACAAAATATTTTAACTTTAAACTGTTGATTTAAAAAAAATAAAAATAAATTACCTTAAATTTAACTTTCTAGCACTTATCGAAGAGGAAATAGTTATAAACAGTAATAAATTGTTTGAACAACTTTTTTTATTAGCTTGCATTAATTATTACCTCACTGAGTGAAAAGTGGGCAAAAAGTTAAAAATTTCAGAAAAACCGCAACTATCTGGCTATAGATGAAGATAGTTATTAACACTAATAATTTGTTTAAACAATTATTCTTGCTCAACTTAAATAATTATTAGGTCACCCAAGTGAAAAATAGAAAAATAGTTTGAAATTTCAGAAAAAACTGCAACTTTCTACCATTATACAAGGAGAATATTATAAAAATAATAATAAATTGTTTAAACAATTATTTTTGTTGACTTGAATCAATTATCACTTCTCTTTAATTGAAAAATGAACAAAAGTTGAAAAATTGAGAGAAAAACAGCAACTATCCAATATTAATATAGAACAGAGCTATAGACAATAATAATTTGTTTAAACAATTACTTTTGCCATATTAAACTAAATATTAACTCACTCAAACTTAAAAGTGAACAAAAAGTTGAAAATTTCAGAAAAAACCGGAACTTGTAGCATTATTCAAAGATAATATTATTAACAATACAATAAATTGTTTAAACATTTATTTTTGTTGAAATTAATCAACCTAATTAATAATTAATTAACCTCTCTCTAATGGAAAATTGGACAAAAAGTGGAAAATTTTTGAAAAAACCGTGACTTTCTATTTCTATTCTAAGAGAAAATTGCTAAAAACAATAATAAATTGTTTAAACAATTTATTCAAGCTTCTAATTATAAGTATAGAGTAGTATTTTATGTTTTAGAAACAATTTGCATTAAAAAAAAATGCAAAATAATCATAATTAGCGCCAAAAACTCGCAAAATCCATTTTTTCACTTATGGCGTTTTTTTTGGGACCTTATAAAACAGACTTATGTGGGTGATATTTGAAAATTAATATTTCGTTCGTATTCTATGGTTAATTTTGAAGAGAAATCTTGAGTTACAAGTCGACTCAACTAATATTCAGGATTCTGAATTAAATTTACAAAAACGTCTTTGTTTCTTATGGAAAATATCATTTTAAAAAAATGGATTTATTTTTGTGTGAATTCGAACGAATTTCCGAGCGCTATTCATAAAAATTAAAAAAAATTTCGATGCAATTTTGGACCACCCTATTGAACATATCAATATGAGTTGTCAGGAAAAAATCCCCAAAAATTTAAATAAATTTTACCAGTAAGGCAGTAGGATTTTTCGATTTGAATAAGATTTGTACTTTGAGCTTCCTCTGTATTGCACTAATATTATACGAGCATGAGTCAACGGAAAAAATTAAAAAAAAATGATCAATAAATTCTACCAATAAGGCGGTAGAGAGATTATTATAATTAATTTTTTTCTGAAAAAAGATTTTCTTCTTTCGCTCCGCTGGGAAACGAACCTCAGAACATCTGATTGCCGGACCAGTGGTTTTCCATGAAGCTACTAGATAACAGAAATTTTTAACGTCGTTTCAGACTAGATGGAGGTATGAATTAAATTTTTTTTTCATTTTATATTATTCTCTTTTCCGAAAAAAATTAATAAAAATAATTTTTAATTCATATCTCCATCTAGTCTGAAACGACGTTAAAATTTTATGTTATTCTCAGATGATAACACAGATTTCTTGAAAAATTTAACAGGTACCGTCTAGCAAAATAATGCGTGTATTTTCTGAAAAAAGTTTCTTCTCTCGATCTCTCTAGTAGCTTAATGGGAAAGCACCAGACTGGCAATCGGAAGTTCTGAGGTTCGATTCCTAGCGGACCGAAACGAGAAGATCTTTTTCAGAAAAAAATTAATTAAAAATAATTTTTGATTCATATTTCCATCTAGTCTGAAACGACGTTAAAAATTTCTTTTATTCTCTGATGAAAATACAGATTCCTTGGTGGAGAGATTTCTGAATTTAATGAGACTCGTACTTTGAGCTTTCTTTCAATTGCACATAAATTTGAAAGGACTCGAATATGTATATGATGAATTTCGGGGCCCCCTTGTGCAGTGGTAAAAGTCAATCGCTAGCCGACACGACTGGTCGTTTACAATTTGCAATTTACAACAACGCAACGAGCGAGTTGGCGATTTACAATTTAAATGGGAACCCATTGTCTCCGCAACCCCTTCGGCCAGCTTATGAAAAAGGTTACCCACCCTCGGCTGCCTTGGTTGCACCCTCCACCCTCCACCCGCCACCCTCCACCCCAGCGTCAGCTGGAATACTTCCATTTCGAACATTCAGCAATTTCAGCCTCGAGCCTAGATTTCGCTAGCGAGCACGGCGAATCGCGCGTACGTTCCGCTTCGCGTTTCACATTCTATAAGCGTATCACATATGTGCTGCTTGCTTCATTTTCATAATCCCTTTCACTTCTTTTTTTTTTTTTTTTTTTTTTTTTACCGAATATACTCGCCTGCACAATACATCCTTTATATTTAGTATACTTGTTACACAAGAGTCATCAATCTGATGCTCCTAGGTCAGGGTAGCCACAGAAGCTTAAAAAAATAATGCCAAGGCTATTTCCCGGTTTTCCGGGTCAAAAATGATGTTTTTCCTGATTTACTTTTAAGCATTTATATCATAGAGGAAGCTTTGTAATGGTAACATTTTCCAACATTTTTAAATTCATTTAATTAAACCTTCCTCAATTTAAAAATGTCTAATACAATGTTCTAAGAAATTGTCTGACTGTGTGTGGATGTGTACGAAGATGTCACACTTTTTTGTGAGCACGATAACTAGAAAACGGTTGCAGATAAATTGATGAAATTTGAAAGGCTTAGTTTCCTCACCAATATCTTCAAACTGACCGAGGGATTTCTGAAAATATTTATTGCATTTTTTTTAGCACTCAATAATATTTAAAAAAACGGGTTTTTATAGTAAAACTCTTTTTCATTAGCATAATTCAAAGTTGATGCAAGAATATAAAAGAATCCTTTGTTCAAGACGGATCGATTGAACTATAATATTAATACATTTTATTAAAGAGTAGGGAAGTTAGGGAAATTTATATATTTCGAAAATCGTTTTCTTATAGTAAAACTTTTTTCTTCGACATAATTCAAAGTTTATGCAAAATATAAAAGATTCCTTGGTTCGAGACGAATCGATTTACCTATAGTATTAATACATTTATTGAAGAATAAAGAAATGGTAAAGAAAATGGTAATGCATAATATTTGAAAATACGGTTTTTTATAATAAAACTTTTTTCCTCGACATAATTCAAAGTTGATGCAAGAATATAAGAGATTCCTTAGTTCGAGACGAATCGATTGACCTACAATATTAATACATTTTATTAAAGAGTAAGGAAGTTATGGTATTTTATATATTTTTAAAATCGATTTTTATAGTAAAACTTTTCTCATGATTTACAGTTGATGCGAGAATAGAAGAGTTTTTTTGATTCAAGATGAATCGATTGACCTATAATATTAATACATTTTATTGAAAAGTAAGGAAGCTGTGGTAATACATAATATTAAAAAATACGGTTTTTTATAGTAAAACTTTTTTCTTCGACATAATTCAAAGTTGATGCAAGAACATAAAAGATTCTTTGGTTCGAGACGAATCAATTGACCTACAATATTAATACATTTCATTAAAGATTAGGGAAGTTATGGTAATTTACATATTTTTAAAATCGATTTTTATAGTAAAAATTTTCTCATGCTTTAAAGTTGATGCGAGAATAGAAAAGTTGTGTTAATTCGAGAAGAATCGATTTACCTATAATATTAATACATTTTATTGAAAAGTAAGGAAGCTATGGTGGTACATAATATTTCAAAATACGGTTTTTTATAGTGAAACTTTTTTCTTCGACATAATTCAAAGTTGATGCAAGAATATAAAAGATTCCTTGGTTCGAGACGAATCGATTGACTTACAATATTAATACATTTTATCAAAGATAAGGTAAGTTATGGTAATTCATATATATTTAAAATCGATTTTTATAGTAAAAATTTTCTCATAATTTAAAGTTGATGCGAGAATAGAAAAGTTGGGTTGATTCAAGATGAATTGATTGACCTATAACAGTGATACATTTTATTGAACAGTGAGGAAGCTATGGTAATGCATAATATTTGAAAATACGGTTTTTTATAGTAAAACTTTTTTCCTCGATATAATTCAAAGTTGATGCAAGAATATAAAAGATTCCTTGGTTCAAGACTAATCGATTGACCTATAATATTAATACATTTTAATAAAGATTCGGGAAGTTATGGTAATGCATAATATTTGAAAATACGGTTTTTTATAGTAAAACTTTTTTCCTCGATATAATTCAAAGTTGATGCAAGAATATAAAAGATTCCCTGGTTCGAGACGAATCGATTGACCTACAATATCAATACATATAATTAAAGAGTAGGGAAGTTATGGTAATTTATATATTTTTAAAATCGATTCTTATAGTAAAAATTTTCTCATGATTTAAAGTTGATGCAAGAACAGAAAAGATGTTTTGATTCGAGAAGAATCGATTGACCTATAATATTATTACATTTTATTGAAAAGCAAGGAAGCTATGGTAATACACAATATTTCAAAATACGGTTTTTTAGTAAAACTTTTTTCTTCGACATAATTCAGAGTTGATGCAAGAATATAAAAGATTGCCTGGTTCGTGACGAATCGATTGACCTACAATATTAATACATTTTATTAAAGATTAGGGAAGTTATGGCAATTTATATATATTTAAAATCGATTTTTATAGTAAAAGTTTTCTCATAATTTAAAGTTGATGCGAGAATATAAAAGTTGTGTTGATTCAAGATGAATCGATTGACCTATAACAGTGATACATTTTATTAAAGAGTGAGGAAGCTATGGTAATGCATAATATTTGAAAATACGGGTTTTTATAGTAAAACTTTTTTCTTGGACATAATTCAAAGTTGACGCAAGAATATAAAAGATTCCTTGGTTCGAGACGAATCGATTGACTTACAATATTAATACATTTTATCAAAGATAAGGTAAGTTATGGTAATTTATATATATTTAAAATCGATTTTTATAGTAAAAATTTTCTCATAATTGAAAGTTGATGCGAGAATAGAAAAGTTGTGTTGATTCAAGATGAATCGATTGACCTATAACAGTGATACATTTTATTGAACAGTAAGAAACCTATGGTAATGCATAATATTTGAAAATACGGTTTTTTATAGTAAAACTTTTTTCTTCGACATAATTCAAAGTTGATGCAAGAACATAAAAGATTCCCTGGTTCGAGACGAATCGATTGACCTACAATATTAATACATTTTATTAAAGATTAGGGAAGTTATTGTAATGCATAATATTTGAAAATATGGTTTTTTATAGTAAAACTTTTTTCCTCGACATAATTCAAAGCTGATGCAAGGATATAAAAGATTCCTTGGTTCGAGACGAATCGATTGACCTACAATATCAATACATTTTATCAAAGATGAGGGAAATTATGGTGATTTATATATATTTAAAATCGATTTTTATAGTAAAAATTTTCTCATAATTTAAAGTTGATGCGAGAATATAAAAGTTGTGTTGATTCAAGATGAATCGACTGACCTATAACAGTCATACATTTCATTGAAGAGTGAGGAAGCTATGGTAATGCATAATAATTTGAAAATACGGTTTTTTATAGTGAAACTTCGTTCTTCAACATAATTCAAAGTTGATGCAAGAATATAAAAGATTCCTTGATACGAGACTAATCGATTGATCTATAATAATAATACATTTTATTAAATAGTAGGAAAGTTATGGTAATTGATATATTTTTAAAATCGGTTTTTTTTTATAGTAAAACGTTTTTTATTAACATAATTCAAAGTTGATGAAAGAAAAGAAAAGATGTGTTGATTCGAGAGGAATCGCTTGACCTATAATATTAATACATTTTATTGAAGAGTAAGGAAGCCATGGTAATGCATAATATTTGAAAATACGGTTTTTTATAGTAAAACTTTTTTCTTCGACAGAATTCAAAGTTGATGCAAGGATATAAAAGATTCCTTGGTTCAAGACGAATCTATACTAATTGCTTCATTATATTAATTTTAAAAAGAATTAAGCAATTTAGAACTTATACTTTTCCCGGAATAATTTTTTATTGTCTCTGACTGTTATAAATTTTCCGTGCAGGTATGAAAGCAATCTTATTCTAAAGAGATGAATTTCAAACCAAAAAGATTGATTTTGTACCAAACAGAGGAATTTTCTACAAAAAATTAAATATTTCATTTTTCCGTTAAAACGATCAATTTTCAAACAAAAAGAAACAAATTTCCAACAAAATACTTAAATTCACAACCAAAGAAATGAATTTTTGACCAAAAAGATAAAGTTTCAACTAATGAGATTATTTTTCAACCAAAAAAGACGAATTTTCAATAAAAAAACACACGTTTTTAGTATTTTTTTTTTGAATTTTCAACAAAATAGTTACATTTACAACCAAAGAAATGAATTTTCAACAAAAAAGATAAAGTTTCAACTAATGAGATTACTTTTCAACTAAAAAAGACGAATTTTCAATCAAAAACAAAATACGTAAATTTTCAGTAAATTTTTTTTTTAATTTTCAATAAAATAGTTAAATTTGTAACCAAAAAGATTGAATTTCTACAAAAAAGACAAATTTTTAACCAAAAGTAAAATAGTTAAATTTTCAGTTAAGGAAATAAAATGTTTAACGAAAGAAACATGAATTTAGAACATAATAGTAAAATTTTTAATCAAGGAAATGAATTTTTAACCAAAAAGAAAACGTTTCAACTAATGAGATTACCTTTCAATAAAAAAGGGCGCATTTGCAACCAACTAGTTAAATTTTTAACTTGAAAGGTACTTAAAATAGAACAGTAACATTATCAGTAAAAAAAAATTAATTTGAACCAAATGAAATGTATTTTCAACAAAACTTTAAGTTTTTAAATAAGCGGATGAATTTTCAAACAAAAAGTTTAAATATCTACCAAAAAAGACGAATTTTCCGACAAAAATAGAATTTTTCAGTTGAAAAAATAAATTTTCAAAAAACAAGACGAATTTCTAACAAAATAGTAAAATCAACCAAGGAAATGAATTTTGCACCAAAAAAGATAATGTTTTAACTAATGAGATTCCTTTTCAATGAAAAATGGTGCATTTTTAACCAAATAGTTGAATTTTCAACTAAAAAAGTACTTAAAATAGAATAGTTAAGTTTTCAGTAAAAAAATTAATTTTTCACCAAATATAATGCATTTTCAACAAAAATAGAATATTTTGTGTTGCATTAAAAAAAAACACGAATTTCCAACAAAATAGTACAATTTTCAACCAAGGAAATGAATTTTCAACCAAACAAAATACATTTTCAACATAAAAGTTGTTTTTAAATAAGCAAATGGATTTTCCACAACAATGTTTGAATTTTTACAAAAAAAAAAACCAATTTTACACCAAAAATTTCAATTTTTCAACAAAATAGTTAAGTTTTTAAACCAGCAGATAAATTTTCAACCAAAAAGTTTAAGTTTCTACCAAAAATGACGAATTTTCAACCAAAAATAGAATATTTCATTTTTCAGTTACAAAAAATAAATTTTCAACAAAAAAAGGAACAAAAAAAACAAATTTTCAATAAAATAGTAACGCTTTCAAACAAGGAAATGAATTTTTAACCAAAAAGATGACGTTTCAACTCATGAGATTACTTTTTAATGATTACTTTTTAATTTTTAACAAAAAAAAACACGAATTTCCAACCAAAAATAGATATATTCATTTATCAGTTACAAAAAAAATTGCAAGAAAAAAGAAACAAAAAAAACACGAATTTGCAACAAAATAGTAAAATTTTTAAACAAGACAATCAATTTTTAACCAAAAAGATGACGCTGCAACTAATTAGATTACTTTTCAATAAAAAGGGCTCATTTTCAAAAAAATAGTTGAATTTTCAAATAAAAAAGTACTTAAAATAGAATAGTTATATTTTCAGTAAAAAAATTAATTTTTAACAAAATAAAATCCATTTTCAAAAGAATAGTTAAGTTTTTAAACCAGCAGATGAATTTTCAACGAAAAAGTTTAAGTTTCTACCAAAAAAGACGAATTTTCAACCAAAGTAGAATATTTCATTTTTCAGTTACAAAAAATAAATTTAAAAAAAAAAGAAAAAAAAACGAATTCGCAACAAAATAGTAACACTTTAAAACAAGAAAATGAATTTTTAAATAAAAAGATGACGATTCAACTAATGAGATTACTTTTCAATGAAGAAGAGCGCATTGTCAACCAAATAGTTGAATTTTCAACTAAAAAATGTGCATGAATAGAATAGTTACATTTTCAGTAAAAAAATTAATTTTTAACAAAATAAAATGCTTTTTTCACAAAATAATTAGGTTTTTGAATAAGCAGATGAATTTTCAACCAAAAAGTTAAAGTTTCTACCAAAAAAGACGAATTTTCAACAAAAATTAGAATATTCTATTTTTCAATAAAAAAAAAAAAGATTTTCAAACAAAAAAAAAACGGATTTCCAACAAAAAAATTAAATTTGTCACTAAAGAAATTAATTTTAATTCAGAAAGATGAATTTTCAAGTAATAAGATTACTTTTCAATCAAAAAAGACGAATTTTCAAACAAAAATAGAATAAGCAAACAAAATTTTTATCAAAATATTAAATTTTCAGTTAAAAAAATAAATCTTTAAACCAAAAAGACACGAATTTTCAATAAAGTAGTTAAATTTTCCACTAAAGAAATTAATTTTTAATCAGAAAGATGAATTTTCGAATAATGAGATTACTTTTTAATCAAAAAAGACAATTTTTCAACAAAAAATAGAATAGTTAAATTTTTAGTTAAAAAATAAAATTTCTAACAAAAAAACGAATTTCTAACAAAATAGTAAAATTTTTAATTAAGGAAATGAATTTTTAACCAAAAAGATGAAGTTTCAACTAATGAGATTACTTTTCAATGAAGAAGAGCGCATTTTCAACGAAATATTTGAATTTTCAACTAAAAAAGTACTTGAAATAGAATAGTTATATTTTCAGTGAAAACATTATTTTTTAACCAAATAAAATGTATTTTCAACAAAAAAGTTAAGATTTTAAACATCCAGATGAATTTTCCACAAAAAGTTTAAATTTCTACCAAAAAAGACAAATTTTTAACCAAAAATAGAATAATTCATTTTTTAGTCGAAAAAAAAAATAAATTTTCAAACAAAGAAAAAACGAATTTTCAACAAAATAGTTAAATTTTCCACTAAAGAAATTAATTTTTAATCAGAAAGATAAATTTTCAACTAATGAGATTACTTTTCAATAAAGAAAGACGAATTTTCAAACAAAAATAGAGTAATTAATTTTTGCGTAAAAAAAATTAATTTTCAAACAAACAAACAAATCTTTTATCAAAATAGTAATATTTTCAACCAAACATATGAATTTTAAACCAAAAAATTGAAGTTTCGACTAATGACATTACTTCGCAACCAAAAAAGACAAATTTTCAACCAAAAATGGAATAGTCAAATTTTCAGTTAAAAAAATAAATTTTTAAACAAAAAAAAAACACGAATTTTCAACAAAGTAGTTAAAATTTTCACTAAAAAAAAAAAAAGAATTTTTAACCAAAAAGATGAATTTTCAAGTAATGAGATTAATTTTCACCCAAAAAAGGCAAATTTTCAACCAAAAATAGAATAGTTAAATTTTACGTTGAAAAAATTAATTTTCGAACAACCAAAATTTCTATCAAAATATTTACATTTTCAAGTAACCAAATGAATTTTCAACCAAAAAGATGACGTTTCGGCTAATGAGATTACTTTTCAACCAAAAAAGGCAAATTTTCAACCAAAAATAGAATAGTCAAATTTTCAATTTAAAAAATTAATTTTTAAACAAAAAAAACGAATTTCCAACAAAATGGTTAAATTTTCCAATGAAGAAATTAATTTTTAATCAGAAAGATGAATTTTCAAGTAATGAGATTACTTTTCAATAAAAAAGTCGAATTTTCAAACCGAAATAGAATAATTAAATTTTACGTTAAAAAAATTAATTTTCAAACAAACAAACAAAATTTTTATCAAAATAGTTACATTTTCAACCAAGCATATGAATTTTGAATCAAAAAATTGAACCAAAAAAGACAAATTTTCAACAAAAAATGGAATAGTCAAATTTTCAGTTAAAAAAATAAATTAAAAAAAAATCACGAATTTCCAACAAAATAGTTAAACTTTTCACTAAAAAAAAAAAAAGAATTTTTAACCAAAAAGATGAATTTTCAAGTAATGAGATTACTTTTCAACCAAAAAAAGGCAAATTTTCAACCAAAAATAGAATAGTCAAATTTTCAGTTAAAAAAATTAATTTTTAAACAAAAGAAACACGAATTTTCAACAAAATAGTTAAATTTTCCACTAAAGACATAAATTTTTAACTAACAAGATAACGTTTCAAGTAATGAGATTAATTTTCAATATTCCTGGAAATGTAACATGAAATAAAAAACATTATTTTTAATGAAAACATTTTAAAGCTTACAAAAAACATTTTTTTTTACAATTTTTTGTGCGACTTAATTTTTCCTCTCTGTCACTTCTTTTTTTCGAAAAAAACATCCTTGACAACTTTACTGCTTCCATTTTTTATAGTAAATTTTTCTATGGCTTATATCGAGAAAACAATTTGTTTTAAATGAAAACATTTTTTAAAGAAATAGCTATATATTTTTATTTTTTACCTCTTTTCAAAATCGTAAAAATGAGCCATGGTTTATTAAAAATCAGCGATTCAAAAAATGGTGAGAGACGACAGTCAGAAAAAATACATTCACAACAAATATAGTTAAAATAATTATTTTTCTTAAATTTAAACTTTTTCCGTGAAAAAATTTTTTTTCTTTCATATTTCAAAAAAATTTTAGGCCTGAAAATGAATTTTCTTAGTCATAGATTTTTTTGTAAATTAAAAATTGAGGGCTAAACCATTCTTTTACCCCTGGAAAGTATTTTTTATTTAAAGCCCTAAATTTTACAAAAAAATTGTGAAGGTATTATTGGGCTTCGAATACAAAAATTTTGTAATTTTATTACAATTAATGATCTTAAATGGCCCCTAAACATTATTTCCCTGGAATACTATGAAAATTAGTAATTATTATGAAATTACAAATTTTTATATTCCAAGGCCGATAATGTCTTATAATTTAATTTTTTTTGTGAAATTAAGGAAATACTTTCCAGGGATAAAGAAATTGTTTAGCCTTAAATTTAAAATTTTTTAAAATTGATAAGAAAATTTATTTTTATTTAAAAAACGGCCCAGCGAACCTCTAATCAATTTTTTTTTTAAATACAATAAAATTTATGGCAGTATTTGTTCACCAAAGCGAGCAAAATTAGGGGGGTAGCTTTTGCAAAATTCCAGAACGAATTTCTATTGGGCACCCTAGCCTATAAATTAGTAGAACTCTTTCCTTAATTATATTTTGCCCTCTCCTAAGGGGATTCTTTGTATTCTACAGATTCAGTTTGTTGACAGATGGGAGATTTCAAACGTGATAGGATTAATTTTACTAAATTTGGACTGATTTAAAATATAAAAATTACGACAAATTTTTGAAAAAAGTTGAATTTACAAAAAAAAATATCCATATTCTACGAAAATAATTGAATTTGTACTAAAAAAGACGATTTTTCAAAAAAAATGTGAATTTTCAACTGAAAAAGATCCAGTTTCTAACAAAAATAAAATAGCTACATTTTTAGTAACAAAATATTTATTTTCAACAAAAAAAAAACAAACGATTTTTTACAAAACTTGTTACATTTTTATCCACTGAAATGAACTTTCAACTAAAATGATGCATTTTCAATAAAAAAAAATTCTTAGCCAAATAGTTGAATTTTCAACCCAGAAGATAAATTTTCTACCGAAAAAAGACAAATTTTCAACTAAAAAAGATGGAATGTCTATAAAAAAAAAATTTAACAAGAAGCTTACTTAAGCTTTTAGTTAAAAAAAATTAATTTTCAATGAAAAAATAATTTTCAACTAAAAAAGATAAATTTTCAAGAAAAAATAGGATAGTTTAATTTTAAGTTAGAGAAATAATAATAAATAAATTAACAAAATAAAATAAATTTCCAACGAAATGGTTAAATTTTCAATCAAACAGATGAATTTTCAGACAAAAAATTAAATGTCTATGAGTTTTTTTTACGAAAATAGAATAGTTAAATTTTTAGTTAAAAAAATAATAATTTTTAATACAAAAAATAATTATTTTTAATACAAAAAAACAACTAATTTTGAACTAAAGAAACGACATTTCAAGCAAAAAGATCAATTTTCTACCAAAAAAGAATAATTTTTAACAAAATACAGAAATTTTCAAACCAAAAGCTTAATTTTCTATCAAGAAGATATTTTCAAGAAAATAGATGAACATTCAACTAAAAAAGATAAAATTTCAACAAAAAATAAAATAGTTTAATTTTCAATTGGAGAAATAAGTTTTTAAGCAAATGAAATAAATTTTTAACGAAATAGTTAAATTTTGAAAAACAAGAAAATTAATTTTCTACCAAAAAGATTAAATGTCTATAAAAAAATTTCGAGAAAAAGCTTGGTTAAGTTTTTATTTTAATAATTAATCTTCAATAAAAAAAAAACTAATTTTCAACAAAGCAAATGAATTTTCAACAAGAACGATTAATTTTCTACAAAAAGAATAATTTTCAACAGAATAAGTGAATTTTCAACTAAAAAATATCAAGTTTCTAACAACAATAAAATAGCTACCTATATTTTTAGTAACAAAAAATTTCTTTTCAACTAAAAAATAAATTTTTAATGACATAGTTAAATTGAACATCAAAATTAATTTTCTACCAAAAAGATTAAATGTCTATAAAACAAAATTTCGACAAAAAGCTTGGATGAGTTTTTATTTAATAAAATTAATTTTTAATGAAAAAACTAATTTTCAACTAAAAAAGATAAATTTTCAAGAAAAAATAGAATAGTTTATTTTTAAGTTAGAGAAATAATAATAAATGGATTTAAAAAATAAAATAAACTTCCAACGAAATAGTTAAATTTTCAATCAAACAGATCAATTTTCAACCAAAAAAATGATATGATATATTTTTTTTTTTTTTACGAAAAATGTAATAGTTAAATTTTTAGTTCAAAAAAAATTGATTTTCAATACAAAAAAACTAATTTTTAACTAAAGAAACGAAATTTCAAGCAAAAAGATCAATTTTTAACCAAAAAAAGAATAATTTTTAACAAAATACAGAAATTTTCAAACAAATAGTTGAATTATCAACTGAGGAAGATTGATGTTCAAAAAAACATGATATAGTTAAATTTTCAGTTGAAAAATTAATTTCCAATAATAAAAATAATTTTGAAGTCAAAGAAATGAATTTTCAACTGAAGAAGATAAATGTTTAACCAAGCGTGGAATAGTTGAATTTTTAGATAGAAAAATAATTTTAAACAAATGTTGACAAAATATTTAAACTTAGAACAAAAAAAAAGATATTTCAACTAAAATGATGAATCATCAACCAAAAAAATAGATTTTTAACAAAGTAGTTCACACGTGATTAAGCGAATTTTTACGTCTGACCATTTTTTTAATATAAAAAAGTGCGCACTAATCGAGTTTTTTTAAAGAAAGGGTAATTAGTGCGCAAAAAATTTCTATGAAGTTCTCTTAAATTCTTGGGACCCTGTTAAATAATAAATTCTTTAAATTAATTTAGTTAATCTTTACAGAAAAATTATTACTCTTTTTTTACTACAACTCGAGAGCTATTTATAAATGGGAAAAATTGGTTAGATGGATAAAAAGCGCGTGAATCTGGGTCAATTCTGTTTGTCGTTCGCGATCGCGAGAAATTATGCGCCTTCTTGTCACGCGTCAATAATGTAAAATTGCTCAATTTGCGAGGCAAAAAGGGCCTAAATGCCGAGTGACTACCTTGATGTGTTTACCGCTTGATAAGAAATTGTGTTTTCTTCGCATTGTCTTTTTTTCGTTTTTTTTTCTTGACACTCTGCGCCTGTCGCGAGGAGAATAGAAAACAAACGATTTACGTGCAAATCTTATTTGCGCCCCTACTCAGGCGTGACGTCAACGTTCTCACGAAAACGAGTCACGATTTTGCTTTTCGTTCGGTGGATGAAAAAAGGGTAAACCTCTCAGAAAACCGCACTGGTAAGAAAAACCGATCGCATTTTCCTGGAGAAATAATGCTCGTGCCTCTTCCTGTATCTGAATTTAAAGCAGTCTAGTTGCCGATTGAATAGAAAAACTGGCGATTGGATCTTGGGTTATTTAAAAAAAAATTCTTCAATCTTTGAAAGGTTTAACCAACATTTCATTCCATCTGATTCTCTGCTGTCTCATCCAACTTCCATTTAATCCAAGTATCATCCAATCCAACTCCCATACAAGCTGACTCCCATTCAATCCAATTTCCATCCAATCCAACCCTTTCCAATCCAACTCCCATTCAATCCAACTCGCATCCAAAAAGCCTCTCGTTCACTCCAACTCCCATCCAATCCAACTCCTATCCAATTTAACTACCATTCAATTCAACTCTTATCCAATTCGACTCTCCTTTAATCCAACTTCGATCCGATCTACCTCCCATCCAATCCAACCACCATCCAATCCAATTCCTATCCAATCAAACTCCTATCCAATTCAACTTCCATTCAATCAATCTCCCATCTAATCTAATTCTCATCCAATACGACTTTCCTCCAATACAACTTCCATACAGTCCAACTCCAATCCAACTCCCATTCAATCCAACTCTCAACCAATTCGACTCTCTTATCCAACTGCCTTCCGATCTACCTCCCATCCAATCCAACACCTATTCAATCCAACTCCTATTAAATACAACTCCCATCCAATCCAACTCCTATCCAATTCAACTTCTATTCAATCCATCTCCCATCTAATATAACTCTCATCCAATACGACTCTCTTCCAATAAAACTTCCATACAATCCAACTACCATACAATCCAACTCCCATACAATCCAACTCCCATACAAACCTTTCATACCAACTCTCAACT
>CAKNYM010052053.1:68680-94292 GCA_932195095.1 Andricus curvator
TCGACCTATTGTTCAAACTTTTATGACCTACCAGTACCGATTTATGACGTTTCAAAAAATGGTTTATTCCGTTTATACGAGAAAAACTGTTTTGATATTGAAAATACAACAATAGGATATCTAGCGTATTTATTCGCGTCTCTGAGACGCATTGATCGACCTATTGATGAACCTTTTATGAACCACCAGTACCGATTTATTCAGTTTCAAAAATGGTTTATTCTGTTTATACGAGAAAAACTTTTTTGATAGTCAAAATATAACAATATTATATTAGTGTGTTTGTTTGCGTCCTTGAGACGCATCGATTGACCTATTGATCAACCTTTTATGACCCACCAGTACTGGTTTATGACGTTTCAAAAATTGGTTCATTCTGTTTATATGAAAAAAACTTTTGTGATATTCAAAATACAACAATATTACACAGAAAGTATCTGTTTGCGTCCTTGAGACGCATCGATTGACCTATTGGTGGACGTTTTATGACCCACCAGTACCGATTTATGAAGTTTCAAAAAATGTTTTATTCTGTTTGTATAATAAAAACTGTTTTGATATTCAAAATAAGACAATAATAAATACAGAATATTTATTCGCGTCCTTGAGACGCATCCATCGACCTATTGTTGAAACCTTTCTGATCTACCAGTACCGATTTATTCACTTTCAAAAAATGGTTTATTTTGTTTATACGAGAAGAACTTTTTTGATATTCAAAATATGACAATATTATATTAGTGTATTTGTTCGCGTCCTTGAGACGCATCGATCGACCTATTGTTGAAACCTTTATGACCCACCAGTACCGATTGATTCAGTTTCAAAAAATGGTTTATTCTGTTTATATGAAAAAAACTTTTTTTATGTTCAAAATACGACAATATTACATGTGCAGTATTTGTTCAAGTCCTTAAGACGCATCAATTGACCTATTGGTGGACCTTTTATGACCCACCAGTACCGATTTATAAAGTTTTAAAATATGGTTTATTCTGTTTATATGAGAAAAACTTTTTTGATGGTCAAAATAAGAGAATATTACATATAGAATATTTGTTCGCGTCCTTGAGACGCATCGACTGACCTATTGATGAACCTTTTATGACCCACCAGTACTGATTTACGACGTTTAAAAAAAAAATTGTATTCCCTTTACATTGTAAAAACTTTTTTAATATGCAAAATACGACAACAGTACATGTACAGTATTTGTTCGCGCCCTTGAGACGAATCGACTGACCTATTGGTGGACCTTTTATGACCCACCAGTACCGATTTATGAAGTTTCAAAAAATGATTTATTCTGTTTATATGGGAAAAACTTTCCTGATATTTAAAATACGACAATATCATACAGAGAGTATTTGCTCGTGTCCCTGAGACGCATCGATTGACCTATCGATAAACCTTTTATGACCCGCCAGTCCCGATTTATGAAGTTTCAAAAAATTATTTATTCTGTTTATATGAGAAAAACCTTTTTTGATGTTCAAAATAAGACAATATTACATATAGAATATTTGTTCGCGTCCTTGAGACGCATCGATTGACCTATTGATCCGCCTTTTATACCCACCAGTACTGATTTATTTATGACGTTTCAAAAAATGGTTTATTCTGTTTATATGAGAAAAACTTTTTTGATATTCAAAATAAGACAATATTACATATATAATATTTGTTGGCGTCCTTGAGATGCATCGATTGACCTATTGGTGGACCTTTTATGACCCACCAGTGCTGATTTATGATGCTTCAAAAAATGGTTCATTCTGTTTATATGGGAAAAACTTTCTTGATATTCAAAATATGGCAATATTACATGAACAGTATTTGTTCGCGTCCCTGAGACGTATCGATTGACCTATTGATCAGCCTTTGATGACCCACCAGTACTGATTTATAACGTTTCCAAAAAGGGTTCATTCTGTATATGAGAAAAACTTTTTTGATGTTCAAAATAAGACAATATTACATATAGAATATTTGTTCGCGTCGTTGAGACGCATCGATTGACCTATTTGTGGACCTTTTATGGCCCACCAGTACTGATTTATGAAGTTTTAAAAAATGGTTTATTCTATTCATACCAGAAAAACTTTGGTCATGTTAGGAATACTACAGTACTGTATCTGACATGTTTGTTCGCGTCTTCGAGACGCATCGACTGCCCAAATTAAAAACTTTTCATGACCTACCATAACCTATCAACGTTGTTTCTAAATTTTTGAACAAAATTAGTTTCTTTGTTTATAAGAGGATTTTTTTATATAAAATTCTTCAGGAAATTCGTACATCAATGAAAGTTAATGTTTAGATCATTCACAATTCCTAATTCGGTTAGTGGATGTTCCTGATTAAAACAAAATGCCTTCATTAATATAAAATAAATCTTCTGGGTGGAAAAATCATCTTTTTGGTTAAATTTAACTATTTTTGATTTAAAAATATTTTTGTTGTTGTAAAAATAGATTTTTCGTTGAGAATTCGTAATTTTTTGTTGAAAATTCAACAAATTGGTTGAAAGTTGAACTATGTACTTGATTCAAAATTCATTTTTTCATTGAAGATTCATAACTTTAGTTAAACATTTATCTTTATGGTTGAAGATTTTACTATTTACTTGAAAATTCGTTTTTTAGGTTAAATGTGTGGAAAATTCATCTTTTTGATTAAATTGTACTATTTTTTATTCAACATTAAAATCTTTTATAGTTAAAAATTCAACTACTTATTTGAAATTTGAACTGTTTGGTTAAAAATTAATTTTTTTTTTTGGTTGAAGATTCATCACCTTTGTTATTGAAAATTTATCACTTTTGTTGAAAATTAAAATTTTTTTGTTATAAACTCGATTTCTGTTCTCGAACATGAAGAACATAAAAATATTAATTTTCTGCCCGAAAATGTGAATTTTCAACAAAAAACTAATTATTTAACTGAATAATTAATTTTTACCACAAACAAAAGGATTAAAAAAACACATTAATTTGCTATATGTAGTTGAATTTTTAACTAAAAAAGATAAATTTTTAACCAAAAATGGAATAGTTTAGTTTTCAGCTCAAAAAATTAATTTAAACTAATTTAATTCATTTGAAAAAAATATTAATTTACTTTCAACACAAAAAGACGAATTTCCAACACACCGGTTAAATTTTTAACTCGAAAATATGAATTTTAGAACAAAAAGGCTATATTTGAACTGAGTAGATGAATTTTTAATAGACAAAAAAAAAATCGAAAGTGATACATTTTGCAACAAATAATTGAATTTTTAACTGAAAAAGATAAATTTACAATCAAAAATGGAATAGTTGAATTTTCAGTTAAAAGAATTAATTTTGAGCAAAAAAAAAATATTTTCTACCAAAAAAGCAAATTTTTCAACAAACTATAGGATTTTTCAACTAAAAAAGATTAATTTGTAACCAAAAATGAAATAGCTAAATTTTCAAGCAAAAATGATGAATTCTCAAGTATACCATTAAGAAAAAATGTAAAAGTCGATATTTCAACCAAAAAAGGTTTTACTTTTGAATTAAAAACAGTTGAATCCTGAACAAAAACAGAGTAATTTTCACCCAAACAGTTGCATTTTTAATCAAAAAGATGAAAAATTCTTAGTTGAAAATTGAACTATTCCCCAAAAATTCGAACTATTTGATTAAAAATTAGTTCCTTTTTTTTGTTTGAAAATTAATTTTTTTAACTGAAAAGTTAGCCAATCCAGTTAAAGATTCATAATTTTAGTAGAAAATTGATCTACTTGCTTTAAAATTGAACTTTTTCAATTGAAGATTCATCATTTTTGTTAAAAATACATTACTTTGGTGGAAAGTTTAAATATTTTTTTGAAAAAGCTTTCTCCTTTGGTTGAAAATTAATTTTTTTACGTGAAAATTTAATCAATCCAGTTGAATATTCTATCATTTTAGTTGAAAATTCATCTCTTTGGTTCAAAACTCATTTTTTTTACAATTAATTTTTTAACTGAAAATTTAACTAATCCAGTTGAGTATTCCATAATTTTATTTAAAAATTAATCTCTTTGTTAAAAATTTAATTATTCCAGTTAAAGATTAATCATTTTAGTTGAAAATTCATTATTTTGTTTACAATTATTTAACTATTTCAGAAGAAGATTAATAATTTTAGTTAGACATTCACCACTTTAGTTGAAAATTTAATTATTTCATTTTGGTCTAAAAGTGTATCTTTTTTCTTTTTTGAAAATTAAACTATTTTGTTGAAATAGATTCGTTGTAATTGAAAATTCAACAAGAAATCCCAGATTTTCCCGATTTCCCGGTCTGCTAAACACCCCGGAATCGCATTGATTTATACCCAGCACCCAGAACATTAAAAATCATCCCCACAATTCTTATCCACGAATCTTCATCAAACTCATCAGGACCTGAAGTCCCCTTTTCAGAGCGTGAAAATCGATCATTTGCACGAGCCTAATGTCTGATCGTGCGTCATAGCGACACGCATTGAATTTGATTCCCCTAAAATTTTTTTTGACGCATGTTTATCGCTTATATCTATGACCCATGGATGCCCATGGGACTGATAATGTCTGTGCGTAGATGATATTTATGGCCATGGCCTATGTTAGCCCTACGTCCTATGTTAGCACATGTCCTAGGTTAGCCCACGTCCTAGATTAGCCCTACGTCCTAGGATAGCCCATGTCCTAGGATAGCCCTACGTCCTATGTTAGCCCCACGTCCTAGGTCAGCCCTACGTCCTAGGTTAGCACTACGTCCTAGGTTAGCACTCCGTCCTAGGATAGCCCTAGGTCTAGGATAGCATTTATGCAATGGGTCGGCTACAAATAATCGAGAGAGCCAGCAGAGGTTCAAAGTACAATAATTTAGGGATTTAATACACAGCTGATGCGCACATGGCACGATCACGAAAAGGACGTACGTGTCATATACACACGCAGACTGCGGACGTGGAGTTCCCCCAGGGCGGTGCCATTGCCCCCTGGCTCGGAGCTCTAGCGACCCTCGCAATTTTACCCCGCGGGAGGGTATTAATAATTTAATGCTTTTAATTCTTTCAAATTCCCCTTATCCACCTCCTACCCCACCCCATCCCTCACCCAAATTCGGTCCTTACTTCCTTCCCCCCCCCCATTCAGGGAAATTTTTTTTGATTCAAAGAAATTTCTTCGGTTAAAGAAAATTTTTGTTCACTGAGAGCCGATGAATATTTTTCCTTTGAAAAAAATTCCAGTTCCATTTCAATTTTTAATTACAAAAATAATACACGAAGTTTCAACCGAATAGTTGCATTTTTGACGAAAAATAATCAATTTTCGACTAGAAATTAAATAGTTCAATTTTCAGTTAAAAAATGAATTTACAAAAAAAAAATCAACGAAATAGTTGAATCTTCAAGCAATATAATTAATTTGGTACAAAGTTGTTCAAATTTCAACCAAGCAGTTGAATTTTCAATCAAATGTTAATTTTGTAATGAACAGTTGAATTTTCGACCAAAATAATAGAATTTTCAATCCAAAAAGAAGAATTTTTAAAGATAAATCTTCAACTAATAAATTTATCTTTAACAAAATGCAATAGCTAAATTTTCAGTTCAAGAAATTTATTTTTACAATAAAAAATCAATTTAAATCAAAAAGATGAATTTTCAACTAATAAAATAAATTTTTAACAAAGTAGTTTAATTTTCAACCAAGTAGAATTTTGAACCAAAAATGAAACAGTTGAATTTTCAATAAAATGTTAAATTTCAGTCAAATAATTGAATTTTTGAAAAAAATAATAGAACTTTCAACCAAAAAAGTCACCGTTTTTATAAAACAGTTGAATTTTCAACCAAATGTTAATTTTGCAATCAAATAGTTGAATTTTCTACTAAAAAACACGAATTTTCAACCAAATAGTTGAATTTTCAACCAAAGAGATGAATTTTCAGCTTAATTTATGGAACTGGATGATTTAAATTTTCTAATAAAAAAATTAATTTTCAACCAGTAAAAAAAGAATTTTCAACCAAAGAGATGAATTTTCAACTAAAAGAGATCAATTTTCAACCAAAAATGAAATAGACCATTTTTCGATTGGAAAAAAACTAATCTTCAACAAACAAAAAAAAAGAATTTTCCACAAAGTAGTTAAATTTTCAACTAAAGTTATAAATCTTTAACTGAAATAGTTGAATTTTCAACCAAAGAGATGAATTTTCAGCTTAAATTATGGAACTGGATGAGTTACATTTTTTAATAAAAAAATTAATTTTCAACCAGAAAAAAAAGAATTTTTAACCAAAGAGATCAATTTTCAACTAAAAGAGATAAATTTTCAACCAAAAATAAAATAGATAATTTTTCAGTTGAAACAAATTAATTTTTAACAGCAAAAAAAAAATTCTCCACAAAATAGTTAAATTTTCAACTAAAATTATGAATCTTCAACTAAAATAGTTGAATTTTCAACCAAAGAGATGAATTTTCAACTAAAATCATGGAACTGGGTGAGTTAAATTTTCTAATAAAAAAATTAATTTTCAACCAGAAAAAAAAGAATTTTGAACCAAAGAGATGAATTTTCAACTAAAAGAAACCAATTTTCAACCAAAAATAAAATAGATAAGTTTTCAGTTGAAACAAAATTAATTTTTAAGAAGAAACAAAAATTTCCACAAAATAGTTCAATTTTCAACTAAAATTATGGAATTTTAATCTGGATTAGTTAAATTTTCAGTTAAAAAAATTAATTTTCAACCAAAGTGTTGAATTTTCAACTAAAACGAGATGAATTTTAACCTAAAATGACGAATTTTAAACTAAAAGAGATACATTTTCAACCAAAAATGAAATAGACCATTTTTCGATTGGAAAAAACTAATTTTCAACAAATAAAAAAAAGAATTTTCCACAAAGTAGTTAAATTTTCAACTGAAGTTATAAATCTTCAACTGAAATAATTGAATTTTCAACTAAAATCATGGAACTGGGTGATTTAAATTTTCTAATAAAAAAATTAATTTTCAACCAGAAAGAAAAAGAATTTTGAACCAAAGAGATGAATTTTCAACTAAAAGAGATCAATTTTCAACCAAAAATAAAATAGGTAATTTTCCAGTTGAAACAAATTAATTTTTAACAAAAAAAAAAACAAATTCTTCACAAAATACTTAAATTTTCAACTAAAATTATAAATCTTCAACTGAAATAGTTGAATTTTTAGCTGAAATTATGGAACTGGATGAGTTAAGTTTTCTAATGAAGAAATTAATTTTCAACCAGAAAAAAAAGAATTTTTAACCGAAGAGATGAATTTTCAGCTAAAATTATGGAACTGGATGAGTTAAATTTTCTAACAAAAAAATTAATTTTCAAATAAAAAAAAAGAATTTTTAACCAAAGAGATGAATTTTCAACTAAAAGAGATCAATTTTCAACCAAAATTAAAATGTATAATTTTTCAGTTGAAACAAATTTTCCACAAAATAGTTAAATTTTCAACTAAAATTATAAATCTTCAACTGAAATAGTTGAATTTTAAACCAGAGATGAATTTTCAGCTAAAATTATGAAACTGGATAACATAAAATTTTCAAATAAAAAAATTAATTTTCAACCAGAAAAAAAAAGAATTTTTAACTAAAGAGATGAATTTTCAACTAAAAGAGATCAATTTTCAACCAAAAATAAAATAGACCATTTTTCGGTTGGGAAAAACTAATTTTCAACAAACAAAAAAAAAGAATTTTCCACAAAGTAGTTAAATTTTCGACTAAAGTTATAAATCTTCAACTGAAATAGTTGAATTTTCAACCAAAGAGATCAATTTTCAACTAAAATTAAAATAGATCATTTTTCAGTTGAAACAAATTAATTTTTAACGAAAAAAAAAAAAAAAAACTTGAATAGTTGAATTTTCAACCAACCAGATGAATTTCCAACTAAAAGAGATCAATTTTCAACCAAAACTAAAATAGACAATTTTTCAGTTGAAACAAATTAATTAAAAAATGATGAATTTTGAATTAAAAAGATGAATTTTCAACACAAAAAAAATGAATTTTTTAAAAAAGTAGTTCAAGTTTCAAGAGGAATAGTTAAATTTTCAATTAAAAGCTTCTCATCTTTTTTGTTAAAAATGCAACTATTTTGAATAAAATTAATATGTTTTTGTTCAGGATTTAATTATTTTGTTGAAAATTCAGCTCCTTTGGTTGAATTCAACTGTTTTTAATTTAAAATTAATTTTTTTTTCTGGTTGAAATATCAAATATGTATTAAATTTTCAGATAAAAATTTAATTTTTTCAACAATTTTGGGGTAAAACTTTATCATTATTAATTGTAAAATAATATATTTTCTTAAAATTTTTTTGCTTTTTTTGGTAGAAAATTAACTTTTTGAACTGAAAATTTAACTATTTAAATTTTTTTGTAGAAAATGTATATATTTCAGATCGGAATTAAATTATTTCTTGTTGGTAAAAAAATTAACTATTTTATTAAAAATTATTTTTTTGTTGAAAATTCATATTTTTGAATTGAAAATTCAACTGTTTTGTCATAAATTCTTGTTTTTCGCGGAAGAGTCATATTAGTCGAAAATTCACTCTTTAGTTGAAATTTTAACTATTTTCTTGAAAATTCATTTCATTTTTTTGAAAATTAAATTTTTTAACTAAAACTTAACTGTCCTATTTCAAGTTAAGAAATTATATTTTTCAGTTGAAAAATCATGTATTTTGTTGTAAATTCGGCAGTTTTTTTGCTGGCAATAAATTTTTGAAACTGATAATTCAACCATTCTATTTTTGTTAGAATTTTTTTTTTTACTTCAGAATTAAACTATTTGTTGCAAATTGCTGTATTTTTTTTCGAAATTCTTCATTTCTGGTTGAAAATTTAAGTGTATTGTTGAAAACTCGTCTTTTTGGTTTTGAAAACTTAACTATTTTGTTGAAAATTCATTCTATTTGGTTAAAAATTAAATTTTTCAACTGAAAATTTAATATTCTTTTTTAAGTTGAAAATTTATCTTTTTTACTGCAAAAATCATGTATTTTTTTGTAAATTCGGCTTTTTTTTATAGAAAATTAATTTTTTTAGCCAAAAATTGTACTATTCCATTTTTGGTCGAAAATTTATCTTTTCAACCTCAAAATTCAACTATTTGTTCCACATTGTTGTATTTCTTTGAAAATTCTTCTTTTTGGTAGTAAAAATTTAATTATTTTGTTCAAAATTAATTTTCTGGTTGAAAATTCATATTTTTGGGTTAAAAATGTATCTATTTTGTTAGAAAATTCAACTATTAAAAAAAATGAAAATAGTTGAATTTTCAATTTAAAAAGGTAAATTTTCAACAAAAAATTAAATAGTTAAATTTTTAGTTAAAACACTCAACTTTGAACTAAAACAAAAAAATGAATTTTTAACAAAGTAGTTCAAGTTTACACCAGAAAAGAAAATTTTTTTACCAAATAACAAAAACATGAATTTTCAACAAACTTTTGTTTTAATTTTTGTAAATTTGACCAATTTTCTATAGCCAAAAAAATTAAGGCAAATTTTTTGTAAGTAGAGTTTTTGTTAGTGAAAAGTAATATAAAATTATAAATTGAAACACTTTACTTGAATTTAGAATTTTTTTGAAAATGCACGAAAAATTCTATTTTTTGGATTTGGTTCAGAGTAAGTTTTTTTGAAAAAAAATCAAAATCTCGGGCCATTCTTGTACAACAAAATTTTTTGTTAAGTTCTAACTTTGTATTATTTTTTATTAACAAAAACCTTATTTACAAAAAATGAGTTGCAAGTTTTTGGCCCACAGAAAATTGGTCAAAAAATTTGGTCAAAAATGGAAATTTTGACCCCGCGAGGGTCAAAGAACAGATTTTAACATTTTTTTGCCACTGATTTGTCAAAATTGGTTATTTATGGAAAAAATGAAATTCAAATCTATTTTTTGTTTCAGTAACATGAACTGCCCGGAAATTCTCTATCGACCCTTATAATGCAAGTTTCGACAAATGTGCGCCATCTCGAAACGAGCAGTTGAACTTTATACCCAACTTTCGCTCAGTCGGTAACCACCATAAAATAAAGGTTCAAAAATAAACTAAATCAATACTCAGGTAATAAATATTATTATTATTATTCCTTTAAAATTGGTTATTATTCTTTAACGAAACTATTTTTTTTTTAATTATTCTTCTACAAAAGTCTTACAAAATAAAATCATAAAATAAAAATTCAAAAAGAAATTATATCAATACTTCGGTAATAAATAATATACCTTGAAAAATTGTTATTAATCTTTAACGAAACTTCTTTTTCAATTATTCTTATACAAAAGTCTTAAAAAATAAAATCATAAAATAAAGGTTGAAAAATAAACTTAATCAATACTTAGGTGATAAATAATGTTCTTTTAAATTCTCTGATTAATTTTTAATCAAACTATTTTTTTTTTAAATATTTTTTCACAAAAGTCTTAAAAAATAAAATCATAAAATAAAGGTTCAAAAATAAACATAATGAATACTTAGGTGATAAATAATATTTTCTTAAATTTTGTTACTAATCTTTAACGAAACTATTTTTTTTTCTACAAAAGTCTTAAAAAAATAAAATCATAAAATAAAGGCTCAAAAATAAACTAAATCAATACTCAGGTGATAAATAAATTCCTTCAAAATTTCTAATTAATCTTTAATGGAACTATTTTTTAACAATTAATCATTTACAAAAAAAAGTCATAAAAAACTAAATCATAAAATAATATTTTAAAAAGAAACTAAATCAATACTTAGGTAATAAATAATAAACTTAAAAATATTGTTATTAATCTTTAACAAAACTATTTTTTTACAATCTCCTATACAAAAGTCTTAAAAATGAAATCATAAAATAAAGGTTGAAAAATAAACTTAATCAATACTAAGATCATAAATAATATTCCCTCAAATCTTGTTATTAATTTTTAATGAAACTATTTTTTTACAAAAGTCTTAAAAAATCATATAATAAAATAATGTTTCAAAAAGAAACTAAATCAATACTTATGTAATAAATAATGTACCTTAAAAAATTTGTTATCAATCTTTAACGAAACTATTTGTTTCCATTATTCGTTTACAAAAGTCTTAAAAATAAAATCATGGAATAAAGGTTTAAAAATAAACGTAGTAAATATTCAGGTGATAAATAATATTCCTTTAAATTTTCTTATTAATTTTTAATCAATCTATTTAAAAAAATACATTTTTCCACAAAAGTCTTAAAAAATTAAATCATAAAATAATGTTTCAAAAAGAAACTAAATCAATACTTAGGTAATAAATAATATACCTTAAAAAATTTGTAAATAATCTTTAGCGAAACTATTTTTTTTCATTATTCTTTTACAAAAGTCTTGAAAAATAAAATCATAAAATAAAAGTTCAAAAATAAACATAATCAATACTTAGGTGATAAATAAGGTTCCTTTAAATTTTCTGATTAATTTGTAATCAAACTATTTAAACAAATAAATATTTTTTCACAAAAGTCTTAAAAAATAAAATCATAAAATAAAGGTTCAAAAATAAACATAATGAATACGTAGGTGATAAATAATATTTCCTTGAATTTTGTTACTAATCTTTAACGAAACTATTTTTTTCATTATTTTTCTACAAAAGTCATAAAAAAATAAAATCATAAAATAAAGGTTTACAAATAAACTAAAACAGTACTTAGGTAATAAATAATATACCTTAAACATTTCTAATCAATCTTAAACTAAATTTTTTTTTAATTATTCTTTTACAAAAGTCTTACAAAATAAAATCATAAAATAAAAGTTTAAAAAGAAACCAAATCAGAACTTCGGTAATAAATAATATACCTTAAAAAATTGTTATTAATCTTGAACGAAACTATTTTTTTCAATTACTCTCATACAAAAGTCTTAAAAATCAAATCATAAAATAAAGGTTGAAAAATAAACTTAATCAATACTTAGATGATAAATAATATTCCCTCAAATTTTGTTATTAATTTTTAATAAAACTATTTTTTTAAATTATTTTTCTACAAAAGTCTTAAAAAATCAAATCATAAAATAATGTTTCAAAAAGAAACTTAATCAATACTTATGTAATAAATAATGTACCTTCAAAAAATTGTTATTAATCTTTAACGAAATTATTTGTTTCCATTATTCTTTTACAAAAGTTTGAAAAAATAAACTCATAAAATAAAGGTTCAAAAATAAACATAATCAATACTTAGGTGATAAATAATGTTCCTCTAAATTTTCTTATTAATTTGTAATCAAACTATTTGAAAAAATAAATATTTTTTCACAAGTCTTTAACAATGAAATCATTAAATTAAGGTTGAAAAATAAACTTAATAAATACTTAGATGATAAATGATATTCCCTCAAATTTTGTTATTAATTTTTAATAAAACTATTTTTCTACAAAAGTCTTAAAAAATCAAATCATAAAATAACGTTTCAAAAAGAAACTACATAAATACTTATGTAATAAATAATTTACCTTAAAAAAATTGTTATTAATCTTCAACGAAACTATTTGTTTCCATTATTCTTTTACAAAAGTCTTAAAAAATAAACTCATAAAATAAAGGTTCAAAAATAAACATAATCAATACTTAGGTGACAAATAATACTACTTTGAATTTTCTTATTAATTTTTAATGAAACTATTTTAAAAAATATATTTTTTTTACAAAAGTCTTAAAAACTGTAACCATAAAATAAAGGTTGAAAAATAAACTTAATCAATACTTAGGTGATAAATAATATTCCCTCAAATTTTGTAATTAATTTTTAAATAAAACTACTTTTTTAACATTATTTTTCTACAAAAGTCTTAAAAAACCAAATCATAAAATAATGTTTCAAAAAGAAACTAAACCAATACTTATGTAATAAATAATAATAATAATGTAATAAAAAATTTGTTATTAATCTTTAAGGAAACTATTTGTTTCCATTATTCTTTTACAAAAGTCTTAAAAAATAAACTCATAAAATAAAGGTTCAAAAATAAACATAATCAATACTTAGATGTTAAATAATATTACTTTAAATTTTCTTATTAATTTTTAATCAAACTATTTGAAAAAAAAAATATTTTTTTACAAAAGTCTTAAAAAATGAAACCATAAAATGAAGGTTGAAAAATAAACTTAATCAATACTTAGGTGATAAATAATATTCCCTCAAACTTTGTTATTAATTTGTAATAAAACTACTTTTTTAACATTATTTTTCTACAAAAGTCTTAAAAAACCAAATCATAAAATAATGTTTCAAGAAAAAACTGAATCAATACTTATGTAATAAATAATGTACTTACAAAATTTGTTATTAATCTTTAACGAAACTATTTGTTTCCATTATTCTTTTACAAACGTCTTAAAAATAAAATCATGCGATAAAGGTTCAAAAATAAACTTAATCATTATACAGATGATAAATAATATTCCTTTAAATTTTCTTCTTAATTATTAATCAAACTATTAAAAAAAATATATTTTGTCACAAAAGTCTTAAAAAATTAAATCATAAAATAATGTTTCAAAAAGAAACTAAATTAACACTTATGTAATAAACAATTTACCTTGAAAAATTTGTTATTAATCTTTAACGAAACTATTTTTTTTCCATTATTCTTTTACAAAAGTCTTAAAGAATAAAATCATAAAATGAAAGTTCAAAAATAAACATAATGAATACTTAGGTGATAAATAATATTCCTTTAAATTTTGTTACTAATCTTTAACGAGAATATTTATTTTCAATATTTTTCTACAAAAGTCTTAAAAAATAAAATCATAAAATAATGGTTGAAAAATGAACTTAATCAATACTTAGATGATAAATAATGTTCCCTCAAATTTTGTTATTAATTTTTAATAAAACTACCTTTTTTAAATTATTTTTCTACAGAAGTCTTGAAAAATTAAATCATAAAATAAAGGCTCAAAAATAAACTAAGTCAATACTCAGGTAATAAATAATATACCTTTAAATTTTCTAATTAATCTTTAATGAAACTATTTTTCATCAATTAATCTTTTACAAAAGTCTTAAAAAATAAAATCGTAAAATAAAGGTTCAAAAAGAAGTTAAATCAATACTGAGGTAATAAATAATATTTATGATACATTCAAAGAATGAAAAAATAACATTCCTGTAAAATTTTTCTGTTGGTCTTCAAAGAAACTATTTTTTTAAAATTATTCTTCCACAAGTCTTTAAAAATGTATTCAATAATTTCTCAATCTCTCTAACTAATTATCTTCAGTTAATTAATCATTAAAAATTGATACTGTAAATTAAGATCAATATACTAATTGAAGCCGACACTCAGAAAAATATTTGTCTTGAATTCAAGAAACCGTTTCATTAACATATTTGTTCATTAAATTACAAATAGCTGAAAAATGAAGAAATCATTTTAAATTAAAGAAAAATTTTCATCGGAACAAGAAACCATTTCTTTGAACCAAAGAAATTTCTTTGAATCAAAGAAACTTTTCTTTGACCGAGAGTCAATAAATATTTTTGTTTTTGAACAAATTTAACATTCATTTCACTTAATTTTTTTCTGAAAAAAGATTTTCTCCTTTCTCTCCGCTGGGAAACGAACCACAGAACTTCCGATTGCCGGTCAGGTGCTCTCCTATTAAGCTACTAGAGAGATCGAGTGAAGAAACTTTTTTTTAGGAAATACTCGCATTATTTTGCAAGGTCGTGCATATTAAATTTTTCAAGGAATCTGTATTATCATCAGAGAATAACAGAAATTTTTAACGTCTTTTCAGAGTAGATGGAAATATGAATTAAAAATTATTTTAATTAATTTTTTTTCTGAAAAAGGATCTGCTTTCGCTACGCTGGGAAAGGAAGGAAAAGATCTTTTTCAGAAAAAAAATTAATTAAAATAATTTTTAATTCATATTTTTATCTAGTCTGAAAAGACGTTAAAAATTTCTGTTATTCTCTGATGATAATTCAGATTCCTTGAAAAATTCATTCAACTTTCGAATTTATTTTCAAGAAATTAAAAATTTTATTTCATGTTAGGGTTTCATAGCCCCGGACAGAAACCCTTATCGTTTCGATTGGGTGTCCGTCTCTCCGTCCGTCATACTTTTTTTTAAGGAGAGGAAATGAGGGGAAATGATAGGAGGGGAACTAGGGGATGAGTGGGGGAATGAGAGGGGAAGTAGAGGAATTGAGGGGAAATGATGGGAGGAAAGTATGATGGAAGGAAAGTATGATGGGAGGGGAAGTAGTGGAAGTGAAGGGAAATGAGTGGAGGGTAAGTAGAACAAGTGAGTGTAACTGATGCGTGGGAAGTAGGGGAAATGAGGGGTAATGGGAAAGGGGAAAATTCGAAGTGGGGAAGGGGATTATGAGAAGTTATGAGAAATGAGGGGAGAAGGTAGGATAAGTGAGAAGAAATGAGGGGATGGGAAGTAGAGGAGATGAAGGGAGGGAAAGTAGGTGATGGTTTGGAAATGGGATGTTAGATTGAGAAATAAAGAGAGGGGGAAGTAGAGAAGAAAGAATTTGGGGAAGGGTGGGAAAGGGAGGGTCAGCAATGGTTGATGAGTGGGAAGGAGAACAGGTATGGACAGGGGAAGTAGAGTATGGGAGGACAAACGATAAGAGAAGAAGTAGGGGAAGTGAGGAGAATGATCGGAAAAGAAGTAGTGGAAGTGAGGAGAATGATCGGAAATGAAGTAGGGGCAGTGAGGGGAGCTGATGGAAAAGAAAGTAGAGGTGAAGGGATATGATGGGAGTAAAGTATGATGGGAAGGGATATACCGGAAGTGAAGAGAAATCAGTGGAGGGTAAGTAAAGCAAGTGAGTGGAAATGAGGGATGAGAAGTAATGCAGAAAGGGACGTTTAAGAAGTGGAGGAGGGGGGTTGTAGGCAGTTATGAGAAATGAGGGGAGAAGGTAGGGTAAGTGAGAAGAAATGAGTAGATGGGAAGTGAGGGAGACGAAGGAATGGAAAGCAGGGGATGGTATGGAAATGGGATGCTGGATGGAGAAATAAAGAGAGGGAGAGTAGAGAAGGAAGAAGTTTGAGAAGAATGGGAGAGAGAGGGTCAGCAATGGTTGATGATTGCGGATGAGAATTAGGGATGGAATGGTGAAGTAGGGATGGAGAGAAGAAGTCGGGATAAAGAGAAGAAGTAGGGATGGAGAAGGAAAGTAGGGGATGGAAGAAAAATGATTGGAGAAAAAGTACAAGAAGTGAGAGACAATGATGGGAGGAAAGTACGAGGAAAGTATGATGGAAGCGCAAATAGTGGAAGTGAAGGGAAATGAGTGGATGGTAAGTAGAGCGAGTGGAACTGATGGGTGGAAGGTAGGGGAAATGAGGGTAATGGGAGAGGGGAAGCTTAAGAAGTGGGAAGGGCGATTATAGGAAGTTATGGGAAATGAGGAGAGAAGGAGAGAAGGTAGGGTAAGTGAGAAGAAATTAGGGTAGGGAAGTAGGGGAGAAGAAAAGAGGAAAAGTAGGGGATGGTATGGATATGGGATGTTAGATTGAGAAATAAAGAGAGGGGGAAGTAGAAAAGGAAGAAGTTGGGGAAGGGTGGGAAAGAGAGGGTCAGCAATGGTTGATGAGTGAGAACGAGAAGTAGGTATGTAGAGGGGAAGTAGAGGATGGGAGGGCAAGTAATAAGAGAAGAAGTAGGGGAAGTCAGGAGAATGGTCGGAAAAGAAGTAGGGCAAGTGAGGGCAAATGATGGAAAAAAAGTAGGAGAAGTGAAAGGAAATGATGGAAGGAAAGTATGATGGGAAGGGATGTAGTGGAAGTGAAGAGAACAGAGTGGAGGGTAAGTAGAGAAAGTGAGGGGCAATGAGGGATTGGGAAGTAGGGGAGATGAAGGTCGGGAAAGTAGGTGATGGTATGGAAATGGGATGCTAGATGGAGAAATAAAGTGAGGAGGAAGTAGAGAAGGAAGAAGTTTGGGAAGAATGGGAGAGAGAGGGTCAGCAATGGTTGATGAGTTGGAATGAGAAGTGGGGATGGAAAGGCGAAGTAGGGATGGATCGGTGAAGTAGAGGATTGTAGGGGAAGTAGGGAAGGGAAAGTATGGACGCCCTAGGTTTTTTCTTTTCTTTTTCTTTCTTCTATTTTTTTTTTCATTTTTCTTTTTCTGTTTCTCTTCGAATGAAAAAAACCTTTTTTCTGATAGGAGGAAGGAAATTGACGTTTATTTAATTTGCAGAGGCAATTACTTGAGTGGAACACCTACGGCTGGTTGATGGTTAATAATCGCTTATGGCATTCGTTTTTAATTTTCTTTACCTTCTCGGGAATTGTGGTGAAGTTTCGTTCTACATGAGCCATATTTGTTGGAGGCTTGTCGGTTAATCCTTACCTGCAACAAGGGAAAACGTGTAATTAGCGAATGGCACGCCCACGACAGATTGTAAACTGAGCAAAGGATAATTGAAAGGTTCTTCTTTCCTCTTGCTCGAAAAAAGGACAAGGAAGACGATGAGAGATATTTTGCTTTTTTTTTTTTTTTTTTTTTTTAACGAGTAGATAAAAAGTTGCAAGCTGTGCACGTTAGACAAACAGAAACTGCAGACAGTCGGTAAAAAAGGTCCCTACAATTGAGCGTATCCAGTTTAACAAAATCGAAGATACCTTAGGGACCCTACTTAAATTACGTAACAGCTCAGGGGGGGGGGGGGTCGAGAAATTTTGAAAATTTAACAATTTTCTTGAAAAAGACATCCTTTTTTTGCAAATTCAATTTTTTTGTAAACATTCGCCTTTTTGGGTGAAAAATTCAACTATTTTCGTATAATATTAACCTTTTGTTTAAAATTTATATTTTGTTGCTGATAAGTCAACTGAAATCTTTTTTGGATGAAAAATATTTTTTCTGAAAATGTGTCTTTTTAATTTAAAAGTTCATATTTGTTTTTAGTTGAAATATTGCATCTTTCTTGGACAAAAATGCAACTGTTTTGTTGAAAATTCTTTCTCTATCTTTCTTGAATAAAAATGCAACAGTTCGGTTGAAAATTTGACTCTTTTTTGAAAATTTGTTTTTCTGATTTCAAAATGGTTTAAAATTCCAAAATTTTGTTGAAAATTTAACTAATCTGTAGAAAATTTACTTTTTTGTTAAATTCAATATTTTGGCGTTGAAAAGAGAACTGAAATCTTGTCTGGATGAAAATTCAACTATTTAAAAAAAAAAAAATTTAATTACAAAAAGTCATCTTTTTAAGAGAAATTTCATCTTTCCTGGATAAAAATGCAATTGTTTGGTTAAAAATAAAATTATTTTCTTAAAAAGTCATACTTTTGGTTGAAAATTCTACTGTTCTGTTGAAAATTCAACTATTTCGTAGAAAATTTACTTTTTGTTAAAAATTCATATTTTGGTGTTAAAAAAAGAACTGAAATCTTTTCTGGATGAAAATTCAACTATTTAAATTTTGTTGTTTAAATTGAAAATGCATCTGTTTTAAAAGAAATATTTCATCTTTCTTGAATAAAAATGCAACTGTTTGGTTGAAAATTCAACTCTTTTCTGAAAATTTGTTTGTCTGATTTCAAAATTTAACTATTTTGTAGAAAATGTGCTTTTTGTTTAAAATTCATATTTTGGTGTTAAAAAATGAACTGAAAGCTTTTCTGAATGAAAATTCAACTATTTTTAAAAAATTTGTTTTCTTTTTTAATAAAAATTCATTTGGATAAAAATGCAACTATTGGGTAGAGAATTCAACAATTTTGTTAAAAATTCATCCTTTTTGGGTAAAAATTCGTCTTTTTGGACTCAAAATTTAATTTTTTTTTCTAGAAACTTATTTCTTGGTTAAAAATTCAAATTTTGATCGTGAAAAGACAACTCAAATCTTTTTTAAAAAAAAATTCAACTATTTTTTTTAATTTATCTTTTTGATTTATAAATTCATCCGCTTTGGTAGAAATTTCTTTTTTTTATTGAAAATGCAACTTTTTGGTTAAAAATTATTCTTGTTTGCTTGATTATTCAACTATTTTATTTGAAAGATTTAGTTGAATCACTTTGTTCAGAAATCGTTTTTTTTAAGAGTTATGTTTTTAGTTAAAAGTTCATCTCTTTGGTTGAAAGTTTAACTATTTTGTTGAAAATTAATCTCTTTAAATTGAAAATTCAACTACTTGGATAAAAGTTAAACTATATTATTAAAAATTTATTATTTTGATTGAAGGCTTATGTCTTTGGTTAATAATTTAACTGTTTAGTAGAAAAGTCTTTTTTTTTGTTGTTCAAAATTAATGTTTTAACTGAAAATGTAACTTTTCCATTTCTTAAGATTGATCTTTTTGAGTTGAAAATCCTCCTTTTTTGTAAAAAAGAATAATTTTATTAGTTAAAAATTTCATTTTTATTGAGTAAAAATGCATCAGTTTCGTGGAAAAATAATTTTTTGCTGAAGTCATATTTTTTGTTTGTAAATTCAATTTTTGTAGAGAAAATTCGTCTTTTGGCTTGAAGTTTCAACAATTTAGGTAAAATTTTCATTCTTTAGTGAAAAATCTTTATTTGTTGAAAATTCGTCCTTTTGGTTTTAAAAAACTTTTTTTTTTGTATAAATTTCATGTTTTTTGACTGAAATATAAACTATGACACTTTTTGTTGGTAATTTATATTAGAAGATTGAAAATTCAACTATTATGTTAAAAATTTAATTATTTTGTTGAAAATTCAAGTATTTTGTTAAAAATCCATCTTTTATAGTAGAAAAGACATTTAAAAAAAAATTAATGAATTTGAAAATTTTAAATTTGTATTTGAAATACTCTTTTATTCCGTTTATAAAAGATTCTATGTTAAAAGTATTATTATTACTTAAAGTACAATTTAGTTGACCGAACATTTCGTTATAATGTATATTTTCCAAAAATTTGATGTTTGTAACATCATTTTTTAATTTTTTAAGAAAAATTTTTAATTAAAAAAATTAATTGCAGAATAAAAATAAATATTATCGACCTTAATGCTAATTAAAAAATCTTCTTTAGAATACCTTATTATGTTTTATTCACTCATTATTATCATTTGCAAATTTAATTTGACTCAATAATCTAAAAATAAAAATTAGAATCAGTGTTCAGAATTTTTTTGAGATTTTTTTCTAGCTTTTATTTATAAAATATTAATACATTTTAAAGAGGATTTATTAATGAACATGAAGAAATACTTCGTTAAAATGTGTTATAAAAATGCACTAGAAATATTTTTTTGGAATTAAAGAAACCGTTTCCTTTCGATAATTTTTTTCATTCAAACCACAATAACTTTAATATGAAATAAATCATTTTAAATTTAAAAAAAAATTCATTTGGAACAAAAAACCATTTCTTTAAACTATAATTAATTTTTTTATTATCATTTTGAAATTAAATTTGTTTATTAAATTCACAGGATAATATGGTCTCAAAACGAATTTTCGATAAAAATTTAAATTTTCAACCAAAGAGATGAATATTTAATAAAAAAATGAATTTCTAACAAACTTTAAACCAAATAGTTGATATTTCAATCAAAAAATATTTTTATTTTGAATAAAAAACAGTTGAATTCACCAAAAAAGATAATTTTTCAACGAAATGGTTGAATACTCAACAAAAAAAGGAAAGAAATTTTTTTAACTAAATTTTTGAATTTTTAATCAAAGGGGACGAATTTTCAAGAAAGTTGTATTTTCAAACCAAAAATTTGAATTTTCAACAACAATACAATAGTTTAATTTTTAACCCGAAAAGCCGAATTTGCAACAAAATCGTTAAAGTTTCAACTAAAAAAACAAAAAAACGAATTTTCAACAAAAGACTTGAGTTTCAAGTTAATAGCTCGAATTAAAAAAAAAAATTTTACTTTCAAGCCCAAAAAGAATATTTTTTAACAAAAAAGTTAAGTTTCAACCAAGAGAGATGAATTTTCAACCACAAAAATTAATTTACAACAAAAAAATTAATTTTCAATAAAAAAAAAATAATTTTCAACCATAAAAATCAATTTTCAACCAAAAAATTGCATTTTCAACCAAATAGTTGAACTTTTAAGTAAAAGTAATTTGATTTTAATTGTTTTAATCTAAGGGTCTAAAATAAATATATTTTTTGAATATTGATTTTTATTTCTAAGTTGTGAAAAAATTGTTCTCAAGCTCCGCTGGGATCCGAACCCAGGTCTTTCAGATTGCCGGTCTGAGTCTTTTAAGTAAAAAAGAGGAATTTTCATTAAAAAAGTTTAATTTTTACCCGATTAAAAATAAGATTAAAATTAAACTAAAATCAGTTTTATTTTCAACCAAAAGATCAATTTTCAATCCAAAAATTCAAATTTTCTACCCAAAAAGAGGACTTTAACAAAATAATGAAATTTTCAACCAAATAGTACAATTTTTTAAACAAAATAGATAAATTTGAACCAAAAATATAATTTTAGACATGTCAATTAAAAAGAGTTACTTTTTAAAAACAAAAAGAAAAGACTTTTCTAAACAAAACATGAATTTTTAGTCCAAAAGGACTAATTTTCTATCAAAAAAAAGGCCAAAAAAAAGTTCAGCAAAAAAAATGAATTTTCGAACAAGAAAGATGACTTTTCAATAATATAGTTAAATTTTAAACAGAATAATAAAATTTTTAGCAAAGTATTTGAATTTTCAAGAATATTTATAAATTTCCAACCAAACAATAGAATTTTCAAACAACAAAAAAATTCAACTATTTTTTTGAGAAAATTTATTTTTTGTTTAAAATTTCAACTGTATGGTTAAAAAATAAGTGGTTTTGGTTGAGGATTCAGCTATTTTGTTGAAGATTCGTATTTTTTGGCCAAATTCAACTGTTTTTAATTTAAAATAAAAACCTTTTTTTTTTGTTAAATTATCAACTATTATATTTCTTGTTGAAAAGTAATCTTTTTTTATTCAAAATTCCGCTACTTAATTAAAAGTTTAACTTCTTTGTTTAAAATTCATTTGTTATTTTGGAAGATTCAACATTTTAGTTGAAAATTCAAATATTTTGTTGAAAATTTATTCTTTTTGTTGAAAATTTATTCTTTTTGTTGGGAAATTTAACTATTTGGTTGAAAATTGATCTTTTCAGGTTGAAAAATAAATTATAAAAAAAAAATTATTTGGTTAGATTTACATTAAACTTTATGGAAGTAAATAACCATGGACAAAAAAAAATAAAAAAATTTATTGCCGAAATATAATATTTAAAAGAATGACGAAAAATGAAATTTTGCTAACTTGTACTTGAAGTTGCAAATTTTTTTTTGTATTTTTGATATTTTTAATGCTTTTTGCAATAAACTAAAAAAACACGTAAATTTTTTTAAGTTTCAAACAACTTTTTTTTAAATGGCTCATGTTTTAAGATCCGTAAAAAATTGAAAAAAAAGTTTGTTTCAAACTTAAAAATATGTACGTGTTGCCTTAATTTACTAAAAAGAGCACCAATAAATAAAAAAATAAATTTGGCAACCTTAGGTACAAATTAACTAAACTGCATTTTTCGTTCTTTTTTAAATATTATATTTCGAAGAAAAAAATTTTTCTTCCTTTTTTCTGTATAAGGCTATAAATCTACCAAAGAAAGGAAAAAAATTTTAATTCACAAATAACTTGAAAAATTAAAAATTGAACATTTGGCCAATCGTGAGAAATTTTTGGATTTTTCAAGGAATCTGTATTACCATCAGAGAATGACAGATCTTTTTTTCAGAAAAAATTAATTAAAATAATGTTTAATTCATAACTCCATCTAGTCTGAAAAGTCGTTAAAAAAATTTCTGTCATTCTCTGATGATAATACAGATTCCTTGAAAAATTTGATATGTACCACCTTGCAAAATCATGCGTATATTTTCGGAAAAAAGTTTCTGCTCTCTATCTCTCTAGTAGCTTAATGGGAAAGCGCCAAACCGGCAATCGGAAGTTCTGTGGTTCGATTCCCAGCGGAGCGAAAAGGAGAACTTTTTTTCAGAAAAAAATTAATTAAAATAATTTTTGATTTTTTTTTAAATTTGTTCGTAATGTTAAAAATGAACTTTTCAGTGCTATTAACAATGAATCTAATCATTTTGAGTTTTTTCGGCCCACCCTAATAGATAGATGTTGTATTACGTAAATATTTGGGATAATGGTTATTTCATTATGTTTTGTGATTATAAAAGCCAAAATGGGTTCATAAAACCTTTTCCCTAAAAATGTTACTACGTATATAAAACAAAAATATGTACCTCTCATTATGATTAGTTAGGTACATATATACATTCTCCACCCCTTTAATTACTAGAATAATCACTCGTATTGTTTACGAATAATATTAGCCTCGAGGTTGGGTAAACTTGTCTCACCCACACTCACACATAGACACACAAAAATATCCTTGTGTGAAATAACATAATTAGTAAAGTCCACAATTGTGCCAGCTCCAACCCCTGTTCGAATCCACTCCTCAAAGTGCCGCGGTTCTCTTACGCCGTTGTCTCTCGGCATTCCAGTTGTTCAGAACATTGTTTATATTCGACCCAATTTCATTCAATTTTAGTTGAAAAAATATTTTTTCAATTTTTAGGGAATTAAAAATTATTTAAATGTTTTTCCTGAAAAAAAGATCTTCCCCTACCGCTCCGCTGGGATTCGAACCACAGACCTTCTCTGCCGTGATTTGGGAAAAAACCGTTAACTGCAAACTTTTTTTCATTTTCTGCATTTTTGTTGTTGTTCTTGACTAATTTGCATACCATCTTTTCATTTTTGCAAGAAAAATTGTTAAAAAATGTTGATTAATTATCTAAAATGCAGTTAATGGTGTTTATTGGGATGCTGAAATTCGAGAAAACGCCGTAACGGGCAGTTACGGCTCTCTTCGTATTACGGACCTCAGAAATAGGCCTGCCGTAATTTGAGAGAACGCCGTTCACGGCAAAAGAATATAATAACTAATGATAAGTGCAGTTACGGCGTTTCTCGAATCACAAACCTTTTTTCTCGGGGTTCGATGATTCCGGAGAACGCCGTAAGCACTGACGGACCTCTCCGTAATCACGAAGGCTCGAAATCGCCGTCCAATAATTTTGGTAAAGTCCGTAACTGCCCGTTACGGCGTTTTCTCGAATTTTGACGTCACGCATTTAGTCGTCTCTGATTTACGCCAGCAGTTAACGGTCAGTTACGGCTCTCTATCACATCACAACTCGCCAATCTTTGAAGTTACGGTGTTTTCCAAAAATTATGCAATAATTATTTTTAAAGTTATTAACAATTTAAAAAAATTATATTAATAATCAGGTGTATCTTTTTTTCACGATTCCAACGATAAAACGGTGTTTTTCCAAATCACGGCAGTATAGAAGTAAATAAGGGGCCGTACTTAAATTACGTAACAGCTCAGGGGGGGGGGGGGGTCGAGACATTTTGAAAATTTAACAATTTTCTTAAAAAGACATCGTTTTTTTGCAAATTCAACTGTTTTGTTAAAAATTCGCCTTTTTGGGTTACAAATTCAACTCTTTTTGTATAATATTAACCTTTTGTTTAAAATTCATATTATTTTGTTGCTGATATGTCAACTGAAATCTTTTTTGGATGAAAAATATTTTTTCTGAAAATTGCTCTTTTTAATTTAAAAGTTCATCTTTTTTAGTAGAAATATTGCATCTTTCTTGGACAAAAGTGCAACTGTTTTGTTGAAAATTCAACTATTTCCTAGAAAATTTACTTCTTGTTTAAAATTGGTATTTTTCTGTAGAAAAGGCTATGGAGATCCTTTTCAATGAAAATTCAACTCTTTTTTTGAAAATTTGTCTTTTTGATTTGAAAATTCCCCTGTTTTAGTAGAATTTTTATTTTTCTTGGAAAATGCAACTGTTTGGTTGAAAATTTAACAATCTTGTTAAAAAGTCATACTTTTTGGTTAAAAATTCGACTATTTAGCAGAAAATTAACTTATAGTTCACAATTCTTATTTTGGTTTGGACAGTGAACTGGAATCTTCTTTGGATGAAAATTTAACTCTTTTTTTGAAGCTTTTTTTTTTAATTCATCTGTTTTAAAAGAAATATTTCAAAATGGTTAGAAATTCAGAAATTTTGTTGAAAATTTAACTAATTTGTAGAAAATTTACTTTTTTGTTAAATTTAATATTTTGGTATTGAAAAGAGAACTGAAATGAAAATTCAAATATTCAAATTTTTTTGTTTTAAATTAAAAATTCATCTGCTTTAAGAGAAATTTCATCTTTCCTGGATAAAAATGCAATTGTTTAGTTGAAAATAAAAATTTTTTTGGTTAAAAAGTGATACTTTTGGTTGAAAATGCTAATGTTCTGTTGAAAATTTAACTATTTCGTAGAAAATTTACTTTTTGTTTAAAATTCATATTTTGGTGTTGAAAAGAGAACTGAAATCTTTTCTGGATGAAAATTCAACTATTTTTTTGAAAATTTGTATTTTTTTTTTACTTGAAAATGCATCTGTTTTAGAAGAAATATTTCATCTTTCTTGAATAAAAATGCAACTGTTTGGTTGA
>CAKNYM010052053.1:138502-160016 GCA_932195095.1 Andricus curvator
TACGTACGCGTCTACCACGCGCATGCGTCTACCACATCTCTCGCTCTCTAGGAGAAAGAGTAGGGACGCGGAACATGTGTTCTCGCAGGGAATTTCCCCGAGTTGGGCATGCCTGTTCTAGAAGGTTCTTGACTGCAGAGAATATTCTAGAAACTTAGCACGAACACGAAGCACTTTGGCTGCACAATGTTCTGATGTCGGTAAGGTTTTTTTTTCGAAGTTCTAGAAAATTCTAGACTGCCTATCTATTCATGCGAATCTTGAAATGTAGTGTACACCAAAAATAGGAGTAATTAACCCCTCGCTCAGAATCAATGTTCTTGTCGACCTTCTCCGACCTCCCTTTCTAAGTTTCTAGATAGAGCGATTAAATCGTCAGTGCTCTTGGTTAAAAGTGAGGAGCTTGGCGCGTTCAAGTGGAGTGCTTTGAGTAGGTTACTAATGGGGTGGCCACTTTGCATTCTAGAACACGAAAGGATAGGAGAAATGGGGACGTTTGATTACCACTCGCTCAGCCAATACCTTGGTCAGCCTTGGCCTCTGCTTTCCACTTTCCACTTTCCACATTCCACCCTCGCAAGCAAAGGCATCAAGCTCAAGGATTTTCTACATCTATCTAGATACCATCTTATTTCTCGTATGTAAGACACGCGCGTCCTCCTTTGCCCCGGCTGGAGTCTTTTGAGTCGCTCGCGCATCTTCGCGATGCGATTACCTTGATCTCCGTCTAGTCGTTTTAACGTCCTTTCGACGGATCTCTCTTATCGTGATTCAAAAGATGAAGGAGGTCGGTGCGAGGACGAACGACGATGGTAAGGGGTAATAAGGCGAGCTTTTACCCGCGACCCGCCTCGCCCCGCTCGTGAAAGGTAACGAGCCAGGATCACCATGGAAATGTCACAGCAATCAACGATTCAGCCAACTCGGTCCCGGATTCTCAGAGCGACTCGAGACCTACCAAGGACTTCTTTACAAATGTCTTTAACCATGTCTGTTTAGGTATAAACGCTTTGAACATAATCCACCTGGAAAATGGAAAAACTTTGTCAAAAATCCTTATCTCAGGCTTTACATTTCAGAGGAAACTGTCAAGTCATGGATTTTTTTTACTTAGTTGTCATTGAAAATTTGGATCACTTTTTTCAAGATTTTTTAACAAAGTTGTTATCAGGGTGTATGCTTGATGGACGACTGCAAATTTTCGGTTTTTTTCTGAGTAAAAATGAGAAGGAAAAAGGATTCTTCTTCGATCTCTTTAGTAGCTTAGTGGTAGAGCACCTGACTTTTGAATAAATTTAATTTTAAAAATGAAAAGAATTAAGAAAATAGAAATGATTTCAAATGGGGAATAATTGGGAATAAATTATTTCAAATAAAATTATAGTAGGTACAGTATTCAATTCAAATTGAAGCATTATAGAATAGGAGATTAATTTTCCTACTAAAAGTGGAACAATTAAATTTTCAGTTAAAAATATTACTCTTCTACCATAAAAAAATAAATTTTCAGTGAAGTAGTTGAATTTTCAACCAAAAAAGACGAATTATCAACAAACTATATGAATTTTTAAGAAAAGAATTCATTGTCAACCAAACAGTTGAATTTTTACCAAAGTAGTTGAATGTTTAACTCAAACAGACAATTTTCAACAAAACCAGTACATTTTCAACCAAGAAAAAATCTTTTCACAAAACTGTTAAATTTTTAAATAATTTTCTACGAAAGATGACTTTTCAACAATATAAATGAATTTTCAACTAAAAAAGATCAATTTTCAACCAAAAGTGGAACAGTTAAATTTTCAGTTTGAAGATTTATTTTGAAACAAAAAAAAGCAAATTTTAAATAAAATAGTTCATTTTTCAAACAAAAAATTGTCTATGAAAAAAGACGAATTTTCAACAAAATATACGAATATTCTCCCAAAAATTTCATTTCCAACCAAATAGTTTGAATTGTTCACCAAATTCGTTGAATGTTTAACTCAGAAAGACGAATTTCCAACAAAACCGGTAAATTCTAAACAACAAAAATTACTTTTTCACAAAATTAAAAAAAAATTTAGAACGTAGGTTAATTTTTAATCAAATAATGGAATTTTTAACAAATAACATGAATTTTGAATCAAGAAGATAATTTTCTAATAACAAAGAAGAATTTTTAACAAAATACATGAATCTTCAACTAAGAAAGATAAATTTTTTAATAAAAGATTAATTTTGAATTTAAAAAAAAACGAATTTGAAACTAAATAGTTCATTTTTCAATCAAAGACATCAATTTTTAACGGAAATGATTAATCTTCAACCAAGTCTAGTTGAATCTTCAACCAGGTACAGTTGAATTTTCAACCAAAAAAAATACATTTTCAACCAAAAAAATACATTTTCAACAACAAAATACATTTTCAACCAAAAGAGTAATTTTCTATCAAAAAAGACATATTTTTAACAAAACATATACATTTTCTACAAAAAAAAGTTTATTTCCAACCAAGTAGTTCGAATTTTTAACTCAAAAAGAGGAATTTTCAACAAGACAGGTAAATTCTCAAAAACAACAAAAATGACTTTTTCACAAAATAGTAAAACTATTCACGACGTAGGTTAATTTTTGAACAAATATTTCAATTTTTAACAAATAACAGAAATTTTTGATCAAGAAGATTAATTTTTTAATAAAAAAGAAGAATTTTCAAAAAAATACCTGAATCTTCATCTAAAAAACATCAATTTTCTGTTAAAAGTAGAACAGTTAAATTTTCAATTAAAAGGTTAATTTTTAATTAAAAAACAAAAAAACGAATTTGCAACAAAATATTCATTTTTGGATCAAAGAGATAAATTTTGAACGGAAATTATGAATCTTCAACCAAGTCTAGTTGAATCTTCAACCAAGTATAGTTGAATTTTCAACCAAAAAAATACATCTTCAACCAAAAAGAGTAATTTTCTATAAAAAAAAAGACAAATTTTAAATAGAATATCAGAAATTTCTACAAAAAAAAAGTTCATTTCCAAACAAATAGTTTGAATTTTTTACCAAATTCGTCGAATTTTTAACTCAAAAAACGAATTTTCAACTAAACCGGTCAATTTTCAACAACAAAAAAAATGAATATTTTACAAAATTGTAACATTTTTTACAACGTAGGTTAATTTTTAATCAAATAATTGAATTTTGAACGAATAACATGCATTTTCATTCAAGAAGATTAATTTTTTAATAAAAAAGAAGAATTTTCAACAAAATACATGAATCTTCAACTAAAAAAAAAAAATTTCTATTAAAAGTAGAACAGTTAAATTTTCAATTAAAAGGTTAATTTTTAATTAAAAAAAAAAACGAATTTGCAACAAAATATTCATTTTTGGATCAAAGAGATGAATTTTGAACGGAAATTAGGAATCTTCAACCAAGTATAGTTGGATTTTCAACAACAAAAAAAGAAATTATCAACCAAAAAGAGTAATTTTCTATCAACAAAATATATAAATTTTCTAAAAAAAAGTTCATTTCCAAGTAAGTAGTTTGAATTTTTTAACAAAAAAGGACGAATTTTCAACAAAACCGGTATGTTCTCAACAACAACAAAAATTACTTTTTCACAAAATTGTAAAAATGTTTACAACGTAGGTTAATTTTCAAGAAAATCAATTTTTTACAAATAGCATGGATTTTCAATCCAGAAGATTAATTTTCTAACAAAAAAGAAGAATTTTCAACAAAATACATGAATCTTCAACTAAAAAAGATCAATTTTAAACCAGAAATGAAATAGTTAAATTTTCAACAGTTAATTTTTCAGTTTAGAGATTTATTTTAAAACATAAAATAAACAAATTTCGAACAAAATATTTCAATTTTCAATTAAGGAGATAAATTTTCAACTGAGATTATGAATTTTCATCAAAAAATGAATATTCAACAAAGTAGTTGAACTTTAAAAAAAGTATTTTGGAATTTTCAACCAAAAAGATTAATTTTCCACTAAAATGGACAAATTTTTAACAAAATAAATTAATTTTCAACTAGAAAAGGTAATTTTTAACCAAGAAATGAATTTTCAATCAAGAAGATTAATTTTTTACCAACGAAGATAACTTTTTAACAAAAAACATAAATTTTAACAATGAAAATCAATTATTACCCAGAAATGGAATAGCGACATTTTTAGTAAAAAAAATATATATTCAACAAAAAATACGAACTTTTAACAAAGTAGTTAATTTTTCAACCAAAGAGATCAATTTTAATTGGAATCATGAATGCTCGACGAAAAAATGAATTTTTAACAAAGTAATTCAACTTTCAACTAAGTTTAGGTGAATTTTCAACCAAAACGATTAATTTTCTAAAAAAAAGAATTTTCAACAAAATAAATAAATTTTGAACTAAAAAGGAAATGATGAATCTTCAGCCAAGTATAGTTGAATTTTCAAATAAAAAGATACATTTTCTTCCAAATAAGATGACTTTTCAACAAAATACAGAATTTTAAAATAAAAAAATTGATTTTTAATCAAAAATAAAATATTGAAAATTTCCGTAAAAATATTATTACTACAACTAAAAAAAACGAATTTTGAATAAAATAGTTAATTTTTAAACCAAAGAAATGAATTTTTAACTGGAATGATGAATCCTCAACCAATAAAATGAATTGTTAACTAAGAAGTTTTACTTTCAACCAAGTATAGTTGAATTTTTAAAAAAGAAAATTAATTTTCCACTAAAAAATACGAATTTTTAACTGAAAACTATAAATTTTTAACCAAAAGTTGAACAGTAACAATTTAACTTAAAAAGGTTCATTTTGAACAAAATATAAAAAATCAATAAAGTAGACAAACTTTCAACCAAAAAGATTAATTTTCTACTAAAAAAGACAAATTTTCAACAAAATACATGAATTTTCAATTAAAAAAATCAATTTTCTACCATGAGTGGAAAAATTAAATTTTCAAATAAAAGATAAATTTTGAACTAAAAAGAAATGAATTTGAAACAAAATAGTTTATTTTTCAACCAAAGATAAATTTTTAACTAAAATGATGAATCTTTTAACCTTGTATAGTTTAATTTAAAAAAAAAAAATTTCAACCAATAAGATTAATTTTCTACCAAAGAAGATGACTTTTCAACAAAGTACAAGAATTTTAAAATAAAAATATCAGTTTTTAACCAAAAATGGAATAGTGAAAATTTTAGAGAAATATTGATAATCAAAAAAAAGACGACTTTTTTACAAAATCGTTAATTTTTTCACCGAAGCGATCAATTTTGAAATGAAATAATGAATCAATAACCAATAAAATCAATTTTCAACAAAATAGTGCCACTTTCAATTTTTGTTAAAAATTCATTTTTCTGGTTGAAGATTTATCATTTTAGTTGAAAATTCATCTCTTGGGTAGAAAATTCATTTTTTGTGTGTAAAAAATCAATTTTTTTAACTGACAATTTAAGTATTACAGTTGAAAATTTTTAATTGAAAATTCAATTACTTGAGTAAAAGTTGAACCGCTTTGTTAAAAATTAACTTTTTTGGGTGAAGAAACATCTCTTTGGTTGAAAGTTGAACTGTTTTATTGAAAAAATTTTTTTGCCTTAATTATATTTTTTCAACTGAAAATATAAATTTTCCATTTTTTGTTGAAAATTGATCTTTTTTAGTTAAAAAAAAATTTTTTTGTTAAGAAAGCTTCTTGGTTTGAAATTTCCTATTTTTTGGTTGAAAATGCAACTGTTTGGTTCAAAATTACCGTTTTTGTTAAAAACATATATTTTCGGGTTGAAATTTCAACCGTTTCACAGGATGGAAAATTAATTATTCTAGTTGAAAATTCATCTCTTTGTTTGAAAATTCGAAAAATTGGTTAAAAATTCGTTTTTTTATTAAATTCTAAAAATATATCTCCTTTAGTTAAAGATTGAAATATTTGTTTGAAAATTCGTCTTTTTGGTTTTAAACTTCATCTCTTTTTAGTAAAAATTGTTATCTCTTTTAAGTAAATTTCTCCTCGGTGAACAAGCCTGCCCTATACCAGGCCTATCTGGCGAGGAGAAATTCCAGCCGCCCAAACGATTCAAATCGCAGATCTGAGTCTTCAACCTTCACTTCCTATTCTACTTGACGAGAGTAACCACTACACGAGCAATCTTGAGTAAATTTCTCCTCGGTGGGTAGGCCTGCCCTATACCAGGCCTGTCCAGCGAGGGAAAATTCCAGGAATTTTTCTCGAAACGACTCAAATCGCAGATGAGACTTTTCCACCTCCAGTCTCCACTTCCTATTCTACTTGACGAAAGTACCCACTACCCGAGCTCTGCTGTGTAAATTTCTCCTCGGTGGATAGGCCTGCCCTATACCAGGCGTGTCCAGCGAGGGAAAATTCCAGGAATTTTTCTCGAAATGACTCAAATCGCAGATGAGAGTTTTCCACCTCCAGTCTCCACTTCCTATTCTACTTGACAAGAGTAACACTACCCGAGCTCTCTTGAGTAAATTTCTCCTCGGAGGATAGGCCTGCCCTATACCAGGCCTGTCCAGAGAGGAGAAAAATTAAGAAATCGTCCAAACTAGTGAAATCGCAGATGTGTCTTCCACTTCCAGTTTCCATTCTACTTTACGAGAGTGACCACCACCCGAGGTTCCGCGAGTAAATTTCTCCTCGCAGAACAGGCCTGCTCTGAATTTTCTAGGTGTGATGAATGAACCTTCTCCTCTTCCCCAAGGCGTTAGGTCGCTTCGCCTCCAATTACGCGGTTTCTGTAGCCAACAGCCATACCACGCTGAAAAAACCAGTTCTCGTCAGATCACTGAAGTTAAGCAGCGTTGGGCGCGGTTAGCACTTGGATGGGTGACCATTCGAGAAAACTGAGTGCTGTTGGCACATCGTGGGTGTGGTGAGCCCACACTTGTAGTTATTTACTACAAGTTATAAACCTAGAAACACTACCCGAATCGGGTAGTGTCACGCCTACCCCGAAAGGAAAATGGCTTAATGGTATACATAATGGTATACATAGCGCTTAATTGCCGTAGTTATAATACCGGAAATTATAACACGGTAATCAGAAGTTTACTAATTATAACTAATAAATTGAAAGTTCGGTTATTAACAAGAGCACCTCTCTGAAAGACTAAGGAGCAATGTCAGAACTGCTTCTACTCAGCTGAATTATACCACAGGCATCTTAATTGTAGTCTGTTATAAAGACTTCAGTAGAACATTATATATATAACTAGAGCCGCACAATATTGCTTTGAAATTCTGGTTTCTCAGGACCTGAGAAAGGCTCAAAGATCCAGAATCCGTGAAGGGAATAAATTCAGAAATTTCTGCGTTATTTGTTTGTTAATTACCCTGATGGGATTTTTTTTTGTACAGAAAACTGAAAATCTTTTCACAGGAATCTGCAAGTAAATACAATAAACTACAACCAAAATTACAGGAAAGTGCAACTTTTTTCTATTATTGAGACGAATTTTGTACTTTTTTTAATTAAATTTATTCCGAAAAAAGATCTTCTCCTTTCACTCCGCTGGGATTCGAACACCAGGTCAACTGATTTCCGGTCAGGTGCTCTAACCACTGAGCTACTAGAGATCAGAGGAAGAATCCTTTTTCTGAAATGCGCTTTAGTATGAAAGATGTCATATAAAAATCAATTTTTACTAGGAATCTGTATTACCATCGGAGATGGTAACGATCGACCCAAAGAGAAATCCTTTCACACACACTGTGAAACTTGAAATCTACAATACCGATGAAAGTTATATCCTCTAATACAGAAAATATTCAACGTCCTCAGACTAGATGGAGCTATAAATTAAAAATTTTTAAATCAAATTTATTCAGAAAAAAGATCTTCTCCTTTCACTCCGCTGGTATTCGAACACCAGGTCAACTGATTTCCGGTCAGGTGCTCTAACCACTGAGCTACTAGAGAGATCAGAGGAAGAATCCTTTTTCTGAAATACGCTTTACTATGCAAGATGTTATATACAAATCAATTTTTACTAGGAATCTGTATTATCATCGGAGATGGTAACGATCGATTTGAAGAGAAATCCTTTCACACACACTGTGAAACTGAAAATCTACAATATCGATCAAAGTATATCCTCTAATACAGAAAATATTTAACGTCCTCAGACTAGATGGAGATTCCTAGTAAAAAAAATTTTGTACTTTTTCGTATTTTTTTGCACTGTGTTGTATTTCATTGTAGTTTTAATTTTCAAAAAGAATTTACAACAACAGGAATCTACAGGAATTTACAGGTTTTGCAGCCAAAAAGTCATTCTTTTTCCACCTAGGGTGACAGATATTTAGAATATTGCAATGAGATTTTTTTTTCAAATATATAGCAACTATTGAAGATAACAATTTTTTAAATTGAAATTATAAAAACTGAACCGAAAATTAAATCACTCAAAGTGGAATACTCTTGAATTTTGAACTTCTAAAATTAAAGCTTGAAAAAATGTTAATTTAAACGCTTAATAATTTTCGCGTATAAAATGAAAGCTTTTAAAACTTTTAAAGTGAAAATTTCTTAATTAAAAACCGTTGAACTGCAAAATTTAAAATTTTAACTTTTATAAATTGTACATTTAAAATATTTAAAAAAATAGAAAAATTCGAGATCCAAAATAATAAAATTATCATTAGATTCCTGCCAAAATTTTAAATGACTTTTTTTAAACATATTTTTAGGAGAATGTTTAAAAAGATTTCAAAACAAATTATAATGTATAAATACTATAAATTGATCTTATTAAATATTCTTTTTAAATTAATTTTTCAACCAAAAAATTATTGTCAGTTTTTCTAGAAATTTTTATACAAATTTTTTATTCATTTAAAATCTGTCGAAATGCTTGAAAAGCTTATAAATTATGTATTCGATATCTTTGAAAATCTATATTGTGTTTTAAATATTTGGAAATCTTTTCACGTTTTAAATTATTTTGGAATCTTTTCAAAACTTCGAAATATATTTTAAACTTACTCGATTATTTTCGCAGCAAACTTAAGAATTTTTTTTTCTTAAAAGCTTAAAAGATTATTAAAAAGCTTCAAAATTTTATTTCGAAATCTTCAAAAATTTAAGTTTAGTTTTTTATTTTTCGAAATCTTTTCCAGTTTTAAATTAACACTCTGAAATATTAATGATTCAAGGCTTTCTATTTCAAATAATTCAGTCTTGAAATTCTTTAGTTTTAAATAGTTTATTTATAATTGCTCATTTTAAATAAAACGTAAAATATTGCTAAATATTCAAAAAATGTCTTTTTTAATTAAAAAGTTGCAAATCAAATTAATTAAAAAGGGAATATTTTAGATTAAAACAATATTGGAATAGGATTTGGAATTGAATAAGAGCGTTTAGTTTTTCAAATTATTTTTAAATTAAAAATAGTTTATAGAGTTTCAATCAAACGCTTACATTTTCTAAAATAATTTACGTAAAATTTCAACCAAATAATGGAACTTTTTAGAAGACAGTTGAATTTTCAAAAAACAAAAAAAAAATGAATTTTCAACAAAATAGTTGAATTTTCTACGAAGTACTTAAATTTTCAACCAAATCGTCCAATTTTCAAACAAAAAAAGATTAATTTTGAACCAAAAATAGTTACATTTTCAACAAAATTGTTAAATTTCCAAGCCAAAAAGAAGATTTTTAAGAAGACAAAAAGTTGCATTTTCAGGAAAAAAAAATTAATCCTTAACAACAAAAAAATGAATTTTCCACAGGATCGTCAAATTTTCCACCACAGAGATGAATTTTCAACAAAATAATCAAATTTTCAACACAATAGTTGAATTTTTAACCTAATATGAAACTTTTAGTTCACAGAGAACAAATTATAAATAAGAAAATTTAATAGTTTCATTTTTAACAAAACAAAAGATAAAATTTCTACAGAGAGAGAAAATTTCTACAAAAATGAAAAAGTGCCATTTCCAGCAAAAAATTAATTTTCAGTAAAAAAATGAATTTTCAGAAAGAAAAAACGAATTTTCAATTAAATAGTTACTTTTTTCACCAAACAGATGAACTTTTAAACCACTATGTAACTTTTAATCCACGGAAAAGAAATTCTCAACAAGAAATTTTGATAGTTTCATTTTTAACAAAAAAAAAAAAAAAAGAAAATTTCTACAAAAAAGAAAAAGTTCCATTTTCAGTGAAAACAATTAATTTTCAGTAAAAAAATTAATTTTCAGCAAGAAAAACTAATTTTCAATGAAATAGTTAAATTGTTCACCAAAGAATGAATTTTTAACTACAATTTTAATTTTGAACCAAACATTTGCATCTTTCACCAAATAAGTAGGAATTTAAAACCAAGAAGATCAGTTTCCTACAAAAAAAAGAATTTTGAACTAAAAAAGATCAATTTTCAAGAAAAAAGGGAAAAGTTATAATTTCAATTAAAACAATATAATTTTAAAGAAAAAAAATGTTCAACAAAATATTTCAACTTTCAACCAAAGAGATGAGTTTTCAACTAAAATGATAAATAACGAACAAAAAAATTTTTTTTTAGAAAGTGGTACAACCTTCAATCAAGTAATTTAATTTTGCACAAAAAACGATAAAATTTCAACAAATAATGTAATAGTAGATATTTCAACAAACAAATATTTTTATTGTTATTCAGAAACTGTTGAATTCAACCAAAAAAAAAAGGACGAATTTTCAACAAAAAAGTTAAATTTTCAACCAAATAGTATACTTTTTAACAAAATTTTTGAATTTTCAAAAAATAATAAAATTTTTGACTAAAAGTATAATCTTCAGGAGGAAGCAACTGCAAAAAAAAAGAAATAGAAATAGAAATAAAATACCATCTTTAACAAAGAATCTTCCATAAACGAAATAAAAAAATTAAAAATTCCAGATTTATTTCTCTTGACAGTTATTTAAAGTAACTGAAGTTATTTCAATTTTTCGAAAAAAAGGAAAAACAAATTTTCTTCAAAACCCGACCTTTTTTCAATAATAAATTAAGAAATGATAGGCACTAATATATAGTCACTATCTACACCTTTTCTATTTGGTATTTTTTTGTTTTTTGGGAGAATTTTTTTTTTCAAAATCTTGCCTCTTGGTTTGGAAATGAGATAGGGTTCAAAATAAAAAATTTGAGAAAACGACAGAACCAAGTGGTTCATATGAGCTATAATTTTAAAATTTAAAAATTTTTTTTCATTCGATTTTTAGCGAAACGAATTTTGTACAGGTGAACCAAAAAATATAAATTTTCAACAAAAAAGTTAATTTTTAACCAAGGAAATGCATTTTTAACCAAGCAAAAGGAAAGTACAAACCAAAAAGATTAGTTTTCTACCAATGATAAGAATTATCAAATGAAAAAGATCAATTGGGAAAAATGGAAAAGTAACATTTTCAGTTAAAACAATAAAATTTCAAACCATCAGTAAAAATATTTTTGGACAATCAAAATATTGTAGATTATTATTATTATTTTTTTTTCTAAGAAGCATTCATCCAAATTTTTGATGTCTGATAAAACCACTATTTTTTATGCTTTGCCACTAGTGTTTTTTTAATAAGGTTTTTTTTACAAATAACAAGTTGTCTTTGTGGCATTCAATATCGAGGAACCAATTCTAATCTTGAAACTTTTAAATATAGAATTTGTCATAAATATAATTATTTAATTTTAATTTATAAATTCTCAACTTATTATTCTCAAGGCTGCTAGTCCCTAAATTACTTGAAAACAGTGAAAAAATTACAAATTCAAATAAAAAAAGTGTCCAAAAGTAATTAATTTGTAATTCAAAAGAATTCTAATGAATTGGGAAGAATTTAAAAAATTGCATTGATTTCAGAAAAACTGGAGTGAATTTAGAAGAATTTAAGGCAAATAAGAATTCGATGAAATTCATAAAATTCAAGGTACATTAAACAAAAATTCAAGTGAACTAAAAAAATTCATTAAATTCAGTAAGTTTAAAATAAGTTAGGAAATTCAAGGAAACTCAAGAGAATTCAGTGAATTAGGAAAAATTCAAAAGCCCTTAAAATAATTCAGTATAAATTAATAAAAATTTAGGATGAATTCCAAATGAATTGAAATGAGTTGCAAAAAATATTTTAAAATCTCTTCAAATATTTGAAACCCTGCGAAATGGCTAACTTCTTGTAAATAAATTCTTTGAAATCCTTTGAAATATTATAAAATCCCGTCAAATGCTTTGAAATCTGATGAATATGAATAATATTTTATTTATAATCCCATTAAATTTCTGAACTCAATTTAAAATGACTTAGAATCTTTTAAAATATCCTAAAGTATTTCAAATCCTTTGAAATCTCTCTAAATTACTGAAATAAAATGAAAATTCATTGGAATTTTTAAAATACTCTCAAATATTTAAAGTCCTTTATAACATTTTAAAATCCCTTGGAACTTTTTAAAGCTCATAAAAATTCTTTAAAATTAAAAAAAATACCCTAAAATCTTTAAAATCATTTGAAATATCCTCAAATTATTGACATCTACTGAAAATTCATTGGAATCTTTTCAAATATCCTTAAATCTTGGGAATTCTTCAGATTTCGTTGGAAATATTTAAAAATCTTTGAAATCCTACGTGTTACAAATATATGGGAATAATTTCCAGTTGGTTATGTAACGGGTCAGAAGAATCACTTTAAATACTTTTTATTGTGCCTGAACTATATCGCAGGACTTCTTTATTGTAAAAGATCTTTGTCGGTCAGGGGTACCAAACGGACTGACTACCCTGCACAAGGGAAGCAGTGGCAACGGGCCCCTGCTTCTGGGACTCGAAGAGTGGGGAGGATAGAAGATCCATTGACATTCCTGTTACAATCCCCTTCTTAGATTAGGTTTAGACTCTAAACCTTTTTGCTAGATTTTATTTTAACATTAGTAGTCTTAATTCTACGATCTACATCTTTTATCTCTGCAGCAGGTGCAGTAGGAGCGACAGTGTAATGCACTGTTGGTGTTGCGGTGACCTGAGTTTTTACGCAAAATATACAAATCTTTTTAGGAATACATTCACGAAGTCGGGCGAAGATTCCACATTTGTAACACATAAAAACTATGATTGCAGCAATTGCTGTATATCCTAAGTACTGCAGCCAACTGGTGGCCTGTTCTGTCCAAGTTCGCGTTCTTCTGTCTCTAGTGACCTTATCTATTGCATTTTCGATGTCGTCGACTGATTGTTTTAGATTATTTAAATTCAGAGGCCTAATTTCTTGTGTCAACGGTATCAGCTTGTCTTTTATAGAATCTAATTGTTTGTCAGTATACGGTAATGAAATATTTTTCCTATAGCTTATTTCTCTTGTTATTGTGTCGGTAGAGCTTAATTTTAATATAATATTCAATCCGTTCAATATACATTTGTCCTTACTCACAATCTTCGTAGGGCCCTGGATTTTAATTTTATCATGACCTGATTCACACAATGCATCAACCTCTAGTGGTTCGTGGGGTATTAAAATGTATCCATTCATAAGTGGTATAAAAGCGATATTCATAATTTTAAAGGGGGAATATTTGCACTCATCCTTGATTGTCTTTACATTCATCCGTAATATGCTATTCTCGCAGCTATTAGTTTCTGACATTAAATATGTGGGTTGCGTTCGTTTACAAATTTTCATCTGACCATAATTTTTACATAGTTCTAATATTGTTCTATCGGTAGGTACGTATGTAGTGTGCCCCTGTCCCATCAATAAGTATTCGTAGTCAGGAATTATGGCAAGGAAAACTGAACCAATTTGTTTGGGAATAGGAATTAAGTGTTTAATTTCATAGATTTCGGTTTCTGGGATAGGAATGTGGATGGAATAAACAAATCTATTCTTTGTGATAGCCACGTTGACTGCCGAGACGTCGACGATATGCTGGAAGTTTGTCTGTTTTAAAGGGATGGTGTATTTGACGTTGAACTTTTCTTCGAATTCTGTCATCTCCGTTATCAGGATTGCTGGTGTTAGGAGCTGAGGATGGAGTATTCCGTTTTTTCCGTCATTTATCGCATTTATCAGTAAGTTGATGTCTTCACCCAATTCATCAACTATCATCATGCAAATCGTCATTTGGTTTGAGATGGCTATATTTTTAGTATTTCTGTTTGTTCCGTTAACTATTTGATTGATGCGATTATTATTTTCTCGACTGTGTATTTCAAGTGTCTTAAAATCGGTAGAGGCTGAATTCAACAATACTTTTATTATCTTAGTTTGATTAGAAATACTTTGTGACATGACTTTGTTGTCATTGAACAGTTTATCTAGCTCTTCGTTGATATATTTCATATCGTTTTCACTCAGAGTACCAAAAAGTGTTTTCGATACATCGCCTATGAAGTTAAAAAACCCTCTTTTAGCTCGCGTTTTGCCTAGAAGTTGGTTTAAAAGATTTCTCTGATTGTTTAAACGCTGTATTCTTGATTTTATTAAATTCAGCTCAAACTGTTCTAAACAGTCATCACATTGATGTGACACGGATGCGAAAATGTCTTGCAATGATTCATATCGCTCGTCTATTTCGTTGGTCTCTACTCCTAGTATCATATTCCAGGTGTCATGATAGAGTTGAGCCTGCCCTAATTCTTCCGAGTAAATAGTTACCCCGGTTAGGTCAGTTGTGATGACCTCAGCCGATATGATCTTCAATATCCATAATAAGATTAGGGCCATCATCTGAAACATCATTGGTAATAGGGCATCAGTTGATTTGAATGTATTCTAGTTCGTTTGTCGTTAAACAGGATTGTGTAATTATTGTTCTCCTGTCTCTCTGTAATTACTGCTGGGCCTTTCCAGGAGGGAGAAAGTTTGTTCTCTGGATGGTTATTAATAAACTTGATCAGGTCCCCAGGCTCGAAGATACCTTGTGGTATAGAGATTTTTGAATCTTGTAACTTTTTGTATTTGATTTTTTGTATCTCTATTTTTTCTTTTGCCTTTTGGAGATAGTGTTCATGCTTTCTTTTCCATAGATTAAGTAATTCCTCGTACCTGACATTTGGCGTGGTGCTTAACATCGAGGGCAAATTTGCATCTCTCCCAAAGGTCAGTTGAAAGGGTGAGTATCCGGTGCCTTCATGTTTCATAGTATTGTATGCCATACAAATTATTTTTAAATTTTGATCCCATTCAGTGCTATGATCTTCGATGCTGGTTTTCAGTAAATTTTTAATAGTCGAATGGGCTCTTTCGAGTGCTCCATTGCTTTGTGGATGATAAACTGTGGTTTTTATGTGCTTAATCCTGAATAGATTTTCAAAATTCTGTACCAATTCAGATACAAAGTTTTGTCCCTGATCTGTTAAGATATTCTTTGGTGCTCCGAATAGATATATGTAGTGGTCGAATAACCCTTCTATAATGCTTTCAGATGCCGCATTCTTAAGAGGTATCAAGATTAAGTACTTTGTGAGCATATCTTGGATGCTGAGAATATACTCGTTTCCTGAAAGTGTCAAGGGTAAAGGTCCGAAAATGTCCATGGCTATTTTATCGTTGGGGTTGACAGGCGTGTCTGGAATAATTGCTGGACATTGTCTTTTAATTCTAACCGTTTTTTGTAGTTGACAAACGGGACATCGTTTGATGTAGTGGATGATTTCTTGTTCCATATTTTTCCATTCTCCAAGAGTTCTAGCTCTTTCAATGGTTTTGTTCTCCCCAAAATGTTGTGCCGTAATAGATCCATGTGATTCCTTTATAATTTCCCATTTTTCTTCTTGAGTGAGCTCTGCTCGTGGTGTGTAGCAGGTGTGAAATTGCTGGTCTTCATGCTTTTGGCTCAAGAAGTTGAGATAGTCCCGGATCTTCACCTTTTCTAAAGGGGTAATTGTTGGGTCTATGAAGTGGTAACGTGTAATTGTCAGTTTAGAGGCCATGGCCTCTCGGTTAATTCTATCCAATACCTCCAGCCATTTAGCCTCGTTAAATTGAGGTAGTTTATATTGAGATGTATCCTGGATTCCTTTCCTTTCTTTGGATATAGTGCGCCATAGATTACCTCCGGCGTTAGGTTTAACATTTTCTCTGCTAGGCATTCTGTTTGTGATGTATTTTTTGTATTCTCTTAAAAAATTTTCTCTCCCATCCGTTAATCCTTCCTCATCTGAGATAAGTTGATCTGCATCCATGCGACGACGAGGAAACTCTCTGGACGTACCGGCTGTTTCTTGTCCTGTTAATTCCTCTTCTCTTTCCACATCCAGCTCAACTTCTTCTGCTGTATTTTGTAGAGAATCTTCTTCTTGTTGAACTGGAAATAGTCTAGATAGACAATCTGCAGCTTTATTTTCCTTTCCTTTTACGTGTTCGACAGTGTAAAGATATTCTTCCAAACGTAATCTCCACCGTAACAATCGTGAAGAGGGATCTTTCACGTTGTGTAACCATATTAACGCCTGATGGTCCGTTTGGATTGTAAACTCTCTCCCAAGAAGGTACTGTCTTAACCTTTTGCATGCCCAAACTATCGCTAACAATTCCTTTTCCGTTGTATTATAATTGATCTCGGCTTTGTTTAACGTCCTTGATATGTAACAACAGGGATGACCGTTTTGGGATAATACTGCGCCTAGTCCGTGATTAGATGCGTCTGTCGTTAAAGTGAATTTCTCCTTGTAGTTTGGAAATCTCAAAACCGGTGCTGAGCATAATAGTTCTTTTATTTCGTCAAAAGATTCTTGACAATTCGTTGACCAGTCAAAAGGTGTCTCCTTTTGTGTTAGATTTGTAAGAGGCTTACAAATTTGAGAGAAATTTTTTACAAATTTTCTATAGTACCCTGCGAGTCCTAAAAAGCTCTGAACTTGGGTGACATTCTGTGGTGGTTTAAAATCTCGTACTGCCTGTATTTTTGCGGGGTTAGGTTTTACGCCGTCCTCAGTTAACAAATGTCCTAAATATTCGAGTTCTGGGCGTAAATACTCGCACTTGTCAGGCTGAAGTTTTAATCCCATTTCTCTGAGTCTGTCAAATAGGCTTACTAGGTTCTCGTTGTGTTCTTTTAAAGTTGAGCCGAATACGACAATGTCGTCTAGGTAAACAAAACATTTGTTTCCTACCAATCCTCTCAGGGCATTGTCCATCATCCTTTGGAAAGTAGCGGGAGCATTTTTGAGTCCAAAGGGCATTCTGTTAAATTCAAAATGACCTTCACATGTCGAGAAAGCCGTGTATTTCTTTGATGTTTCACTCATTGGGATTTGGTGAAACCCAGAGCTGAGGTCAAAGGCAGAAAAGAATTTTGCATCTCCTAATTGATCTAAAATGTCATCGATGATGGGTAACGGATATGCATCTTGTTCCGTGTCCTCGTTTATCTTTCGAAAATCGATTACTATGCGCCATTTCTTCCTGCCAGACGCGTCTTCCTTTTTTGGCACCACCCAAATCGGCGAATTAAAGGGTGAATTTGAATCTCGTATGACGCCTTTTTCTTTCAAGTCATGCATTTGTGTTTTTATTTCTTCTTTGTGACATTGGGGAGGACGATAAGATTTAACATTTACTATCTTGCCGGTTTTCAAAATAATTTCATGTTCTACTAAATCGGTACACGGAAAAGGGTCTCCTTCAAGGTTAAAAATGTCACTGTATCCTGCTACCATTTTCCATAAATAAGGACGTTCTTTTTCTTCTATGTGGTCCAATCTCGTTTTGTTCAATAGATCTTGTATCCGTTTTGCCTGATTTCCTTCCGAACTAGTGACACTGACTCTACTTGTTTCTTTAATTTGATCTATTTTATCATACTCCAAACTGCTTGGTATTTTTAAGGGGCTTTTTCCATAATTATATAAGGGTACAACTAATTCTTGGTTCTCTATTTTGTACACGCCGTCGGGGATTGAGTCGTGATTTTCTATATAGACATCTTGATCCTTTTCTACAACTTTGATCCGAGTTATCTGTGCTGTGTTTCCCGAAACAAATGTTCCGTCCTCATAAAGGGGTAATTTTTTGTTATCAAGATAAAGGAAATCTTTAGTTATATGATATTTCTCAAATGCATTAAAGAATTGTCGGCCGATGATACCTTCTTCTGGCAAGGGAAAATCATTATCAATTATGTGAAATAAATGCAACTTCCCTAAGTATGGTATTCTTACTGCTTGATAAGAATAATTAATATCTCTCCCCATGGCAAAACGTTTTCTCATCTCAAATGGTGTTCTTTCTATGGGTACTTCAGAATGTTTAATGAGATTAATAGAGGCTCCTGAATCTACTAGTAATCTATAGGTGCGTCCATCAGAATGCTTTCCATGTATGGATTGCAATCGTCCGCTGATTGCAGAAACTCTGCAGATTCTTCGTAGCGTTCGATTTCGTCCTGTTCCTGTGGTGTCACTTCGTAACATTCTAATGGGTCTTGTAGATCTTCCATCTCCTGTATATTTCTGATCTCTGGCGGTCTTCTCTGAGATGTTCCATTGCGAAAACCCTGTTGCTTTGATTTCGCATAGCATTGTTTCTCCAAATGGCCCGGTTTCTTACAGAAGTTACAAGTCATTTGCATCCTTTGTTGTAAAGGTAGTCCGTGGTTCGGACTATCGGAGGGTTGATTTCGCATTTGTGGCTGTTGATTTCGGGCCGCAGGTACCGTTACGTTCCTCATGGGTAGTCTAAGAACACTTGGTTGTACTGGTCGAGGTGTTATTGAAACTTTCGTACGCGTACGTTCTCTACACCACACTTCTGCTTCCAGGGCTTCCTGTAAAGCTTGGTTCAAACTTTTTGGTTTTAAGGGTCGCACTTGATGGCTAATGTCATCGCGTAAGTTCATAACGTACCTCTTCGTGGCAGATTTTTCCTCCATTTGAAGAGCTAATTTCCGCTCTATTCCGGACGAATATTCTGATTGAATTGTATAAATCAATTCATTATACGTGCTTCTAAATTTTTGATTATAAAACTGTACTGAATCATGATTTTGCCTGATTGTTTCAAGTTTACTACGGCACGTTTCCAGAGTGGTTGTAGTAGCTAAATTTGTTTTCAAAGCGCTGTAAAGATCATCGTAGCTACTTATAGGGTAGTGCCGGATTGCTCTCTTAGCACTTCCAATTATTTTCTCCGTTAAAATGTAGTCCAGTAGTAAACTAGGTTGGGAACATCTTAGCCTCGCGCGTTTCATGGTCTTAATGAAATCGTGTACGCCAACATCATCTTGGCCGTTTAAAACCTCAACCGTGCGGATGATTTCTTTGGCCTGGGAAAGCGGTTCAACGTTTTCCATTCGGTGCATCGCTGGTAGCAATGGGTTGTTTCTCGGGAAAGTGCGATGAGCGGGTGCTGGCAGCCGGTTAGTATGCTGCGAGAAGGAATTTGGGACCTGAACACATTGCTGGTCAATGACCTGCGCGGAGAAACTTTGGGGCTGTTCACCTATTGTGCTAGGTCTCACAGATTCACGTGCGGGTGCCGGCTGTTGGCTAGTACACTGAATGACGGGATTTGGGGGCTGAAGTCGAACACGCGGCTGTGGGTAAGTGTTAGCCCACTGGGGGACGGAATGCATTGGCCGAACACTTTGAAACTGGTCACTGCACTGTGTGAAAGAATTTGGGGAAACGCCGGGCGAGATGGGTCTCTCCGGGGGGGCGGAATGTATGGGCCGAACACTTTGAAACTGATCACTACAATTCGGGGGAACGCCGGGCGAGATGAGTCTCTCTGGACCACCTGCTGTTTGGTCGCGATCGTCCGTTTCCTCGTCTGGCGACGATTCCTTTTCGGACGACTCGGAGTGCTGTGGCGACAATGCTTCCTTTTCAGACGACTTGGAATGCTGTGGATGGTCGTTCGATTCATCCTCCGTGACCAAGGCATTGCTAAACTGCGCGAGACTTCTAATTTCGCCCGCTCGCTTCAGGTTTTCTTCGTTCAAAGTCGTGAGGCTAGTTTCAAACCTGTCCTGTTTCTCAACGATTATTTGAAGTTGGTTCAGGATCAGTGTTAGAACATCCTGGTCTTGTTTCGACGAATTCTCCGTAGTCATAGTGGGGGCGGTCGTACACGGCTCAGAGATGGAGCTATCAGAATCTGTGGAAGTGTCTGTATGTGTGGGATAGTGTGTACTTAAATTTTCCCTATAGGCGTGGAAAGCCAGCTTTAAACCTGATTGCGAGTGTCGGGTGTAAGTGTCGCGAACGCGTAACAATATGATATTTTATATTGATTTTAAGCACTGCACTCGCGTGATTTCATTACATCTCATTACAAAAATATAATCTGAGCACAAATTTTCTAGCTTATTTTCTAAATAATTTATTTTTCAAAAATCAATTCTGCGCTTACGGGGTCGTGCTATGCCAACAGTATACCGACGCCTAAGCAAAAAATTTCTATCTTATTTTCTAAAAACTCGCTTACTTTCTCTTTGTTGAAACTCTGCTTCCTGGTTGTCGGGCTGCACCGTAGTAACAGTCCGGAGTCTTGGATTTATCCCTCGATATTAACCTCCGTAGAGATTTCGTTGCCACTACTGCAAATTCTGCTTCCTGGTTGTCGGGCTGCACCGTAGTAACAGTCCGGAGTTCCTCGATTTTAACCACCGTAGTGATTTCCGCTTTCCAGATTGTCTTCCAAAGATAGGGTCGTTTGATCTCTAAATTGCTCCGTAGAGACAAGATCGTGTACTCCTATCCTGGCAGGATCGCCAATTTTGTAACGGGTCAGAAGAATCACTTTAAATACTTTTTATTGTGCCTGAACTATATCGCAGGACTTCTTTATTGTAAAAGATCTTTGTCGGTCAGGGGTACCAAACGGACTGACTACCCTGCACAAGGGAAGCAGTGGCAACGGGCCCCTGCTTCTGGGACTCGAAGAGTGGGGAGGATAGAAGATCCATTGACATTCCTGTTACAGTTAGGATAATTGAAAAAAATTGTTATTGTGTTTAGCTCATTGAAATTAATAGATTTTGTATAAAATGGGAGATGAATGAATGTTCCATTACTATTAATTGAGAAAAGATCCTTTTTGGTAATTGTTGAAGCAAGTTTAATAAAAAAATTCAGTTTGGCGATTTCTTCAACGAATAGACTCAATTATTGTTTACGGAATCAATTAGGGATGTCTTTCCTATCACTCTTTGCTATGATACTTTGCAAATTGAGAACAATTATTCATTATTCGAACAATTTTTACAAACAAATTCACAGTTTGGCGATTTTTCAATTGAATAGGCTCAATTCTTGTTTACGGAATCAACTAGAGATGTCTTTCCGATGACTCTTTGCTATGATACTTTAATAATTGACAACAATTATTCATTATTTAAACAGTTTTTAGAAACAAATTCACAGTTTGGCGATTTTTCAATTGAATAGGCTCAATTTTTGTTTACGGAATCAACTGGGGATGTCTTTCCGATCACTCTTTGCTATGATAGTTCAAAAATTGACAACAATTATTTATTATTTAAACAGTTTTTAGAAACAA
>CAKNYM010052053.1:160026-196659 GCA_932195095.1 Andricus curvator
TTCACAGTTTGGTGATTTTTTCGAAGAATAGGCTCAATTCTTGTTTATGGAATCAACTATGGATGTCTTTCCGATCACTCTTTGCTATGATAGTTTGAAAATTGACAACAATTATTCATTATTTAAACCATTTTTAGAAAAAAATGCACAGTTTGGCGATTTTTCAATGAATATGCTAAATTTTTGTTTACAGAATCAACTAGGGATGTCTTTCCGATCACTCTTTTCTATGATACTTTTAAAATTGACAACCATTATTCATGATTTAGACCATTTTTAAAAACAGATTCACAGTTTGGCGATTTTTTCGAAGAATAGGCTCAATTCTTGTTTACAGAATCAACTAGGGATGTCTTTCCGATCACTCTTTGCTATGATACTTTTAAAATTGACGACCATTATTCATTATTTAGACCATTTTTAAAAACAGATTCACAGTTTGGCGATTTTTTCTAAGAATAGGCTCAATTTTTGTTTACGGAATCAACTAGGGATGTCTTTCCAATCACTCTTTTCTATGATACTTTTAAAATTAACGACCATTATTCATTATTTAAACCATTTTTAAAAACAGATTCACAGTTTGGTGATTTTTTCAATGAATAGGCTCAATTTTTGTTTACGGAATTCATTAGGGATGTCTTTCCGATGACTCCTTGCTATGATACTTTGCAAATTGAGAACAATTATTCACTATTTGTACAATTTTTAAAAACAAATTCACAGTTTGGTGATTTTTTCAATGAATAGACTCAAGTTTTGTTTATGGAATTCATTAGGGATGTCTTTACAATCACTCTTTGCTATAATACTTTGCAAATTGGCAACAATTATTCATTATTTAAACAATTTTTAGAAACAAATTCACAGTTTGGCGATTTTTTCAATGAATAGATTCAAGTTTTGTTTACGAAATCAACTAGGGATGTCTTTTCAATCACTCTTTGCTATGATAGTTGGAAAATTGACAACAATTATTCATTATTTAAACCATTTTTAGAAAAAAATTCACAGTTTGGCGATTTTTTTGAAGAATAGGCTCAATTTTTGTTTACGGAATCAACTAGGGATGTCTTTCCGATCACTATTTGCTATGATACTTTTGAAATTGGCAACCATTATTATTATTTTGTTTTTATTAATGCTTTTGTTATTTCCAAATGTTAAAGTCATACCTAAGAAATTTATTTTATTATTTACCGCTAGTTTAATGGTAAATTTCAGTTTACCATCAGCAGCCTTAAATTTATTTAAAATTTCGTTTACTTTATTTTTTGAAAGACAAATTAGTGCATCATTTACAGCATGGCCACAAAACTTCATTTTCAAAATTCCCTCACTTTCAATTGATCAAAATTCAATTGATTAAAATTCAAAAATATAAAATAATTATCAAATTCAGTAATTTTTAAATGAGTTTCGAAACTTCATGGAAATGTAAGAGAATTCAAAGAAATGTCTAAGGATTCAACACGTGTTTAAAAAATTGAGGATGCATAAAATGAAAAATATTTTTTTTGATCCATTGAATTGACTATAATTGACTGAATTTATAAGAATTCCAGTGAATCAAAAAACTTCAAGAGAATTCCGAAGAATTCAAAAGCCTTTACATCCGATTAAATTACTGCTAGCAATTCAAAATGCCGTGGAATCTTTTAAAATATCCTGAAATCTTTGAAGTCCTACAAAATTTCTCCACTCTTTTGAATCCATTTTTTGAAATTCATCACAATATTATAAAACCTCGTGAAATTACATGACATCTGAAAATATTCCCTAAACTCCTGGAAAATGAATTGAAATACTGCGAGAGCTTTAAATCTTCATTTTTTCACACTTTTTTCAAAATATCCTAAAAGCATATAGGTCCTATAATATCCTACCATATCATCAAAAATTCTAGAAAACTCTTCAACCCCCTATGAAAATTTGTTTAAATCCCTGAAAACCATGCAAATCCTTTTAAATCTAATAAAATCCCTTGACAATTTTTAAAGCTGTTGATTTCTTTGGAAATTTCTCAAAATGTAGTAAAATCTTTAAAATCCTTTGGGATACCTTCAAATTACTGAAATCTATTAAAAATCTCTTAAATTATTGAGAGCTTCTAGTTTTTTATCGAGTTGTAAATTTTCGCGGACGTGCGATACATTGACCTTGATCCATTTATTTTTCAGAATCTTACAAGTATTCCAAACGTAACGACCATCAGTTAGTAAATTAATGGTAGTTGTAAATTTGATGTAACTTTCTTTCTTCTTTTTCTTGAAAGTTTTTTTGGACAGAGCAGGGAGTCTTTTGTACTCTACGAGATAATCGAGATTTTTATTTTTTTCCCATACCTTAAAAGCGACATTTCTTTGCTTTTTAACTTCGGAACACTCCTCATCCCACCACGGTACCGAATTTCGGTGAAATTTGATATTTACAATTTTCTTTTTTGGCGTGTTGTCCGTAATAGATTCAGTTACTTGATTGACAAAATATTTGTAATTGTGACTGGCGCTTAGATTATCGTAATCACTAGTTAAAAATTTTTCGAAAGAGTTATCTAAATGTTGCATCACGTTGATCCAGTTTGTTTGTGTTGATCTAATTTTATGACTTTTTTATGGTAGATGTGTCATTCCGTACTGAGGTTAACGTAAATTGGGTAGTGATCTGAGCCCCAAGTCTCGTCATTCACTTGAACGTCTATTTTATTAGCGATACTTTTTGCTTGAGAGAATTAAATCGATGTTCGATATAGAAGTAGAATCAATGTGGGAATAAGTATCAGAATTGTGTATAAATAAATTATTGTTCTCTATGCATTGAAGTAAGTTTCCTCCGTTTGTGTAAGTTTTGTCACAGTTCCAATCTATATGGCGAGCGCTAAAATCGCCTACAATCATACAATTATTTTCGTTCTCAAAATTATTAAAAACTTTATCCCACTGTTCGAGTGAAAAGACGATACCTGGGTCTCTGTAACAGGCAATTAAACTAACAGCTGGGTTGACATTATTGATTGTAATTCCGCAAACTTTCAAATGCTTTATCGAGAACGTCAATATTTTTGATTTCGCGATAAGCTAAACTAGAGCGAATTAATAGTAAAATACCTCCTCCTGTTGAATACGTCCTGTCTAACCTGTAGTTCACAAATCCTGGAAAGTTGATGTTTGTGATGTTTTGATATAGGCAGCTTTCGACGCACACGGCAATGTCAATATCAATAAGAGCTTTTTGTATCTCTTCTTTACGTTTTAGAAAACTTCTTGCATTCCAATAGAGAATTTTGAGTGGCTTTGTTGTTGTAGAGGTAGAGTTTATTTTGGAGAATGTAAAGATTCCGAGCTGTTGATTTCTTGTTCGTCGTTTGAGCTAGGCTCATCTGTAGTGTCGAGGGTCCCAAGCCTTTTAGTAATTTTGGTAATGCGAGCGTCTCTGAGCATGATGATTAGGCTCGACGTGTCAGTAGTGAATTTCAGGCTACCTCTGGTGTGTTTGGGCTTCCATAGGACTCTCTGAGAAAGGAAGCTAACTCATCGAAATCGAGCGGATATTCATTGACGTTTATTAAGAAGAAATTCTTGGCTGGAGCAAGCTGAGCATCAATTGCTTCTTGAGAACATGGCTTTTTGACTATATTCCTTGTGCGTTTTTCTTGGGCTTTGATTAAAGTACTGTCTTCGACGGGGTTTGCTGAGTTTTCCACCTTTGCTTGCTCATCATCATAAGTAGACAGTGTAGAGCTGGATAGTAGGCTGTGCTTTCTCTTGAATCTTGCACTGTTGGATGTAATTGGAGGGGGCATTGAATGTGTGAAAGAGGATGAACGTTCTGTTTCCGCAGCGTCCATATTTTCGTTATTTTGATTTTGAGTAGCTTGAGTGTTGTTCAATGTGTCTGTGCGTGAGTCCTTGTTTACATCTTGAATTGGGCAGTTTTTAGCAAGGTGTCCTTCTCTGCATAAGAAACAAGTAACTTTCTCATTGGAAAAGTAGATCCAGTATGTGGTGTTGTCATATTCCATTTTTATATTGTCCGGAAGGTTAGTTATGTCTTCAGGGTTTATATATATTTGTCGCCTAAAGCTCATTACGTGAGCGTAATCTGGTTCATTGATGCTTGCTCTGATACAAGTGATTTGAGAGACTGGAGTAATAGTGAGAGCCTTGATTTTATCTTCGATGACGTAATGCGGTATGATGAGACACGCGTTAGAAATAATTATTCTCTTGGCTTTCGATATCAGCGTCCTATGTGTCAGAATGTGTGAATTTATGTTTATTTTCGTACCTGTCTCCGTGAGTTTGTCAACAAGCTCCTGTTTACTTAAGTAGACACAAATTCTACTGTTGGAAATTCTTGAGAAGAATAATAGATTAGCTGGCGTGATGATTTTTCCAATGGCGAGAGTATAATCTTTGATCGTTAAACCTTCGATTGCATCTGCTACTACTGCTTGATCTTTCTTGGGGAATGGATCCTGCTGTGCTACTCTGGCGTAGCACACTTTTCGTAGGTTTTCGTTCTGGGAGGAATTTGATACATTTTGAGTTGGATTACTTTGCGAGATGCCGCCCCTGTAGTCAGGGGTCATCTTTGGCTGATTAGGTGCACATTCGAGACAGTGCAACTGAACTAGCTCATCACTATTCACTAGCACTGCACTGATTAGTATTTGTCGCACTCGGGGTTGCTAAATTGAACTACCATGCGTTGCAGTGAATACTCGTGCTCGAGCCGGATTATAAACACGTCCTATCTCGCTGAAGGTTCAGACGAGAGTCCCTCTCAAATACTATTGTATTAATGATATCTTTCAAAATTCCTTAGAAAATGATGTAATCTTTGAAATCCCTGGGAAGCTCTCCATTTTGTTCAAATCCCTTGAAATCTATAAATTTCTTGTAATCTTATAAAATCTTTTCATTTCTTTTTAAAACATGTGAACCTCTCAAATAGTGTCACATTCTTTGAAATCATTAAGATTATTTTAATCTTCATAAATCTCGCAAAATACACTAGATTAACAAAATCCTTTGAAATTTTTAAAGATCCTTAAATCTTGCGAAATCCCCAGAAATCTTTCGTAATCACATACAACATTTTGAAATCCTTTATACATTTTAAAATTCGTTTTAAAATGTTGCCATCTTTGAAATTCTCTGATACCTCATAAAATGCTATGAAATCTTTAATGCCCTTTAAAATCCCTTGACTGGATACTGGAAAAATAGTTCCCAGAGAATGGAGACATCCTCTTAGCATAGATATTTCCCACTAATAGTTTTTATAATTTGTAAGTTGAATATCACAAAAAATGTATACTTTATCATTCTTTATCACACTTCAAATATTAAAATACAGAAGAGTATAAGCAATACAAGAGCTTCAATATTATGACTAAGATTACTCAATTCTTATTTGCGACTTGTAGCGATATTTAATCTAGCACTGTACTGTTGAAGAATATAGTCTGCATTGATTTCAGCAAACTGAAAAATTTTGTGAATGCTTTGGCCTTGTATAGCAGAGTGATAATGTAATAAAGCAATAAAATCTTAATTATATGCATTTCGAACATTAGAGTCAAGTCAAGCTTCATAAGTTTTTAGTATAAATTCGATTATAACCTATCATAGTAGAAAATCTTTTAAAAACGACTTAGATCCCTTTTCGACAATCATCATATTTTGTAATAAATTGTAAGATTAATTACAGTTAGTTTTATTTTGACCAAAACACTACTCAGGTCCCATTTTGACAGAGTTTGTTTCTTAAATGTGTAAAAATAATAAAAACATGAGAGGATGAAAATATATTTTTTTATACCCTCAAAGATATTTGGAAGAAACTAATAATGGAATTCAATAAATCACTGACATTGTACACGTTTTCGAGTACTGGTGAATCTGAATTAGGAAAGACGATCGACAACATTAAAAGAAGAAAAGTTTATTTTCTACAGTTTATAAATTTTCTTTGTGGTAAGAAAAAAATTAGTTCTTTATAATGATTATTCACTTTTTTAAATCAAAAGAGACATTTATCATAATTTTGGATGTATCGTAAAACCATTATTTTTTAGGTTTTGACTCCTGACTTAATTTGTTTATGGAACCAACTAGTTACACTTTTGTTATCTTTAATTGTTAAAGGCATACGTAAGAAATTTTTCTTATTACTTACTGTGAGTTCAATAGTAAATTTCAGTTTAGTATCATCAGAGTTAAATTTATTAAAACTTTTGTTTTTCTAATTTCCGATGTACTAGCTTGGTTCTTTCAACGTAATCAAATTTTATTAACTAATTTATAAACCTTTACGGATATTTCAATGACAATCGACGGTTATTATTTTCAAGAACAATTTTTTTAACAAAAGCAAATTGTTTTTGATATATAAAACACTACTTTATACTGATAATTAGAGTTTTACATAAATTGTTTAAACAATTCATGATTGTTTTTAGCAATTTTCTCTTAGAATGGAGATAGAAAGTCGCGGTTTTCTCAGAAAATTTCCACTAGTTTCCACTACTTGTTTAAACAAATCTATTATTGTTAATAAATATGTTCTCTTAGATAAGTGCTAGAAAGTTGCGGTTTCGTCTGAAATATTTAACTTTGCTTTGCCTTTTTAGTTATGAACATGTTTTCAGATGACTTATGAAGAGTTAATCAATTTTAAGATTTTGGATTCGTCATGTATTTTTAAAATTTCGTATCTGATATCTGAACGCTCCCTAACGAAAATTGAAAATATTTAGAAATTTAATAGATTTTAATATTTTACTGTCTATGCTTTCCATTACAATATCAGTTTTTGCTGCTGATGTGGCAGAACCCATTAATAATTTTTCTATGTTTATCAGGTTACATTTTTCTGATAGACGCTGGCACAAACGTGATTTGGTGCTCACCTGCATTATCCTATTTAACAAGTAAAAATTCAACAATTCCTGTATCAAATGCTCAAGGTGCTTTTCTGACGGCGTGTATAGGTATCTCTGGAATAATTGGATTACTTATGTGTCCACTAATAATGGATCGAATCGGAAGAAAGTACACGATCCTAGTATTGGGACTGATACAACTACTGTCCAAAATTTTACTTTACATGGCTGATAACTACACCTTTTTACTTATATCAAGACTCATGATTGGTATCGGTGGGATAGGAATGATGGCCTTTCTCCCTCTTTACATAGGCGAAATTGCTGCAGAAAATATCAGAGGAAGATTTCTCATTTTCAACAAAATCTTTCTAAACTTGGGATCCTTCTTGATGTCAATCGCTGGAGCTTTTCTGGGTTATAACTCCACGAACCTAGTTATGATATCCATACCGCTAATTGCCATACTAATTTTTCCACTTATTAAAGAAACTCCATATTTTTATTTGATGAAGGGACGAGAAAAAGAAGCTACTAAAGCTCTAATGAAATTTTCGGCAGAGAAGAGAGTTGAAGATGTGAAGGTAAATATTGAAAGAATGAAGAATGCTATTCTCAACGGACAAAATTCAAAGCAAACTAGCATAAGAGAATTATTCAGTGATAGGGGAAGTCGAAGGGCCTTGATGATCAAAACGATTGCAGAAACGACTTTCATTTTCTCAGGCTATTATGGAATTCAAGCTTATGCACAAGAAATTTTTATGAACAGTGGTTCAACCTTAGCGCCAGAATACTCAGTGATGATCATGACAGGAATTCAAATTTTTGCTGGCTTGTCATCTTCTCAAATAGCTGATCGGTGGGGAAGAAGGCCAACTTTTTTACTATCCGGAGTATTGTCTGCACTTTCATTGGCAATTGTGGGCCTCTTTTTCTTTTTAAAATTCTTTCTTCAAGCTGATGTTTCTTCTATTAGTTGGCTACCACTTGTTGGTCTGATATCATACACTTTTTCATGTAACATCGGACTCAGCAGTATTTCTGATGTTTATAGAGGAGAACTTTTTTCTGTTAAGGTGAAGAGTGTGGCTGCTACGTTCTCAGCGATTATTTCAGCAATATTAATTTCTATGATGCAAATGACTTTGCCATTAGTAAACGACTCCATTGGCATTTACTCAAGTTTTTGGATTTTCGCATTTATTTGTATTGTGGGGTCAGGCACTGTTTTTTGCATTGCACCAGAAACCAAAGGAAAGAATCTGGAAGAAATTTTAGATTTATTGGGTAACAAAAAATACGACTACAAGAAGAATGAGAGATTTGGAACCGAATTTAATATCAAAATAGAAAGCGCGTTTTGAGTATATTAACAATCTGATTTTTTAAATAGATTCAAGGTAAACTAACAAACATTTATTGTTCTTCAATAATTAATCGATGATTATTATCGATCAATTGTACTTTATAAAAAAAAAAGATTGGCAGGAAAATGAGCAATTGTCATTCAATTTTTCTTTTCAATTATAAAATTTCCAACTAAAAAAATAATCTTTAGGAGAAAGGAACTGCAAAAAAAGAAATAGAAATAGAAATACGAGGCAAATGAGTTACTAGCAAGAATATTATATTAGAATAGCCGTAAAACTTTATTTAAAAAATTCCCTAATTTTGGTCTGAGCATTAATCTTCAAATTATGTGAGATTTTCTGAAATTTTTTTCAATCTTTTTAAATCTTTAGACATATGTGAAACCTATCTGAAGTGCTGTGTTAAAATCTTTAAAATCTTTTGAAATATTTGTGAAATGTTTTGAAATCGTTTGAACTCTTTGAAATCTTTTGAATTCTAGAAATCTGGTATAACATTCCAATAACATTCATAATTTGTACGTTGAATATCACAAAATATGTATACTTTAACATTCTTCATAACATTTTAAATATACAAATACTGGAAGATTTTAAGAAATACTGGAAGAAAGATAAACTCTGAAGTATTTTATGCCCATGTAGCTAAATAGGTAAATAGGAAAGAATCTGGAAGAAATTTTAGATTTATTGAGTGACAAAAAATTAGACTATAAGTAGAAAGAGAAACTGTGGAACCGATGTTAACATCAATATAGAAAGTTTGCTTTGAATATTTCAACACTTTGACCAATTAAACCGATCCGAGTTAAACTAACATCACAATGATTGTTCTTTGATAAATAATCGACAATTATCATCCATCCATTGCATTTCATCAAGAATAAATAGAAGATTATCAGGAACATAAGTAATTTTGATTCAATTTTTCCTTGAACCTCCTCTCAATCAAAAAATTTTGGAAAAGCAATATTAGTTGTGGAGAATAAAAGAGAAACACTCTTCTAAAAGAGTAATCACAAATTAATAAATTTTTGAAAAATCATCAGCAATCTGTGCAAACGATTGAGGCCAATCGCACCAGTTATGCCACCATGATTACAATTAGGCAAAATTTAACAACAATTTACACGGTTGATTCTTTAATTAATCGCATAATCGTATCGCATTCCAGAATTTCCATTATATGTGATGGGTATCATGCCAAAAGGGCATAACCCACATTTTCAAAATGTGGTTGAATATGGGGAGTTAAAGCACGGACTCGAACTATGGTCAGGAGTAGATAGCGAATAATATGGTTGCCGAGGAGTTAGTCTGATTATGAATCAGAGAGCAAAATAGCATGTCAAGGGGCATAAATTTGTATCTCCTAGATTATTATGGGTAAGAATGAAAGTAGTAAGCAGAAGATTATTTATCATAGCGTGCTATATCCCAGTTAATGGTGAAAGAAGTGAAGTGAAAGACGCCTTCTGGGATACTCCAAATGATATTATAGGTACTTGCGATAATGGGAAAAGAATCATTGTACTAGGAGTTAGGAATGGATGGGCTGAAGTCCAACGCAAGGATGCGGACAGGATACTAGGTAATTTCGGAGATCTGAAAACGAATGGTAACGGGGGCAGATTGGTTAGCTTATGTTAAGAAAAGGGCTTGTTTATTACAAATACTTGGCTAAGCCATAAGATGATCTACTGGTACACCTGGTGCAGGGGCGACATCCACAGTATGATTTACTTTGTTGTTGCAAATGAGAGACTGAGATCATTGTTTTGTGGACTCGATTCACTCGCTCCACAGGGTCCGCCTCTATCAACCCTTGAAACGCTTGGTTGACGTATTCTGTTCCATTGTCCGACACGAGCACTTCCGGTGCCCCCCATCGGTTCAAAACATGGTCCTCGAAAGCTTTGATAATGGTCTGGACATTGGCTCTTCTCATGGGCGACAGTTCGACCCATTCAGTATACAGGTCTTCGAATACCACCAAGTTTCCGAATACCAGTGCTATTTTTGGCCAAGGACCCAGCACGTCCGTGGCCAATACGGTCCAAGGCTGCTGCACTACCCTGCGGCCCATCAGGCCCGCTGCAGGTGTCTGATCAGCCTTGATTCTCTGGCAGGTGTCGCAAGAACGTACGCACAGAGAGATGTCGCGATATAAGCCTGGCCAGTAATACTCAACCGAGGCTCTGCGGTATGTCTTGTCAATGCCCAGATGTGCGGCCTGTGGATCATTGTGTACTTCGTCGAAGACTTCTTGTCTTCTCTCGGCTGGTACTACCAACTTCCACGCCTCTAGGTGTTCGATTACCGGGTCTATCATGGGATTTGGGCGGTACCGTTACAACATTCCGTCAACAATTTTCCACCCGTGGAATTTTTTCGGGGTTTCTTCCACCTCGCGCAGTCGTCTACGATAACACTCGTCCTCCACCGGCTCCATGGCAGCTATGGGGATTGCTACTTCCGCTCATACATCCGAGAAAGGGCGTCAGGCACGTAGTGAAAGGCTCCTTTCCGGTGTAGGACCTCAAAATCGTATTCGAGGAGGTCAAGTGCCCATCGCGCCAATCGACCGGTTGGATTGTGAAGGTTATGTAGCCATCGCAACGAAATGTGGTCGGTAATTACCGTGAAGTGAAACCCTTCCAGTTAGTGGCGGGATTTTCTAACCGACCAGATCACGGCTAAACATTCCTTCTCCGTGACCGAGTACTTTCTTTCCGCGTCCGTCATCGTCCTACTCGCGAAAGAAATCACCCTCTCAACGCCCTCTTGCATCTGCGTTAAGACTGCCCCGAGGCCAAAATCGCTCGCGTCGGTCTGGAGCACGAATGGGACTTCAAAGTCGGGATAGGTCAAAATTGGTGCTGTCGCAACTTGTTCTTTGAGCTTAGCGAAAGCGCTTTCATGTTCGGTTCCCCATTCCCATGGGACGTTCGTTCTAAGCAGTTTATTCGGTGGTTCCGCGTCAGTCGCAAAATCGGGTATAAAACGACGGTACCACGACACCATTACCAAGAACCGTCTCAGTTGGTTTATTTTTCTTGGGGCTGGGCAGGAGAAAAGAGGCTCAATCTTGTCCGGATCGACCTGCAAACCCTTTTGATTCACTAGGAATCCGAGATAACGTACGGTCAGTCTCCCGAATTCACATTTCTTTGGGTTTATTGTCAGTCCGGCACCCTGTAAGCGGTCTATTACTGAAGCTACCTATTCCTGGTGGACCTTAAACGTCTCATTTACTATGACTATGTCATCGAGATACGCGTAGACGTTAGGCTCCATGTCCGGCCCTATGAGGGAGTCTGCCAGTCGCTGGAATGTCGCAGGAGCTCCTGACAGTCCAAAGGGCATCCTTGTGAACTCAAAGAGCCCAATTCCAGGGACTGTAAACGCTGTGTACTCCCTGCTATCTTCGGCCATCGGGATTTGGTGGTACCCCCATTTTAAATCTAAGGTCTTTATATATTTCGCGGCGCGAAGTTGCTCAAGGATCATGTCCATCTTCGGCAAAGGGTACGCGTCCGTTTTGGCTACCTTGTTGAGCCTATGGTGTTCCACGTAAAATCTATATGTCCCGTCCGCCTTTCGGGCCATTACTACGGGACTGGACCATCCGCTTTTCGACGGCTCTACTATACCCTCGGCTAACATTCGAGTAACCTCATCTTAAATATTTTTCAGGACCTTCGGGAACACTCGATAATACCTCTGTTTTATCAGTGGGTGTCCCCCGACGTCTATGCTATGAGTTATGCGATCCGTTGCTGGAAGTACCTCAGGAGGGGGGTTAATAATCCGGGCAACTAGCGTGCCCAGTTCCTGTCGCTCCTCAGCTGTTATTTCTCTGAGGCCGAACACTGATCTATGTTGTCGGATTTTCGTCCGTCCTCTTCACTTCCAGTTTAGTAACCTCTTCGGGATAGTGGTGAACTAATTCCGAATGTGTGGATGAAATCTATACCCAAGAATACTTGTTCTCCCATACTCGGAACAATATGTATCTTCATCATTCGCGAAACACGATCGATTTCGATAGGGAGATAGCACGTGGGCTGAACATGACTGACGGTACCGTCAGCAGTCATAACCACTTGGTTCGGTGTCGTGTGCAATGTTGCCTTGTACCGTTCTGCTATAACCAAGCCTATATCTCCCATTACCGTTCGGGATGCCCCGCCATCAATCAAAGCGAGAACCTTAGGGGTATCACCAATTCGGACAGTCGCACAGTGGGATGTAATCAAAAAACGAGGTTCAAAATAACTTGTATCTGGCAATTCTTAACCGATTTTGGATTTCTTTTTTCAGAAAAATTCAGCATTGAAATTTGAAGAGATTTATGTGGCCTGATTTTTCATTTTTTTTTTTTTTTTAACTTTCATGTTAATGCAAAGAGTGAATAAAAAGTCGATTTTTTCGTTTTTTTTGTTTATCTTCGTGAAAATTTTTTTTCTAAGATCAGCATTGCCAGACTTTATGCACGGGGTAGTTGAAAGCAAAAAATAATTATGACATTGTTAAGTTGATTGTTATAAACAAATTCACTTAACAAATTGTCTGCAATATGGATTTTTCGTTTCCAAAGTAAAATTTTGCTTTCAAATTACTTGCTTTTATCGAAAAAATAATACCCGATCATAAAAATTTGACATTCGATATTTTTTATTAATTTTATAAACAAATTATATAAACAAATGCCTAGTGTGGGCATTTAAATTCAGAAAAAAATCGTTTTTTCTCTTAATTTTCCTCAAATTATATCGCTAGTGATATTAATTGATTAAAAATTATCATCCGATATTTATTATTAATTTTATAAACAAATTATATAAATAAATGCCCAGTGTGTACATTTAAAGGCAAAAAGAAATCGTTTTTTCTCATAGTTTTCCTAAAATTATGTCGCCAGTGATGCCTAATGATGGAAAATTATCATACGATATTTTTTATGGATTTTATAAACAAATTATATAAACAAATGCCCAGTGTGGACATTTAAAGGCCGAAAGAAATCGCTTTTTCTCTTTAATTTTCACAAATTATGTCACCAGTGATGTTTAGTGATGGAAAATCATCATCCCAAATTTTTTATTAATTTCATAAACAAATTATATGAACAAATGGCTCCTTATCTCAGATAAGGCCAAACAATTACATCACTAGCAACATACTTTGAGGATATTTGCGAAAAAACAAATGTTTTCTACCATTAAACATTCACACTAGGTATTTGTTTATATCATTTGTTTACAAAATTGATAAAAATTATTGGATGATAATTTTCCATCATTAAACCTCACTGGCGACATCATTTGAGGAAAAAAGAATTTTCTTCGACCTCTAAATGATCAAGTTATAAATCTGATTGAATAATTTGTTTATAAAATTGATAAAAAATATCGTATGATAATTTACCATCATTGAACATCACTGGCGACATCATTTAAGGAAAATTGGGGAAAAAAAGATTTCTTTCTGCCTTTAAATGTCCACACTGGCCATTTGTTTATATCATTTGTTTATGAAATTAATAGAAAATATCGGATGATAATTTTCCATCACTAAATATCACTGGCGACATAATTTAAGGAAATTTAAGAGAAAAAGCGATTTATTTCGGCCTTTAAATGTCCACACTGGGCATTTGTTTATTTAATTTGTTTATAAAATCAATAAAAAATATCGGATGATAATTTTACATCATTAAGCATCACTGGCAACATAATTTTACGAAAATTATGAGAAAAACCGATTTCTTTTTGCCTTTAAATGTTCACACTGGGTATTTATTTATATAATTTGTTTATAAAATTAATAAAGAATATCAAAAGATGATTGTCCATCATTAAACATCACTGGAGATGTAATTTGAGAAAAATTAAGAGAAAAAACGATTTTTTTCTGCCTTTAAATGTCCACACCAGGCATTTGTTTATATAATTTGTTTATAAAGTCAATAAAAAATACCGAAAGATAATTGTCCATCATTAAACATCACTGGAGATATAATTTGAGAAAAATTAAAAGAAGAAACGATTTTTTTCTGCCTTTAAATGTCCACACTAAGCATTTGTTTATACAATTTGTTTATAAAATTAATAAAAAATATCGGATGATAATTTTCCATCATTAAATATCACTGGCGATATAATTTGAGAAAAATTAAGAGAAAAAACGATTTTTCTTTGCCTTTAAATGTCCACACTAGGCATTTGTTTATATAATTTGTTTATAAAATGAATAAAAAATATCGGATGTCAAATTTTTATGATCGGGTATTATTTTTTCGTTAAAAGCAAGTAATTTTAACGCAAAAATTTACTTTGCAAACGAAGAATCAATAGTGTAGACTATTTGTTAAGTTAATTTGTTTATAACAATCATCTTAAAAATGTCCTAACTTTTTTTTGCTTTCAACTACCCCCGTGCATAAATTCTGGCAATGCTGATCATGGAAAAAATTTTTTCACGAAGATAAACAAAAAAAAAACGAAAAAATCGACTTTTTATTGACTCTTTGCATTAACATAAAAGTTTAAACAAAAAAAAATTAAAAAATCAGGCCACATAAATCTCTTCAAAATTTAATGCTGAATTTTTCTGAAAAAAAAAATCAAAAATTGGTTAAGAATTGTCAGCTACAAGTTATTTTGAACCTCGTTTTTTGATTTCATCCCACTGTGAGTCGTAAAGATTCGCAGGATAAGCCCTTTATTCTCCTTTGGGGACTCCTTTACTTCTAATCGTAGTGGCAATGACGAACCTTCCTCTGCCGGTACTGCGGGTGACTCGCTTGACTTTAACAGGGCCGATATCACCTGATTCTCTTGCCAGGGTTTCTGTCGTTCTCTCACCCTCGTTCTTGTATTAAGAACGATGGTATCTTCGACTTCCACCGTGCGCGTTACCGGCATCTGATTTATCGATGTGGACGGTATTTCTGTGGGAGAAGGACTCACCTTCTTGGCTATCCCTTCTACTGTCGGGTCCGTTGACTCGAGCCTGCCCGGTTCCGGTGGATGCCCTTCGTCCTGTGGGGTCAGTCCGGGACTTCCTCCTCACACTTCCTCCTTACCGCACCGACGACAATAATTAAGTCTTCGGTTTTTCGGGCACCCGATTTGGAAGTGAACCTTTAGTCGACAGTTTCAACATTCTACCTCCGAATCATCCCCCTTCTTACCCGAGATGGGTGACTCGGAGCCCCGTTTTGTAGACTGATCTGACTTTCCCTCAGACGACTTAGCTGAGTTCTTACGGTCCCGAGGTTTCCTGACATTACGTCTGTTGGATCCCTCGGACTTGGGCTTGTTCTTGGTTTCGTCTCTACCCAAGTTCGCTGTTCATCCCCGTTTATCGTTTCCTATTGTCGCGATTAGGGCTTTTATCAGTTGTGTTAATGCCGATGAATTCTGTGGGGGTTCGCTATCAGCTATGGTCGAGGTGATAGCGGCTAACCTTTCTTGGTAGAACCCGTCCCCGAAGCGGGCTTGAAAATGCCGCTTGCACTGGTCCCACGTGTTCCATCGTAATCTGTTCTGTCGGAACCAGCGCCACGCTATATCCTTTAAGAGGAAGGGCATTGTAACGAACAACTCCTCGTCCGTGAGGAAAGAGGCGGCTCTGCCCTCTTCGACCCTCCACAAGAAGTTGTCTACACTTGAGCCCTTTTGCCCATTGAAACTGACCTTCCACCCTTCCACGATTCTTGTCATGTCCCTTGGTTTGCTGAGGGGTCGCATAGGGCCTCGCCCCCATCCCTGAGCATACCCGTGACTCGTGGTGGCTTCCGGTTCGAATTCACGTGGAGCTCTTCGCCCAAGTGAGTGTCTTTGCGCATAGCCCTCACTTTCCGGTCTTTCGCCCCAACCGTGTGAGTACCTGTGCTGTGGGGCGTGACTCTGTTCTCTATACTGCCGCCATGGCTCCCGATACGGCCCGTCTGGTCCCCCCCTATATCCTGTCGCGTACGGTCTATACTTGTTTTCTTTTGGCTCGAAAAAATCTTGTGTCTCGTACCTATCGTAGTTTCCGGATCGGCCTCTAGTTCGCTCCAATCGCTCTTGTTTGGTCTCCCCCTCCCTTGCTAAAGTCGTATTCGTGTGAGGGAAGAGACTCGATGCTGGGTATTGATGGATGGTCCGATCCGTTCGAGACCCCTCATGTTCCCATAACCTAGGTTCGCGATAGTCAATTACAGCGAATTCTCTCGCGTGTGGCTCCGGATAGTTTCCTGGGTACCGATAACCCTCTGGTTCTGCGGTTCGGCCCCAGTCTTCGGTCTCGCGATGCTGTGTCTGAATATTTAGTGGTGCATCGCGGTTCTGTCTGTATCAATCGCTTTGGGGCGTGTGTCTCTAATGATCACAGTGGTGAAAATCGGCTGCGATGTGGTTACTAGGGGAGAACACGTTAGGGCACTCACTGTCGGTGGGTAATATACCGTTTGACTGGTTGGCCCACTTGCCCAGGGTGTCGTCACACTATGGCTTAGTGGCACCGTGTCTTGGTGTTCCCAGTCTCCTATCGGCCTGCCCTGAGTCCTACCGGGGCTCCTAGATCTCCTATCTGCCTCTTGATATTGTTGGGGGATCGCGCTCCCCCCATGATCTGGATGGAAAAAATGTGGGGACGTGCCTAGTCGAGTATCTGCCGCACTGACCCTAGTCGGGCTTCCGCGTAGCCATGACCCCCTCATCCCCCCTCCCCATGTCTCTACTGGGAGGTGGCGTGTAGGTTGGCGATAGTGCACCCCTCAAGGCCTGGTCTCCCCCCATCCCGGGCCATTGTCGGTGCCCATGTGGGGTCGTCTCTAACATCGTGAATGGCTAGTGGAACCAGATCCGGTGCCGGGTACCCTCCGGTGGACCCGCTGTGTTGCCATCGGTCCCCAAATTTCGTGGTACCTGCCCCTGGTCGTCATCGTCCTCTGGTACATGAAATCTGGAAATATTTCCTAAACTCTCCGAAAATTTATTGAAATACTGCGAGAGCTTTAAATCTTTATTTTTTCAACATTTTTTCAAAATATCCTAAAAGCATATAGGTCCTATAATATCCTACCATATCATCAAAAATTCTAAAAAATTCTTTAACACTCTATGAAAATTTGTTTACATCCCTTAAAACCATGCAAATCCTTTTAAATCTAATGAAATCCTTCGATAAATTTTAAAGCTGTTGATTTCTCTGGAAATTTCTCAAAATGTTGTAAAATCTTCAAAATCCTTTGACATACCTTCAAATTACTGAAATCTATTAAAAATCTCTTAAATTTTTTTTAACCACTTTATAATATTTCAGATCCTTTGAAATCATTCGAAACATCCTTGATATCTTGGATACCTTTTTAAAATCCTTTGAAATTTTCTGAAATTCTACGAAAATCGAAGACCCTTAAAATTTTTGAAATCTCGTTACATTACTCGGGATTTTTTCAAAATGTACCCTAAATTCCTTAAAATTTTTTGAGTGTAAATTTTAAGTGATACTCAATAAAAAAATAGATTAACAATACTAAGGAAATATGATTTTGTAAATTTTTTTATAATCGCGGTACATATTGTCGTTAAAAATGTGAACTATTTCAAAAATTCTTTTAAAATCGCTAAAAACGGTGAAATCTAGTTAAAATCCTTGGAGTACTTTTTAATATAATCTAAACTCCTTGAAATGCTCTCAAACCCTATTGTATTAATATCTTTCAAAATTCCTTAGAAAATGATGAAATCTTTGAAATCCCTGGGAAGCTCTCCATTTTTTTTAAATCCCTTGAAATCTATAAATTTCTTGTAATCTTATGCAATCTTTTAATTTCTTTTGAAAATATGTGAATCTCTCAAATAGGGTCACATTCTTTGAAATCTTCAAGATTATTTTAATCTTCATAAATCTCGCAAAATACACTGGATTATTAAAAATCCTTTGAAATTTTTAAAGATCCTTAAATCTTGTGAAATCCCCAGAACATTTTTTAAATCTTTATAAAAATTTGTAATATCACCATAGTGGCATTTTGTCAAAATACTGGAAAAATAGTTCCCAGAGAATGGAGACATCCTCTTAGCATCGACATTTCCCACCAATGGTTTTTATAATTTGTAGGTTGAATATCACAAAAAATGTATACTTTATCATTCTTTATCACACTTCAAATATTAAAATACAAAAAGAGTATATGCAATACTAAAAGAGAGTTTTATAATCAAATAATAAAAAAAATCAAATTGAAGGTTCTCATGAGAAATTCAAGGAGAGTTCCAGATTTACAAAGCTAACAAAAATTTAAGAAGAATTCGAAGTTTTTGAGGTTTTTGAGATCGCCAGAAACCCAGAATTATTTAACACCAATGTCCTTTAAATTTTTTCCGTTCTGTGCTTCGATTTTATTTTAATAAAACAAATAGCCTTCGTAAAACCATTACAAGAGCTTCAATATTATCACTACGATTGCTCAATTCTTATTTGCTACTTGTAGCGATATTTAATCTGGCGCTGTACTGTTGAAGAACACAGTCTGCGTTGATTTCAGCAAACAGAAAAATTTTGTGAATGCTTTGGCCTTGTATAGCAGATTGATAATGTCATCAAATTATAATGTCATCATATTTTGTAATAAATTGTAAGATTCATTACAGTTAGTTTTATTTTGACCAAAAGACTACTTAGGTCCCATTTTGACAGAGTTTGTTTCTTAAATGTGTTAAAGTAAGAAAAACACGAGAGGATGAAAATATATTTTTGTATACCCTCAAAGATATTGGAAAGAAACTGATAATGGAATTCAATAAATCACTGACAGTGTACACCTTTTCGAGTACTGGTGAATCTGAGTTAGGAAAAAGGATCGACAGCGTTAAAAGGAGAAAAGCTTATTTTCTACAGTTTATAAATTTTCTTTGTGGTAAGGAAAAAATTAGTTCTTTATAATGATTATTCACTTTTTTTAATCAAAAGAGACATTTATCATAATTCTGGATGTATCGTAAAACCATTATTTTTTAGGTTTTGACTCCTGATTTAATTTGTTCATGGAACCAATTAGTTACACTTTTGTTATCCTTAATTGTTAAAGGCATACGTAAGAAATTTGTTTTATTATTTACTGTCAAAATTTTCTGAGATTTTTAACTATTTGTCTATTTTTCACTTGGAGTGACTTAATAATTATCTAAGTTGAGCAAAAATAATTGTTCAAACAAATTATTATTGTTAATAACTATCTTCATCTATATTAATGCGAGATAGTGTCGGTTTTTGTTGTTGAAATTTTTAACTTTTTGCCCACTTTTGACTTAGTGAGGTAATAATTGATGCAAGTTAATAAAAATAGTTGTTTACACAAATCTATTATTGTTTATAAATATGTTCTCTTAGATAAGTGCTAGAAAGTTGCGGTTTCGTCTGAAATCTTTAACTTTGCTTTGCCTCTTAATTTATGAACAAATGATAAAATAAACATTACAGAGGAACGTATTTTAAACAACCTCTTTCTTCTTGTGATGCTGATATCAAAATATGTTCAATTAAAAATTTTTCTTTGGCGCTTTGCAATAAAGTTCTTGTTGTAATTTAAAACAAAAATCAAAGAAAGAGCAAAAATAATTCACTAAAAAAAGTAAAATACTATTTAAAAACGATTCTCGTTCACTGGTTTACAAAAAAAAAGGTGATGACTATTTGACAAGACCACTTTATCCTTACGTATTTTGACGCGCTGAATATGAATCCGAGGTCTATTTACCTCCATCACGCCAGGTTCAGGGTCATTTCAAGGTCAAATACAGGAAAAGCCGTGTAATAAACTTCAATAACCTTTTACGAGTGTTTTTGGGGTCGCTGAATCGAAATCCGAGGTCCATTTACCTCCACCGCGTCAGGTTCAAGGGCATTTCAAGGTTAAATACAGGAAATGCCGTGCAATAAACTTCAACAACCTTTTCGGGGTTGCTGAATCCGAATCCGTTGTTCGTATGATCCCTGAAGGTCAGTTTAAGGTCATTTAGAGGTCATCTTCAGGTAAAAATAACAGAAAATGCACGTTATGAAGTGCAACCAGTGTATATATGATAGGTTAACTTAAACTGTTGATCTAAACGTTTAAAACTTAGGGAAAAATGATGAATTCAAATAAGTCCAAATTGTCCAAATATATTGCTGCTACTAGCGTTACCCTTGAACAACGACGAGGACGTTGCAGCTTCTGTACCTATCGGGGTGCTTGTTTAAAGTGAGTCCCCTTGCTTCTCACTTAGAGTAATCATCATTCTTGATTTCGCATTTATCGGGGCGCTTGTTTAAAGTGAGTCCCCTTGCCTCTCATTCTGTGGAGCCTACACTCTTCAATGTTGGCGGGCATTTCTATGGGTCTGTATCTTTCTTCGAATGTTTCTCTCAGCGCCTTTCTTTTGTGTGTGACTAAAGTATCCCTCTTCAGATTTCAGCAGTAATCTGATATCATGTGATCATCCCAAAATCCTTGATAACGCTTTTCCATTTCCTTTATGTCTTGGTGGAATCTTTCACCTTGTTCTTCACTATAATTTCCCAGATTTTCTGGAAAATTCTCTGAATGGGAATCCAAAAAGTGGAGCTTCAGGCTCATTAAACATCCAATGGCTCCAAAGTTCACGATTAAGTCTTTGTGAATTCTGGATCCTTGATCAATTCTCTTATTTGTGGGCCATCAAAAACTCCTTCTTTAATTTTTGCTTCTGACAGCTTTGGGAACTTCCCAAATAGATATTCAAAAGATAGACTTTCTCTGTTCTTCAGAGCCTTCACAAGCTGTTTAATTAAGCCTAATTTTATATGTAGAGGAGGCAGTATTATATTAGCCGGATCAACCAAATTTTTTTTTATAACATTTTTCTCTCCAGCAACAAAATTATTCCTTGATGGCCTCACCTTTTTTTTTGTAATGGGCATTTCGATCTCTACTATCCCATTCACATAGATAACAAGGGTACTTCGTAAAACCACTTTGTTGTCCCAATAAGATGATTACGACTTTTAAATCCGTGCAAACTTTCCATTGGTATGTCTCGTAATTTATTTTACGAAGCGAATGCTCCATGTTCACATAATTTTCATCCAATGTTGTAGAGTGCACAATTGGAATAGAAGCTAGTTTATTCCCGTTGTTCAATAAAACAGCTTTGAGGATCCTCTTCGAGGAATCGATAAATAACCGCCATTCTTTAGGATCATGTGCCACTCCAAATTCGCTAAAGAGCCCGTCCATATCATTGCTGTATACCAAAGAATCATCTTGGCAGAAGTATTTTCGAAAAGGCTTATCCCTATTTCTATAGTATGGCACCTTTGCTTCTCTGGCTAGGCATCCTTTCTCCTGCAACCGGGAGGCTAACAATTCCGATTGTTCCTTAGATAACCCCAAATCTCTCACCAAGTCGTTGAGTTCACACTGATTGAACCTTGGAGGTGTTCCGGAGTAACCCTTTATATCAGCATCGTTAATGTGATCGTCACAGTCATTGTCACAGTCATCTTCTTGGTCATCCTCTTGGTCATCTTTGTCATCTTCGTCCGCGTCACTGGAGCATTCTGATACGTTTCTATCGCTATTATCAACTAGCATTGCCTCAACATCCATGGGTAAATCAGGGACATCATTAACTAATACTGGCATCGTGACGGACGAAGTTGTTATGTAAACCAGAAACTTGCTGTTTTTGGAATTCAAACCTAATTTATCGTTGGAACAAAAGTACCAATCACGATCGTGCTTTGAGGTTCACGCCAGATCATAGGTGAAGAGAAACTCATTCTTAGTGTCCCACTTTTCCAACGTCTCAAACGCGCGTCACAAGTTCGGCAAATGATTTTCGGGACCCAGGAATTGTTTGCAAGATCATGAGCGATACTAAAGCGCTCCGTGTACGCTTTTTGAATCTTTTCTGAGAAATTTATTAGGTTCCTACTGACATTATATTTCCCACAAATAACACAAAAGCGGTTCATAGGTTTTGAGCATTTATCCATGGTAATATCAACTAAATAAGATTTTCAAATATAATATTGCATGGAGGTCCCGACAAAATGCGGGAGGATTGAACTCGAATCAATTCCAATTGCGATCGTATGACAACGAAATTTCTGAGGGAATAGGAATTTGGAAGGAAAAAAGTAGCCCTGAAAAGGGCCGAAAGCTCCGAGAGTAGGGAGATATAATTTTCTTAAAAGAAATTACTCAATTTTATTCTTCTCAAAAAGGACCTAGCACACTTCACATTAAAATTCGACCCCGGTCAAGTTGGCTGAAATCGCAATATAATATAGTTCATAGCCTCCTGATAAAAAAATCCTAATGGGTACCAGTCCAGCGAATCAAAAGTTTTTGAGATAGGTAGGGTTGAACGCGCTTCTATCGATCTATGCGATTCTAAAACGGAAAACGATCACGCACATTGTCATTTGTTTCTGAATTTCATGCAGTTCTAAAACATAAGACAGTCACTCACATTGTCATTTGTTTCTGAATTTCGTGTAGTTATGAAAGATGAGACGATCACTCACATTGTCATTTGTTTCTGAATTTCAATCTGTTCTAAAACATAAGACCCTCAGTCACATTGCCATTTTTTTTCTGAATTATATGCAGTTATGAAACATAAGATGCTCACGCATATTTTCACATTTTATTGAAAATTCTGCACCTCATCTTCAAGTTTCAAGCGGGACCTTAGATTCGTTTATTGGCATATTTTTCGCGTTCAACCCCACCGATCTCGAAAGCTTTTGATTTTTTGGACTGGTACTCATTAGGATTTTTTGATCAGGAGGCTTTGAGCTATGTTATATTGCAATTTCAGCCAATTTGACCGGGGCCGGATTTTAATGTAAAGTGTGCGGGGTACTCTGGGTTTAGCAAATTGAATCCAAAAGATGTGTCGCTGGTGAACACCAGCAAGCGAGTGAGAATACTGACTTGAAACCGTTGAAGATGCAACTTAGAAGTGGAACGAGCGAGGATCTGGTTCAACAGATTTTGAAATGACCTTAAACTGACCTTTAGGGATCAAACGAACAACGGATTCGGATTCAGCAACCCCAAAAAGGTTGTTGAAGTTTACTGCACGGCTTTTCCTGTATTTGACCTTGAAATTCCCTTGAACCTGACGTGATGGAGGTAAATAGACCTCGGATTCATATTCAGCGCGTGAAAATACATAAGGATAAAGTGGTCTCATCAAATAGTCATCACCTTTTTTTTGTAAATCAGTGACTTGTTTATAGCTAAAAAGTCAAAGGAAAACTAAAGATTAACAAAGGAACTTTCTAGCATTACCTTAAGAGAATATAGTTATAAACAATAATCAATCACATAAGCATGTTTGTTGAATTGTATTAATTATTACCTCACTAAGTGAAAAGTGGACAAAAAGTTTAAAAGTTCAGAAAAAACCGCAACTTTTTAGCACTTATCTAAGAGAAGATAGTTATAAACAATTATAAATTGCTCAAAAAACTATGTTTCTAACTTGAATTATTTATTACTTTACTAAGTGAATAATGGGTTAAAAGGTAAACATTTGAGAAGAAGCCGCAACTATATTGCATTGTAAAGACGAAAATAGTTATAAACAATAATAGTTTGTTTAAAAAATTATTTTTGCTGAACTGAATTAATTATTAATTCACCCTAAGTGAAAAGTGAACAAAAAGTTGGAAATTTCAGAAAAAACTGTAATTTTCTAGCATTATTCGAAGAGAATATTATTGACAATAATAATAAATCATCTACTATTGAGGATTCTGAATAAAATTTACAAGAACATATATTTTTTTTCTTTTGGGAAATACGTGTTAAACTTCATTGGGCTGGCTCTAAATATCATTTTTTTTCAAAACAAAGAAAACTGTTATATTTTTGTGTGGATTCGAAGAAATTTCCGGGCTTTATTCATGAAAATTCGAAAAAAAATTTCCAACACATTTTTGTACTTGTCGTTTTGTCGAAGATTGCGTAACTATGTTAACAATGAGTTTCAGCTAAAGAATTGTTTGCAAATTCCACAAGAAAAACGGCATTCCTAATTGAAAAATGCATAAGAGGAGAAAAATGTCCTCATGACATTGTTTTCACAACAATAACAATAATTAATTGTTATGCAAGTGTTAAAAAAAATTTCAAAAATTAGTTAAAGACTAAATGTGATAACTAGGTGTCATTGCCGAGTCGTTTTTGGTCAATTTCGTAGGAAAAACTTTATTTATTTACAGTGTTGTAATTGGAAGACAATTTTTGTTTAATAAGATTAACTTCAGGCGATTACTCATTTAACCCTACAAATTTTACGAGGAAATTAAAAAAAATGTTTGTCCTTTGGTACTCCTTATTTCAGGTTCTACCCATAGCTTCTTACATGTTTTCAGATGTCTTATGAAGAGTTAATCAATTTTAAGATTTTGGATTCGTTATGTATTTTTAAAATTTCATATCTGATATCTGATATTTGAACGCTCCCTAACGAAAATTGAAAATATATAGAAATTTAATAGATTTTAAGATTTTACTGTCTATGCTTTCCATTACAATATCAGTTATTGCTGCTGATGCGGCAGAACCCATAAATAACTTGTCCATGTTTATCAGGTTACATTTTGATGATGGATGCTGGCACAAGCGTGATTTGGTCCTCACCTGCATTATCCTATTTAACAAGTACGAATTCAACAATTCCTGTATCAAATGCTCAAGGTGCTTTTCTGACGGCGAGTACAAGTATCTCTGGAATAATTGGATTACTCATGTGTCCACTAATAATGGATCGAATCGGGAGAAAGTACACGATCCTAGTATTGGGATTGATACAACTACTGTCAAAAATTTTACTTTTCATGGCTGATAACTACACCTTTATACTTATATCAAGACTCTTGATTGGTATCGGTGGGACAGGAATGATGGCTTTTCTCCCTCTTTACATAGGCGAAATTGCTGCAGAAAATATCAGAGGAAGATTTCTCATTTTCGACAAAATCTTTCTAAACTTGGGATCCTTCCTAATGTCAATCGCCGGAGCTTTTCTGGCTTATAACTCCATGAACCTAGTTATGATATCCATACCTCTAATTGCGATATTAATTTTGCCACTTATGGAAGAAACTCCATATTATTATTTGATGAAGGGACGAGAAAAAGAAGCTACTAAAACTCTAATGAAATTGTCGGCAGAGAAGAGAGTTGAAAATGTGAAGGTAAATATTGAAAGAATGAAGAATGCTATTCTCAACGGACAAAATTCAAAGCAAACTAGCATAAGAGAATTATTCAGTGATAGGGGAAGTCGAAGGGCCTTGATGATCAAAATGACTGCAGAAACAACTTTCATTTTCTCAGGCTATTATGGAATTCAATCTTATGCACAAGAAATTTTTAGGAACAGTGGTTCAACCTTAGCGCCAAGATATTCAGTGATGATCATGACAGGAATTCAAATTTTTGCTGGCTTGCCATCTTCTCAAATAGCTGATCGGTGGGGAAGAAGGCCAACTTTTTTACTACCTGGAGTATTGTCTGCACTTTCATTGGCAATTGTGGGCCTCTTTTTCTTTTTAAAATTCTTTCTTCAAGCTGATGTTTCTTCTATTACTTGGCTACCACTTGTTGGTCTGATATCATACACTTTTTCATGTAACATCGGACTCAGCACTATTCCTTTTGTTTATAGAGGTGAACTTTTTTCTGTTAAGGTAAAGAGTGTGGCTACTATGATCTCAACGATTATTGCAACAATGTCAGCTTTTACGATAAAAATGGTTTTGCCATTATTAAACGACTGCATAGGTATTTACTCAAGTTTTTGGATTTTTGCGTGTATTTCTTTTGTGGGGTCAGTTACTGTTTTTTGTATTGCACCGGAAACTAAAGGAAAAAATCTGGAAGAAATTTTAGATTTATTGAGTAACAAAAAATTAGACTATAAGTAGGAAGAGGAACTGTGGAACCGATGTTAACATCAATATAGAAAGTTCGCTTTGAATATTTTAACACTTTGACCTGTTAAACCGAACCGAGTTAAACTAACACCACAATGGTTGTTCTTCAATAATTAGTCAATAATTATCATCCATCCATTGCATTTCATCAAGAATAAATAGAAGATTATCAGGAACATGAGTAATTTTGATTCAATTTTTCCTTGATCCTTCTCTCAATAAAACAAATTTGGAAAAGCAATATTAGTGGCGAAGAATAAAAGGGAAAGACTTTTCTAAAAGAGTAATCACAAATTAATAGATTTTTGAAAAATCATCAGCCTCGTACCTTAATGGATGGGCATGGTAACAGTAACTTATTAGCAATATATGCAAACGATTGAGGCCAATCGCACCAGTTATGCCACCATGATTACAATTAGGCAAAATTCAACAACAATTTACATGGTTAATTCTTCAATTAATCGTATAATCGTATCGAATTCCAGAATTTCCATTATAAGTGATGGGTATCATGCCAAAAGGGCGTAACCCACATTTTCAAAATGTGGGAGAATATGGGGAGTTAAAGCACGGACTCGAACTATGGTCAGGAGTAGATAGCGAATAATATGGTTGCCGAGGAGTTAGTCTGATTATGAATGAGAGAGCAAAATAGCATGTCAAGGGGCATAAATTTGTATCTCCTAGATTATTATGGGTTATAATGAAAGTAGGAAGCAGAAGATTATTTATCATAGCGTGCTATATCCCAGTTAATGGTGAAAGAAGAAAAGTGAAAGACGCCTTCTGGGATACTTCAAATGATACTATAAGTACTTGCGATCATGGGAAAAGAATCATTGTACTAGGAGTTATGAATAGATGGGTTGAAGATCCAAAAATGAATGGTAACGGGGACAGATTGGTTAAGAAAAGGGCTTGTTTATCACAAATACTTGGTTTAGGCATAAAATGATCTACGTGTACACCTGGTGCAGGGTCCAAAATCCACAGTATGATTTACTTTGTTGTTGCAAATGAGAGACTAGGAGAGCTAGTAAAAGCTACAAGGGTTATGAGAGGTTCTGAATGTGGAACCGATCATTATCTCTTAGTCTCAAAAATTAACGTTGGACGAGGATGGATGAGGAAGGAATCGTTATGTCCTCTTGGCTATTTATTTTATTCATGGACAAGTGTCTAAGAATAGCCCTCTTCGAGCAAGAACGTGTGGATCTCCGGACAGTAAGGTGCGTGGGTTAGAAAGGAAGTGGGACTCAGAAGATTATTTATCAAGCACATTCCAGTTAATGGTGAAAGAAGTGAAGTAATAGACGCCTTCTGGGATTCTTCTAATGATACTATAGGTGCTTGCGATCATGGGGAAAGAATCATTGTACTAAGAGTTAGGAATGGATGGGCTAAAGTCCAACGCAAGGGAACGGACAGGATACTAGGTAATTTAGAAAATCTAAAAACGAATGATAATGGGGACAGATTGGTTAGCTTATGTTAAGAAAAGGGCTTGTTTATTACAAATACTTGGCGAAGGCATAAGATGATCTACTGATACACTTGATGCAGGGGCGATATCCACATCATGATTTACTTTTTTGTTGCAGATGAGAGAATGAGAGAGCTAGTAAGAGCTACAAGGGTTATGTCCTCATGGCTATTCATTTTATTCATGGACAACTGTCTAAGAATGGCCCTCTTCAACGCAAAAGGTGTGGATCTCGGGACAGTAAAGGTACGTGGGTTTGCAGATTGATAAGGTTGTTATGGCAGTGTCAATTGAAGATATACATTTCTTTGGTCAAAACTGTGGATGAATAGTTTCCAGAAAATGAAAAGGGGAAGATTCTTTTTCGCTCGAGGGGACTTTTTAAGGACGACTGCAAAACACGGAAAGTGAAGTAGACGTAAATGTGATACTCTACTTGCGCTGAGTATGTATACTTTAAATTGCAAAATAAAGTAAACCATTTGCATTTAGAGGACTGAAAAAATATGTAAAGCAGTCCACCAAAGCTGAGATTTTATTAAAACAGACTTTGTCTTCTAAATAAAATCTCTTTCAGGCCAAGGACTCACTTCAGAGATCAGAAATAGTGTAATAAACTTAAATGTGTTCATCATAGTAATGAATTTCAATATTAATTTAAAATGTTATTCTTTAGCCGATAAATTATTAAAATTACTATTTACTTATCACAGGCTTCACAATCTTTTCTCTTTTTCTCATTTTTCCACTCAAATGCGAAATGAATGAATAGAACTCAATGAGAAAATGCAAAAAATTTTGGTTGAAAGTTTATTCTTCTCGGTAGAAAAGTCGACTATCAAATTATTTTCTTAGAACTCATCTTTTTTATTTCAAAATTTTATTATTTGGCACAAAATTTTATCATTTTGCTGAGAGTTCAACAATTTTCTTAAAAAGTCATACTTTTCGGTTAAAAATTAACTTTTTTGTTGAGGAATCACATTTTTGGGTAGAAAGTTTGTATTTTTTGATCAAAAATTAAAGAGGTTGGCAAAAAACTTGACTATTTGTTTGAAAATTGATGTATTTTGTTGTAAATTCGTCTTTTCCGTAGAAGATTATTTTTTTTTTTTTGAAAATTAAAAACTTGGTTGAAAATTAATCTGTTTCTATTGAGGATTCAAGTATTTTGCTAAAAATTCATCTTTTAGATTGAAAATTCAACTCCTTGGTTAAAAGTTTAACTACTTTCTAAACAGTTCATTTTTTAGTTGAAGATCCCTAATTTTAATTGGAAATTGTTTTGTTTTTTTGTTAAAAATTATTTTTTTTTTTTACTGAAAATTTAACAATTTTGTTAAAAATATAACTGATTTGGTTCGTCTTTTTGGCTTGAAAATTCCACAATTTGCTAAAAAATGGAATATATACAAATGAAGAGAAATATATATATATATATATACAGAAAATTCAACTGTTTTGTAAAAAATTGATGTTTTTTTTTCATTGAAAATTAATTCACCTCAAAGAAAACGTAACTAAATCATTTTTGGTTAAGAATTGATCTTTTTTAGTTTAAAAATTCAACTACATATTTACTTAAAAAATTTTAGAAACGAAAAAAAGATACAATTGAAGAATTATCAATTTGGGAAAAATTTGAGTTACTTTAAGAGATATTTACAAGTTTTGAACAGATCCAAACTTAATTTAAATCTGGAAAAGATTTCGAAAAATAAAAAAAAATTTATATTTTTGAAGATTTCGAAGCTTTTTAAGGATCTTTAAAGGTTTCCAGAAATGAAAAAAAATTTCTTAAGTTTGCTGGGAAAATTTTAAATGATTTTTTATTTTGAAAAATTAACTTTACGAGAGTATCCACGAAATTTAAAAAAAATTTTGAATAATAAATGACAATTGAACAATTATTAATTTTAAAAATAATCGAGAAAGTTTGAAATATATTTAGAAGTTTTGAAAATATTCCCAAATAATTTAAAACGTAAAAAGATTTTAAAACATTTAAAAAACAGTGTCGATTCTTGAAGATGTCAAACACCAAATTTATAAGGTTTGTAGGCATTTTGAAAGATTTAAATAAATAAAAAATTAATATTAAAATTTCTCAAAAAACTAATAATAATTTTTGGTTGGAAAATTAATTTTTGAAGAATATTTAATAAGATTTCCAAAATTTTCGAAAAAGATAATAAAATTCTAAAAAAATAATTTCTGAAGTTTGCTGGGAAAACTTAAAATGATTTTTTATTTCAAAAAATTAATTTCAAGAGAATATTTAGAAAGATTAAAAAAATTTTTTTTGAATGACAAATATTATAAGTAAAATAAGATTTCCAAAATCTTCAAAAAAGAATCTGGATGATTTGAAGGATTTATTTTTTATTTTTGTAGAATTTTCAAAAAATTGTAGGAAAAATTCGAGTTTCAAGATAATAAAACTATTATTAGATTCCTGGAAAATTTGAAAATGATTCTTTTTTCAAACAAATTTTTAAGAGAACATCTAAAAATATTTTAAAACAAATTTTAATGTATAAATTTATATAATTTTTAAAGTTTATAAATTTTTTGATTCATTCTTCAATTCATATCATTGACAATGATGGCGTGGATTTCTATTTTTTTTTTAATATTTCAACTGCACAATGTATAATAGTTCAAATCTAAAATGTTGCAGTTAAACGACTTTTAATTTAGAAATTTTCAATTGAAAATAAAAAAATTCCTGTGAAAATATTTTTATTTTTCTGTACTTTATTGTAAAAATTTTCCCACAAGGAAAAATATTTTTCTGAGTGCAGAAATTTTCGATAAACAGAAATTTTATTCCTGTTTGGTAGACTTATGAAAAAAATTTTAGTCCTCGTGTTTAGGTATTTTATCGCGTAAAGAAAACTTCCATTTTAAAATGCAAGACCGACGGTGCAAAAATTCAGGGTTGGAAAGTGTGTTACCATAAAGCACTTTCCGCTTTTTGCTGTATGGAAAAAAGCAAAAAATTAATTGGATCGTTAGGATAGAGCACTCGCGGAAAAACGTAATGGCCAGCGAAGTTTAGGAGCTTCGAGCTGATTTTTTTCGGTCACAGGTCAAAGAGCCCGGGCGCTAAATCAAAGTGACATTTTATGGGAATGGGCGACATGCGATATCAAATTTTCTCTCATGTTCCTTGCGCACACCATTTCACTCATCCGATTATTATACATAGAGTAGGTAGACTAACATTTTCAGAAATAATTTTTTTCTGAAAAAAAAATCTTCTTTCGCTCCGCTGGGAATCGAACCACAGAACTTCCGATTGTCGGTCGAGTGCTAGCCCATTAAAGTAGATAGGCAGGCAGCGTTCTAATCACAAATTCCTACCTTACCGGCATCGAGAAGCTTCTATCCTGTAGTGGTTCATGTCCGTACTAAGCTTCTAGAACATTCTCGAAGGTCCCTGATGACGTCACAGCATGATAATATTGCACAATTGTAAGAGCCGAATTGATGTCAACAGGTTCAAGGTTATTACGAGAAAAACAAGAATGATTTATTGCTTCCTTATAGATAAAACATTCATTTTTAATGAGCAAATATGTAGGCGTATATATGTGAAATTTGATGTGACATCATGTTTTCGTCTATATGACTTTGATTTATTTCTTTCTTATCGACAAAACATTCGTTCAGTGCGCAAAGGATGCAGGCGTAGAGCTGAATTCATGTAAATAAGCTCAAGGTTATACGGAGAAGAACAAGGATGATTCAAGGTTAGTGTATTGGCATATTAGATTTTGCGTTGCAAAAATATATATTTGGAACGTGTCGATTATAATGTAGAACTTTCTCAAAACACGTTCAAGGTTATAACGAGAAAAACAAGGATGATTTGTTGCTTCCTCGTAGATAAAACATTCATTTAATGTACAAAATATTCTAGAATATTCTTGATGACATCATGAAAATTATACAGAGCAATTTCGGAAAAGAATTTCTTTTGTCAACAGCTTCAAGGTTATTGTAATGACGCATCACATTTTGCGTTGCAAAAATGTTATCCCGAACGTGTCGATTATAGTGTAGAACGTTCTACATTGTAGTCGATATACCTAGAAACACATGAAATTCGTTTCTCGAAATTGCGCAATATTGCATCATGTGATGCAACAATCTTCTAGAACGTTATACACTATAATCGACACGTTCGGGATATAATTTTTTCAACGCAAAATGTGATGCGTCATTACAACTAACCTTGAAGCTGTTGACGAAAGAAATTTTTTTTCCGAAATTGCTCAGTATAATTTTCATGATGCCATCAAGAATATTCTAGAATATTTTGTACATTAAATGAATGTTTTATCTATGAGGAAGCAATAAATCATCCTTGTTTTTCTCGTAATAACCTTGAACCTGTTGACATCAATTCGGCTCTTACAATTGTGCAATATTATCATTCTGTGACGTCATCAGGGACCTTCGAGAATGTTCTAGAAGCTTATCACGGACATGAACCACTACAGGATAGAAGCTTCTCGATGCCGTTAAGGTAGGAATTTGTGATTAGAACGCTGCCTGCCTATCTACTCATTAAGCTACTAGAGAGATCGAGAGGAGAAACTTTTTTCAGAAATACACGCATTATTTTGCTAGATGGTACGAGACAAATTTTTCAAGGAATCTGTATCATCATTAGAGAATAACAGAAAATATTTAACGTCTTTTCAGACTAGATGGAGTAGTCAGAATTTTTAATTTTAGTAGAATTTTCTACTAGATCAGTAGTTCTGTGGTTTGATTCCCAGTGGAGCGAAAGGAGAAGATCTTTTTTCAGAAAAAAATTATTTAAAATAATTTTTCTTTTCCATCTAGTCTGAAAAGACGTTAAATATTTTCTGTTATTCTATAATGATAATACAAATTCCTTGCGAAATTTTCAGAAATGGAAAATTCAGATACATCAAGTACAAACTTGACAAAATGAAATAATTTATATTTCGTATTAATAAATAGTTTTAAATTGAATTTTCTCGTCAATTGATGAAAATTATTCGATGTAAATTTTTTTCTTTCAGTGTGTCGCATAGTGGGGAAAACGGTACTTTTTTGGTTACAAATAACCATATAGATATTGACAAGCCTGACTTTTGATTCAATTTTTTATAAATAAACATATATGAAAAAAAATTGCAATTTTCTCTATTTACAGTTCCAACTGGTCGTCAATAATAGGTAAATCTTTGTTTAAAAAACATAAAATTAATTAATGAAACATGAATTTTACTGAAAAACATAAAATTTTGAAAAAATTATGATTTTTTTCTAAAATTATCATGACGTTCCTAACTAAAAAACAGAATCGAAAAAAATGAATTTTTTCTGCCGAAAAATCCCTGAATAACGCATTTGTTTATAATATTAACAAAAATAATCTTAAATGAAATTTTCTTCATCCTAATATTGTTTACATTTAAGTTTCTTGCAATATAAAAAAAATATATAAAAAAAACGTAAAATGATTGAAAATCATAGCAAACACACTTTCAACAAATAAATTGTTTGTAAACATTTTTGTTGTTTACTGTATCATGGTGAACTATCTTTAAGTAATGTAAATCTATGCAAAGTAGACAATTACAACCATTTTCCTTTAATTTGTTTATTTATAAAAAAATTGAAAAACCAAATAAAAAATCAGGCTCGAAAACTTTCTTTGAAATTTTATCAATTTTTTTTTCTTCAAATTTTTGGCGTAAAAATAAGTCAATATTTGTGGGCTGTACGTTACTTTGAACCAAAAAAGCCTTTTTAATTCATTTTAATTAATCAATTAATTTAATTTTTTTTCTTAATTAAACAAAAAATTTAATTTTTAATTTTTTTAAAAATTTTTACCCTGTTTTCAGGAAACTTGCCCTTTTTGTATTTTTTGGCTTTAATTTGATCTAAATCAATCTCGTTATAGTTAACAATTCTACAATTTGAACAAAAATTTAATTATTTTGTCGAAAATGCAACAATTCGGTAAAAAATTGGACTATTCGGTTTGAAGTTAACTTTTTTGATGAAAATTCATATTTTTGGTTCAAAATTAAACAATTTATTTAAAAATTGAACTACTTTGTCGGAAATTTGTTTTTTTTTTGTGTGGAAAATTAAGTTCTTACAACTAAAAAGTTAACTATTCCATTTTTGGTGGAAAATTTATCTTACATAAGTAGAAAATTGAACTATTTGTTAGAAAATTCATGTATTTTTTTGAAAATTTGTCTCTTTAGGTAATAAATTTATTTTTCTTATTGAAAATTCAACATTTTGATTGAAGATTCAACTAAATTGTTAAAAATTCGTCTTTTTTAATTAAAATCAACTGTTTGCAATTTTGTTGTTAAAATTTTTTTTTTTTCAACTGGAAATTGTACGATTCCATTTTTTGTTCAACATTGATCAGTTTTAATTGCAAATTCAACTATTTGGTTGAAAATTCATCTTTCTTGATTGAAAATTAATTCTCTTGTTCAAAATTATTTGCTAAAAATTCATCTACTTGGTTAGAAAATTATCTTGTTTTAAATAATTTTTTTCTGAAAAAAAAATCTTCTTTGTTTCATAGCTCCATCTAGTCTGAAAAGACGTTAAATATTTTCTGTTATTCTCTAATGATAATAAAGATTCCTTGAAAAATTTCATTTCTACCATCTAGCAAAATAATCCGTGTATTTCTGAAAAAAGTTGCTACTCTCGATCTCTCTAGTAGCTTAATGGGAGAGCACCTGACCGGAAATCAGTAGTTCTGTGGTTCGATTCCCAGCGGAGCGAAAGAAGATCTTTTTTCAGAAAAAAATTATTTAAAATCATTTTTCTTTCGTAGCTTCATCTAGTCTGAAAAGACGTTAAATATTTTCTGTTATTCTCTAATGATAACACAGATTCCTTGAAAAATTTCAATTGTACCATCTAGCAAAATAATGCGTCTATTTCTGAAAAAAGTTTCTTCTCTCGATCTCTCTAGTATCTTAATGGGAAAGCACCTGACCGGAAATCAGTAGTTCTTTGGTTCGATTCCCAGCGGAGGGAACGGAGAAGATCTTTTTCAGAAAAAAAATGATTTAAAATAATTTTTCTTTCGTAGCTCCGTCTAGTCTGAAAAGACGTTAAATATTTTCTGTTATTCTCAAATGAAAATACAGATACCTTGAAAATTTTGATTTGTACCATCTAGCAAAATAATGCGTGTATTCTTAAAAAAAGTTTCTTCTCTCGATCTCTCTAGTAGCTTAATGGGAAAGCACCTGGCCGGAAATCAGTAGTTCTGTGGTTCGATTCCCAGCAGAGCGAAAGGAGATCTTTCTACAGAAAAAAATTATGTAAAATAATTGTTCTTTCGTAGCTCCATCTAGTCTGAAAAGACGTTAATATTTTCTGTTATTCTCTGATGATAATACAGATTCCTTGAAAAATTGACTTATCCAATTTTGGTTGAAAATTACATTTCTTTAGTTTAAAATTCGAATATTTCCTTCACAATGCATATTTTTAGTTGAAAGTTGAAGTACTTGGTTGAAAATTTATTCACTATAAATGTAACTATTCTATTTTTGGTTAAAAACGGATCTTTTCTGGTTGAAAAAACCATGTATTTTGTGGAAAATTCGTCTTTTTTGGTAGAAAATTAATCCGGTTTGATTGAGAATTCAACTATTTTGTTGAAAATTTCTCTTTTTGGTTGAATTAAACTTTTTTCATAAAATAAAAATCTGTTTTTTCTCGAAATATTTACTATTGCAAGTATAGTTAGAAATTAATTTTTGGTTTGAAATATCAACAACTTGATTAATAGTTGAACTACTTTATAAAAAATTAATTTTTGTTGTTGGAAATTCATATTTTCGGGTTACAAATTTAGCTCTTTTGACGAAAATTTATCGTTTTCGCTTGAACATGAAACTATTTAATTGAACATTAACTTTTTTGTTAAAAATTCAACTATTTTTTAAAAATTCAACTATTTGTTAAAAAATTCAATTATTTGTTAAAAAAATCAACTATTTCATTGAAAGTTTAATTATCTTGTTGAAAATTAAACTATTTTGTTAAATTTTTTTTTCGAATTTAACTGTTTTGTTCTTTCTTGGTTGAAAGTTTATCTCTGTTGGCTGAAACTGAAGCTTTTGTCGAAAATTCAAGTTTCGGGGTTTAAAATTCAACTGTCTTCTGAAAAATTCGTCTTTCTGGCTTAAAAGTGATTTTTTCTTCAATTTGAAGAACTTCAAAATGATTGGGATTACAGTTTTTTTTAACTGTATGTAACGTGAAAAATATTTCAACCAATTCCTACGAACCAATTTTTAGCCTAATAACAACGTTTTATAATCAATATGTGATTTGATGATCAGAAGATTTGTATATACTCACATAAAACTCGCAATTGTCGAAAGAAAATGCAGAAGAAAGAGCTTTGCTTACCTGAAACAAAAAGAAGAATAAATTTACCCTAGGGTCAGAATTTGTTAACAAATTTGGAAACGAAACTTTTTTCTAGGACATTTATTGCAAAGTTCTGACTACACACCTTTTGTATGTCACCCCACCCCCAAAAAAACAGTAAAAATCCAAAAAACAAAAACTGCTTAACTGTATCAATAACAGGTTTCACAGGGCAAAATGGTCTAAAATGTTATAATTTTTTCGAGTTTCAAATTCAAATTTTAAAAGTTTCATTGTCATCAGAATCGAAATCAAGTACAGGAAAATTCTGGAAAAAAGTAAATCATGATATTGAAATGGTAGAGTGGAAAAAATATTTTATGGAATTGCTAGGAGAGATAGAAAGGAAGGTTAGGAAAGGAGGAAAAGATGGTAAGGAAAGAGAAAAGGAAGTGGGCATACGGGAAGAAATAGTTAAGGTGTTAGGAATAATG
>CAKNYM010052053.1:196669-211273 GCA_932195095.1 Andricus curvator
TAAGGTGTTAGGAATAATGAAAGATGGAAAGGGGCCTAGTACAGATGATAAAGATGGTAAGGAAAGAGACAAGGAAGTGAGCACACGGGAAGAAATAGTTAAGGTGTTAGGAATAATGAAGGATGGAAAGGGGCCTGGTACAGACGGTAAGGCAAGAGAAAAGGAAGTGGGCATACCGGAAGAAATAGTTCAGGTGTTGGGAATAATGAAAGATAGAAAGGCGCATGGTGCAGATGGTAAAGATGGTAAGGCAAGAGACAAGGAAGTGGGCATACATGAAGGAATAGTGAAGGTGTTAGGAATAATGAAAGATTGAAAGGCGCCTGGTGCAGATGAGATTCCAAACGAAGTCTGAAAATATGGGCGAAAGAAATAAAGGAATGAGCATAGATACTGTGAAATAGAGTGGGGGGAGGAGAGGGGTGGTCAGAGTTATGGAAAAAGGATGTAGCGATATCCACAGTGAGTAAAGACAAAGGGGAGGAGGTTAAAGATTATAGGGGAGTGGCGCTAATACCAACATTGTATAAAATATTTGTTACTGTTTTAGCGGAGAGGTTAAAGAAAGAAGTAAAGGAAAAAGTACAGCCGCCGCATCAGACAGGGTTTAGGAAAGGAATGGGGCAAACACTTATTTTAATTCATGACGTTCATTCTAAACATCTTTAACACACAGAGCAAAAACTTGTAATATAAATGAATTTTGAAACGAATATTCACATTTTGCATTAAAAAATATCAATTTTCAACGAAAAATGGAATAGTTGAACTTTCAGTTGAAAAACTTCATTTTCAACAAAAAAACGGATTAAGAATTTACGAGAAATATATAAGGTGGACAATAGAGTTAGACAAAGGGATAAATTAGGTAACAGAGCAGGAAAAAGGGCATGGACGTTTGAGATGAAGCTGAAGAGGGAAAGGAAGGGAAGCTAGCGAGAAAGTTTTTAAAGGAGGTAGAAAAAAGGAGATGGAGTTCGACAGAATCAACGAAATAAGAAGAAGAAAGAAGAAGTGTTTTAATGTTAGAGACAAGGGAAAAGGGAATGGAGTAAACCATGAGGAATTAGAGAAAAGAGACAAATACACAAATAACACAAATAATAGAAAGATGAATGATGATCGAGGAATCAAGATATCATAAATGGTATGAGATGCTAGAAAAAGGAAATAGTACTAAAGTATTTGGAGAAGGGGTGGGGAGAGATAAGATGAACCAGAATAGAAAGATTTGGATTGGGAAATGAGGTAAGAGAAAGGATGCATGGATGGAGAAGTGAGGAAAAATGAAGGGAGGAAAAGAAGGAGAAGTAAAGGGTGAAGAATTAGGAGAAGTATAGGGTGAAGAAGTAGGGGAAGTGAGGGGAAGTAGAGAAACAGCGGGATGGAAAGTAGTGGAAGATAGGAGAAAAGAGGTTGCATGAAGGGAGAGAAGTAAGGGAAATAAGAGTAGGGGAAGTGGGAGAGGTGGTGGAAATGACGAAAGTGTAAGTGGGGCAGTGATGGTAGTGGAATTATAGAAAATCGGAGAGAAAGTGGATGAGGGAGAATCTGGGGAAGGAAGGGAAAGTGAAGCTTGGAGTGTGGAGCAGAAAAGTACGGCAGGCGAGGGAAAGTAGAGTAATGTAGATGGGGCAGGGGAAGAGATGTAGGGGAAGGCAGGTGTGAAGAAGTAGGGGAAGTGGAGGGAATTAGTAGAAACGGTGGGATGGGAAGTAAGGGGAGAAGAATGGAGGTGAAATGAAAGGAGAGAAGCGAGTAGTTGAGGAAAGTGGTGGTACGGCAACTAGGGAAAGTGAGGAGAGGGGGAAGTATAAGAGGAAACATTTTGGGATGGGAAGGAAAACGAAGTTGGAAGTTTGAGGATAGGGAGAGATAAGATAAACCAGAATAGACAGATTTAAATTGGCAAATGAGGTAATAGAAGGGATGTATTGGGAAAATACAGAGAACAGATAGTGGAGAAACTGTGAAGGGGAAAAGGAAACATGGGAGCATGTATGGGAAGTATGTAGGAGATAAATGGAAGATAAAGAAAGCTGGAAAGAGAATGTGGTAAAGATTTTAGAGAAGATAGTTTGGGTGAGGAGTGGATTAAAGAATTGGAGGAGGCTAGAGAAACGAATAAGAGAAAATCAAAGAGTGAATAAGTGAGATTGAGATACAGGAGAAGTGAAAAAAAGGAAACGGAAGTGGCCTGGATACCAGGTCTTCCTCAGTAGTGTCGCCCATATAGATTCGTTTCGAATTCGAAAGATCGCTATCATCTTGGACCAGAAGTCGTAAGAAACTCGGTAGAAAGGGGATTTCGTACTACGTTGCTGACAGGAGAATGGATTCTACGCTTTTCGCGTGACGTGGCAAGAAAGCGACGTCGAGGCGACTCGACGACATAATGTCCCTAAGGTTTTGTGGTTCACCACGAATGCATGCAAAAAAAAATTAAAATACGTTCCTTCAACACCCATAGCCGTAGCACATCAGTGTATATGAGTTTTTTATTTTATTAGTTATTTATTATTATGATGATGATGACAATGATGAAATAGCAGCTATTACATTTTTTTTTAGAATTCATCTTTTTTCGTTGAAGTGGAACTACTTGGTCGAAAGTTGAACTACGTTGTTACTTCGTTAGAAATAGTAAGATTTAACAAACTATCGAAGAAGTTGAAAAATATTTTTCAAGCAAAAGTAAAGAAATAGTGGCATTGACGGACAATTGTAAAAAAAAATATGTTTAGTGTCATTTTTAATATTTCGTAGCCCTGGGCTACCCTATACTTCTGGTCAGATGCCCACCCATTGTAATTTTTTCCAAAAAGGGGAAGTGAGGAGAAATGACGAGAGGGAAAGAAGGGGAAACGAGGGGAGGGAAAGGAGGGACAGTGATGGGAAGTGAGGCGAAGGGTATTAGGGGAAGTGAGGGGGAATGAGGGAGGAATTAGAGGAACTGAGGGTAAATGAGAGGAAGTACAGGAAGTAAGAGGAAATGAGATAAGAAGAATGGCAAGTAAGGGGAAATTAGAGAAGCGCAAGTAGCGGCACTGAGAGGAAATAAGGGGAGGGGACCTAGGTGAAGTGAGTGGAAATAAGGGAAGGGAAAGTAGGGAAAGTGACGGGAAATAATGAGAGGGAAGGTAGAAAAGTGATGAAAAATGAGTGGAGGAGAAGTAAAGAAAAGTAAGGAGGAAAAGGGGAGGGGAAGTGAGCGAAATGAGGAAAAATTAGGGGAAAGATGTAAAAGAAATAAGGCGAAAGATGGCCATGCTAAAGCAGGGGTGGGAAGGCATGTGAAAATAGAGGAAGAGATGTAGATGTGAGAGAAAATTAAGAGACGGAAAGTAGGAGAGTAAGACAGTAAGATGTAAGGTGGGAAGAGGAAGTGAAATAAATGGAGGGAGGCAGGAAGTAAGAGAAACTGAAAGGACGGAAAGTTGAAGAAGTAAGAGGTAAGAAAGTAGGGGAAATTATAGGATGGGAAGTAGGGCAAGTGAGTGGAGAGAAAGAAAGCTGAAATAAATTAAGATAAGTAGGATAAATGCGAGCAGAAGTAGGAGAGGTGGTAGGAAATGAGGGAAGGGTAAGTAGGGGAACTAATCGTAGGGCAAATAGGCAAAGGGTGAAGGGGAAGTAGATGAGGAAGATTTTGGAAAAGGGAGGGTAAGCGGAGGTTCAAGTGTCAAAAAGGGGAGGCGACGAAAAGGAGAGCAATGTAGGTGGGATAGAGGAGATGGTGAGGAAGTTGAGGGAGAATGAAGGAAGTGAAAGTAGGAGAAGTGAGAAGTGAAGGAGTAGGGCGAGTAACGGAAAGTAGAGGAAGCAATGGGATAAGAAGTAGGGGAAGCGAAGGGAGGAGAAGGAAGGTGATATGAAGGAAGGGAAGTAGAGGGAATGGGAGTAGAAGAAGCGATGTTAATGGAACTAGGGTACGTGATAAGTGTGGGAAAGGAAAGTAGGTGAGGCGAGGGGAAGTAAGGAAATATAGGTGAGGCAGGGTAAGGGATGTAGAGGAAGTGAGAGAAAATAAAAGGACAGGAAATGTAAGAACTGAGGAGTAAAGATGTAGGTGAAGTGAGGGTAAATCAAGAAAACGGTGAGATGCGAAATAAAGTGCGCAAGAGGAGGAGAAGAGAGGTAAAATGAAGGCAGAGAAGTAAGGGGAATGAGAGTAGGGGAAATAGGAGAGGTGGTAGGATATGAGGGGACGGTAAGTGAGGAAAGTGATGGTACGAGAAATAGAAAAAAAGTGAGGAGAGTGGGAAGTAGATGCGAAAACATTTGAGGAAGAGAAGGCAAGCGAAGGTTGAAGTGTGAGGAAAGGAAGTAAGATGATGAGGGGAAGTGGGAGAAAGTATGTGTATTAGGAGAGCGAAAAAATAGGAAGGGGAGGTAAGAACGATTTTATTATTAGTATCATCGCTCAAAAAAAGTGTCAAACAGCGTCAATAATGTACTGAGTCCGAGGACGGAGAATACAGAAAGTAAACCAGCGCACGTACCAGTATAGAAACGGGAAAGAAAAGCCGTTAAAATCCTTTCAAGAGCCTTAACTAATCAGACACGAAACATACATTTCTCGCGAATATATAATAATTACCTTAGCCGCACGTTTTGTGGCATTTACTTATTTCCGCCGTAACAGCTAGTAGTCTTGACCGCAGCTAGAACACGTTTACGAAGAAACGTGTAATCTTTCAGCACGGACGTGAGAGAAATGTTCTTCGGTAAATGCAGTTGCTTGCGGTGTGTTGCATAAATTTCGTTCAGAAGTGACTCGATTTGCATTTGAATATATCAATGGCCACCAATCGGAGTCACGTTTCTAGTCAGGTGTGACTAGTTGACAGTTCACAATTGTCATTTACTTTGACAAATGTATCGATCTTGACAGACTTTTGCTATATTCATTAGGTTTCAAACTTCTCGAGGGGAAAAAAATTTTATAGCAAAGTACAACATTTCTACAAATGTAATTTTTTGTTAAAACATGTACTTTATTGTGAAAATGTACAAAATATAACAAAACTATATGGTGCTCATTTCACGAGCACTTTACATCCCGTTAACAAATGTATTTGCTTTCTCATAGAGAAAGCATGAGTTATTTTTTTCAATAATAGACAATCCAAAGTTTTGATCAATTTAGGAATAGAAATTTACAAAAAATACAAAAGACAAAACAAATTTTGTATTAGAAATGATAATTTTACAGTTTTTAACGTTAAAAATAAAAAAATTCAATTTGAAAGCCTCAGTAGCTGAAAAAATGTAAACGTTCGACTGACACTTTATTTATTCTTAATTTAAAAATAATTTGAAAAACTAAACGCTCTTATTCAATTACAAATATTCTTTCAATCTGAAATATTCCATTTTTAACCAATTTATTTTTAAATTTTTTAAATAATGAAGACATTTCTTCGAATATTTGGCAATATTTTACTTTCCATTTAAAATAAGCAATTATAAATAAAATATTAAAAACTAAACAATTTTAAACTGAATTATTTGAAATTGAAAGCCTTGAATCTTTAATATTTCAGAGTATCAAATTAAAACTTTAAACGTTATAATTTCAATTGCTCTATTTAGCAAATTCTTAATATATCAGTGAAAATATTGAATTTTGATGCATAAATAACTATTGAACAATCATCGAATTGGAAAAAATTTGATTTAATTTAAGAGATATTTACAAGTTTTGTGAAGATCCAAATTTAATTTAAAACTTTAAAAGATTTGGAAAAATAGAAAACTAAATTTAGATTGTTGAAGATTTCGAAATAAAATTGTGAAGCTTTTTAAGGATATTTCAAGGTTTTAAGAAAATTGAAAAAATTTCTTAAGTTTGTTGGGAAAATTTGAAATGACTTTTTATTTTGAAAAATGAATTTTAAGAGAATATTTAAAAAGATTACATTTTCTTTGAATGATATATGACAATTGAACAATTATTAATTTGCAAAATAATCGATTAAGTTTAAAATATATTTCGACGTTTTGAAAAAATTTCAAAACATTTAAAACATAATGTAGATTTTTGAAGATGTCGAGCACAAAATTCCGAAGCTTTTTAAACACTTCGAAAGGTATTAAATGAGTAAAAAATTTTGTATCATAATTACTAGAAAAACTAAGAATAATTTTGTTCTTAAAAAATTAATTTAAAAAGAATATTTTATAAGATTTGCAAAATTCTCAAAAAAGAATCTGAATTATCTTAAAGTATTTTTTTTTCTTTTACAGGATTTGCAAAAAATTGTAGGAAAAATTCGAGTTCCAAGATAATAAAATTGTTGCTTAAAATGATATAATTTTAAATAAAAAAAATTTTTTTTCATTCTTCAATGCATAACATTAAAAATGATAGTTTGGATTTCTATTTTTTAAATATGTTAACTGTACAATGTACAAAAGTTAAAATTTTGCAGTTTAATGGCTTTTAAGTGAGGAATTTTCAATTGAAAAGTTTTAAAAGCTTTCATTTTATACACAAAAATTATTGAGCGTTTGAATTAACATTTTTTTAAGCTTTAATTTTAGAAGTTTAAAATTAAAAAGTATTCCACTTCGAGTGTTTTAATTTTCGGTTCAGTTTTTATAACTTCTAATGAAAAAATTGTTATCGTGAATTCGAATCTTTTAATTTCAATGACCGTGATCATTTTAAGCAGTAGATAAGTAAGAGGGTTTGTAACTCAAGATTCCTGTTACCGACATGTTACCGACATCCAGACCATTCCACAGCTCCAGTGGTTCGTATCCCAGCTAAGTTTCTAGAATGCTCTGAATGACGTCAGAAAATGATACTGAGCAATTGTGAGTAACGAATTTTGGCGTAAACAGCTATTAGGTTATTTATTATCTCAATTAGTATAGTTATGAGAAAAACACGGATAATTTATTGCATTCTTAAAGACAATACATCGAATTGGAAATTCCTGTTTTTATTTGATGCGCAAATAACTTACGAAAAATATTCCTCTGCAGTCCAGAAACTTCTAGAACTTCGAAACAAACGAAAACTTACCAACACGAAAACATTCTACAGCTGGAATGGTTCGTGTCCCTGCTAAGTTTCTAGAATGTTCTCTGCAGTCTAGAAACTTCTAGAACTTCGAAAAAAACGAAACCTTACCAATTTCGAGAACATTCTAGAGCTGAAGTGTTTCGTGTTCCTACTAAGTTTCTAGAATGTTCCCTGCAGTCTAGAACCTTCTAGAACTTCGAAGAAAACGTAAACTTACCAATATCGAGAACATTTAACAGCTGAAGTGGATCGTGTCCCTGCTAAGTTTCTAGAATCTTCTCTGCAGTCTAGAAACTTCTAGAACTTCGAAAAAAACAAAACCTTACCAATATCGAGAATATTTAACAGCTGGAGTGGTTCGTGTCCCGGCTTAGTTTCTAGAATGTTCTCTGCAGTCTAGAAACTTCTAGAACTTCGAAACAAACGAAAACTTACCAACATCGAAAACATTCAACAGCTGAAGTGGTTCGTGTCCCTGCTAAGTTTCTAGACTGTTCTCTGAAGTCTAGAATCTTCTAGAACTTTGAAGAAAACGTAACCTTACCAATATCGAGAACATTCTACCGCTGAAGTGGTTCGTGTTCCCACTAAGTTTCTAGAATGTTCCCTGCAATCTAGAACCTTCTAGAACTTCGAAAATAACGAATCTTGACCAACATCGAGAACATTCTATAGCTGCAGTGGTTCGTGTCCCTGCTAAGTTCCTAGAATGTTCTGAAGGACGTCAGAAAATGATACTGCGCAATTGTGAGTAACGAATTTTGAGTAAACAGCTTCAACGTTATTTATTATCTCAATTAGTATAGTTATGCGAAAAAAAGGATAATTTATTGCTGCCTTATAGTTTTTGAACTGAAAATTCCTGTCTTTCTTTAATCTGCAAATAACTTACCAAAAAAAATTTCGCTGGAGTCTAGAACCTTCTAGAACTTAAAAACATAGAGGATGATATATCATTGAAGATCACGAAACCTACCTTACCAACATAGAGAACTTTTAACAGCTGAAGTGGTTCGTGTCCGTGCTAAGTTTCTAGAACATTTTTGATGACGTCATCAAATCATACTGCACAATTTCAGATTTTTGATGTCGCATACAACCTTGTAAAAACTTAGCTTGGACACGAACAAATCAAACTGTAGAATGGTCTAGAATGTCGGTAAGATGTCGGTAACAGGAATCTTGCTCATTAATTATTCAAGACTGACTAAAGAAACTCTGACTCTGAATACTGAATACTCAAAGAACCTGAAGACTTGCAGAAATGTTTTAAAAAGAAAGAATGAGACATAAAAGACACCTAGGAAAAGTAAGAAAAGTGTACGAGTCCAAAATAAATTTTCCTTTGCATTATTAAGAAAAGTCTCTTTTACCCTGAGGAACTTGGGTTATTTGGTTTTATTCGAGTTTACAAGAATTCCTCTCTTTCCAAGATAAGAGTAGACGGGAGAAAAATTCTCGGAATGTTTTTACCACTGCATCTCGAGTTGCCGGACGATAAGCGTGCAACGACCTGAAGGAAAATCCAACGAAAATTTCAAATTTATTTATTTCGACCAAAGAGAATAACTTTCCTACCATAAAAGATGAATTTTAAATCCAACAAAAAGAATTTCCGAGAAAATAATGGAATTTTCGACGAAAAAGGACGAATTTTTGAAAAAATAGTTGAATTTTTAACCAAATAGATGACTTGTTGAGCCTGAAAAAGGAATTTTTCAGAAGAAAGTTGATTTAAAAAAAAAATATTTCATTTTCAGCTAAAAAATATGTTTACCAAGAAAGATGAATTTTCAGTTTAAAAGAATGCATTTTCTGTCCAAAAAGTCGAATGTGCAACAAAACAGTTGAATTTTTGAACAAAAAAAGCAAGTGTGAAATTTGAAACAAAAAATATAATTTTTAACCAAAAATATAATTTTTAACAAAACATATAATTTTTAACAAAACATATAATTTTTAACAAAAAAATTAAATGTTCATCAAAAAATTTAATTTTTATCGAAATACATTATTTTCAACAAAAAGCATTAATTTTTTAAAAAATTGCGAAAATTTTAAGCAGAAAAATAAATTTTCAACTAAAATGATGAATTTGCTACCAAAAAAATGAATTTTTAAACATGTAATTGAAAAATTAATTTAAAAAAAAAAAAAAAGAATTTTCAACAAATTAGTTAAATTTTCAAAACCAAAAAAAAGTTATGGAATTAAAATCATAAATCATGAACCAAAAAAATTAATTTTTAACAAATTATTTCCACTTTCAACTAATTAGTTGAATTTTCAATGCCAACATATAAATTTTCAACAAAAAGTCATTTTTCTGTAAAAATAGTAGATTTTTCAAGCCAAAAACATAAATTTTTAATAAACTACATTATTTTTAATAAAATTGTTGAATTTTAAATCAAAGAAATGTATTTTCAATTAAAATGAAGATTTTCGATCAAAATAATGACTTTTTGAACATATAGTTTAATTTTCTACCGAAAAGGTCAATTAAAAAAAAAAAGATTAATTTTCTAACAAGAAGATGCATTTTTCACAAAATACATTAATTTTCAACAAAATCGTTACATTTTGGATTTAAAAAAAAGAATTTTTAACCACAAAAATGAATTTTTCTAAATCAAAATTAATATTTTAGCACAAAACACGAATTTTCAACTGAATACTTGAATTTTCAACCAAACATGGAATAGTTAGATTTTCAGTCCAAAAAATTAATTTTCAAACCAAAAAAAAAGAATTTTCAACAAAATAGTTAAATCTTCACAAAAAAAAAGTTTTGAAATTAAAGTCACGAATAATAAAAAAAAAAGAATTTGTAGGTAGTTCCACGTTCAACTAATCTCTACATTAACAAATGAATTTTTAAACCAATAGGACGAATTTTCAGTAAAATTCAAAATTTTAAAGAAAGAAATTAATTTTCAACCACAGAAGTCAATTTTTTACCGAACAGGTCAAATATTCTACCACAAAATAGGAATTTTCAACAAAATACACGAATATTCAACCAAATACTTGAATTTTCCAACAAACATGGAATATTTAAATTTTAAGTTGATAAAACTAATTTTCAAACAAGGAAAAAAGAAATTTCAGCAAAATAGTTAAATTTAGAAAAAAAGGGGTTTGAATTAAAATCAGGAATCATCAACCAAAAAAATTAATATTTAACAAAGTACTTTCACTTTCAACTAATTGTTTTAATTTTTAACCCAAAAAGACGAAAAATTTAAAGTAAGATTTTTAATATAAAATATTTTATATAAGCTGGGAAATAAACGTTAATGAATATTTGTCATCATTTTGGGGCTTTTTAAGGTCACAAGAGCGCGGTTTAAATTTTTTTGTTTAAATAAAAAATAATTACGCAATTGTTTTTTCACCATATGGAACAAGTTTAGGGGGTGCGTGATTAATTTTTTTTTTAGAACACCCTAGTGTGCTGCCACATTTTCTATACGCCATCGCTGATATCGATCTTTCGTGTATAGACATACACTCAAGATATTGCCCGGAACAGGAAGTGAAATATGCTCTCGTTGCGTTATTGTACATAGAGGGATATATTCGATGAAGACATCAAAGGGGTATTATTACTTTCCTCGTTACTCCTCATTAAACCTGAACAGTTTTCAACTAAGGATTATTACAAAAAGAGCTGATGCCTGCTATACTAATGCCATTCACACTAATGAGCTCGTTATTTCCTTCTGAAAGTGATATGCTTCAGACAATGGCTTTCTACGCCTTTCTAATAATATTCATCATCAAAAATCATCTTATTAGTAAAGAAAATTATAAAAAAGTTTTTAAAATGGTTTTCGTAGCCCATACTTTCCCTTCCCTACTCCTACTACATTCCACTACTTCCCCTCTCCTCCTCTCAACGCCTACTACCACACCCTACACTTTAACCTTCACTTCCTCTCCCTTTCCCAACTTCTTCCTCATTACCCTTCCTCTTTCCTCACTTCCTCTCACGTTTCCTCTTACGTTTCCCCTCCCTTCCTCTAAACCCTCATTACCCATACACTTCCCTTGATTCTACTCACCTAACTTCCCTTCTTATCCTCCCCTTATTTCCAACCACTTCTCTTACTTACCTTACCTTTCCCTTTCCTACTCCCACTACATTCCGCTACTTTCCCTTTTCTACCCTAATACCCCATATTACACTTCAACCTTCGGTTTCTCTCCCTTTCCCACTCATTACCAATCCACCTGCTTTAGTTACACCCACTAATTTCTCCTACTCACCTTCTCATTTCCCGCAAAATCTCCTACTTACCTCACTTTCCCTCCTCTAATCGCACTACCCCTACTTCTCCGCTCCTCCCCTAATACCCCATCTTATACTTCAACCTTCGCTTCCTCTCCCTTTCCAACGCTTCACCAACACTTCCAAACTTCACCAACCTTACTTCCTCTACACCCTAATTACTTCTTCACATTCCCTGGATCCACTCACCTAACATCCCTTCTTACCCTCCCTTTATTTCCCACCACTTATCCTACTTACCTTACCTTTCCCTACTCCCATTTCCCTACCTCCCCTCTCCTCCCATAATACCCCATCCTACAGTTCAACCTTCGCTTCCTCTCCCTTCCCCAACTTCTTCCTTATTGACTTCCCCCTCTTATCACTTTCTTCAAATTTCCTCTCACTTCCTCTAATCCCTTATAACACCTTCACTTTCCCTGGTTCCACTCACCTTACTTCCCTTCTTATCCTCATTTTTCACTACTTCTACTTACATTACTTTCCCTCCCCTACTTCAACTACATTCCCACTATTCTCTCCTTCTCTCCACCCTAATACTCCAACCAGCACTTCAACCCTTCCTTCCTTCAACCTTCCTTCCCTTCCTCTCTCTTCCCAACTTCTTCCTTATCAACATCTCCCTCTCCTCACTTCCTCCCACACTTCGCACTTCCTCTGCCTCCTCATTACACCTTCACTTCCCCTAATTTTATTCTTCCCACTTCCCCACCCTCATTTCCCTCCACTTCTCTTACATACCTTACTTACTCTCCCCGTATTTTCTATCACTTCCCTTACTTCTTCTACTTCCCCTATCCTCATTTCCTCTTACTTACCAAACCCCTCATTTCCCATACTCCCCCCATAATTTCCATTACTCCTTTAATCCTTTACCCTATTTCCCCAAGTTTCCCTTACCCTTGTGAGTTAGGTTGTGAGTCGATTTTTAATTTCCAGTTTTCTCTCGGTTAATTGTTTATTCCAGCGGTCTGGAAATTATACAAGGAATCTGTATTATCATCAGAGAATAACAGAAATTTTTAACGTCTTTTCAGACTAGATGGAAATATGAATTAAAAATTATTTTAATTAATTTTTTTTCTGAAAAAAGATCTTCTCCTTTTGCTCCGCTAAGAATCGAACCACAGAACTTCCAATTGCCGGTCGGGTTTATTTTATGAAAAAAGTTTCTTCTCTCAATCTCTCTAGTAGCTTAATGGGAAAGCACGCGACCGGCAATCGGAAGTTCTGTGGTTCGATTCCCAGCGGAGCGAAAGGAGAAGTTTTTTTCAGAAAAAAAAATTACTGGAAATTATAGTTCTTTTTCTCTGACCAATTTTTTTTCCGCGACTGTTCTAAATATTTCTTTCAGGTAAATATAACCTTAAACCTAGAAGATCGATAATGTAAATGTAAAAAAGGTTCGTTTCCAAATTTATTTTGAACTTTCAACTGAAGAGATGAAATTTCAACTAAAATATTGAATCTTTCACGGGAATAATCAAATTTTCAGTTAAATATTTAATTCTCAAAGAATAAAAAAACCTGGTTTTAACCAGAGATGAATTTTTAAGTAAAATTATTAATCTTCAAAAAACTATTATTTTCTAACAAAGTGGTTAAACCTTCAACTAAAAGTAGTTCAATTTTCAAACAGAAAAAAAATTCTCAACGAAAAGTGTAATAGTTGATATTTCCCTCAAAATATATTTTAATTTTCAATTAAAAACAATTAAATTAAACCAAAAAATTATCAAACAAAGAAGAGAATTTTTCAATAAAAGAGTTGGGTTTTCAACAAAGGAAATGAATTTTTAACCAAAATTTAAAACAAAAAAGACCAATTTTCAACAAAAACTGAAATAGTTTAAATGTTACAAAAAAATACGAATTTTCAACAAAATAGTTAAATTTTCAACCAAAGAAATCAATTCTTACGCTAAACGATCAAGATTCAACTAATCAGATTTTTTTCATACCAAAAAGACGAATTTTCAAAAAAAAAGTTGAATTTTTACCTAAACCAGATAAATTATCAAATTAAATTAGAATAGTGAAATATTTAATAAAAAAATTAATTTTGAATCAAATAAGTTTTCAACGAGGTAATAGAATATCCACCAAACAGATGAATTTTCAACACAAAAGATTAAGCTTCTGTCAAAAAAGATAAATTTTCGACAAAAAAACGAATAGTTAAATTTTCAGTTAAAAAAATTAATTTTTAATTTAAAAAAAAAGCAATTGCATTTTCAACCTGGAGAAACGAATTTTTTAGAAGACACTTGAATTTTTAAACCAGAACATTCCCACCAAAACAGATGAATTTTTAACCAAAAACAGATCAATTTTCCAGTTAAAAAGACGAATCTTCAACAAAGCAGTTCGTAAAAAAATGTCTTTTTACCAAATTAGTTGAGTTTTCAAAAAAAGAATAAAAACAACAAAATAGTTGAATTTTCGAAATACAAAGATGAATTTTCCATCAAATAATCGAATTTTTAAACAAAAAATATTAAACCAACAAAAAAAACTGCATTTTCAACCAAAAACTTGAATTTTCAATTCAAAATAAATTTTATTTTAAAATAAAAAACAGTCGAATTTAACTAAGAAAATGAATTTTTTAAATAAAAATCTAATATTTGATATTTCGACCAAAAAAGTTTTAAAATTTGAATAACTAGTTGCATTTTTAAACAATAAGAATAAAATTTCTACCAAAAAAATCAAGTTTCATACAAATAAAAAAAATTATTCCAGAAACGATTACAAATTTCTACCAAGAGAGATTTTTCTGTGAAGAGAGAAAACAAATTTCAATCAAATTGTTAAATTTTCAACAAAATAAAAATATTTTAACATGCAAACAGGTATTTTCAACCAAATAGTGGAATTTTCCACTGCAAATAATCAATTATCATTTAAAAATGAAATAGTTGAATTGAAAATTCAGGAAATTAATTTTTAATCAAAAAGGAAACAGTTAAATTTTCAGTTCAAAAAATTAATTTTCAACAAAAAAAATGAAAGTAATTTCCTGATTTTCGTAGCCAATACTTTCCCATATTCTCCCTCCCCTACTCCCACTACATTCCCCTACTTCCCCTCTCCTCTCCTACTGCCCCCGCCACACTTCGACCTTCGCTTTCTCTCCCTTCTCCAAATTCTTCCTAAATAGCTTCCCCTTCTCCTCACTTCTACGCACATTTCCTCTCACTTCCTCTACCACCTCATTACCACAACACTTTCCCTACTTCCACTCCACTCACTACTCCTACTTACCCTTCCCTCA
>CAKNYM010052053.1:211283-222150 GCA_932195095.1 Andricus curvator
ATCTCCTACTTACCTTACTTTCCCTCCCCTACTCCCACTACATTCCCATACTCCCCCTCTCATTCTATCTACACGTCAACCTTCGTTTCCTGTCCCTTCTACATTCCTCTACTCCCCCTGTCATTCTCTCAACACGTCAACATTCGCTTCCTTTCCCTTCTCCAACTTCTTCCTCATTAACTTACCCTTCCCCTCATCCTCGCACATTTCGCCGCACTTCCTCTACCTCCTCATTGCCCCAACACTTTCCCTACTTCCACTCCACACACTCCCCTTACTTGCCTTCCCCTAATTCCTTACCACTTCTACTTGCCTTACATTCCTACCCCTACTCCCAATGAATTCTTCTACTTCTCCTCACATCCTCTCCACCCTACCACACCATCCTACACTCCAACCTTCGCTTCCTCTACTTCAACGAAAAATAGTTAGATTTTCTTATTATGTTCTATTAACTCAGTTCGCATGTAAGTGAAAAAACGAGAAAAAGGGAAAGTTTTTAAAAAAACAGGGGGAAAAATGGAATTCTTTAAGAAAGGGCGTAAAGAAGGGAAAAGGGGAAAGTGTTGTGAAGCCTGGATTTGGATGCCATACATGTCAAATAAAATCACTAATTTTCATTTTGTAAAGCGTTTCAAAAAATTTGTATACACATTTATATTTTCAATGTGTGATGGCACATTCTGAGTTACCCCCCACCCCCTTCATAATGAAATCTGATCTTTGTGAAATCTTTATAAAATTTTTGTGAAGTCTTTGTGAAATCTTTGTGAATTCTTTAAAAATCTTTTCGGAATGTTTGAAATATTTTAGAAGTAAGCGGTAATATTTGTGAAATTATTGAAATCTTTATGAAATCTTTGAAAAATGATTAAAGTCTTTGTGAAGTATTTTAAATCTATCCGAAATTTGTGTGAAATCTTTGGCAATATGAATTTTTATACTTGTATTTATTATTTACTATTTATTGTTTAGTTATTACTTATATATAATTTTTGCATAGTATAATATTATTCTATAATATCATTATAGGGGAGAGTAGTCCTAAGTCGGCACAGTAAGATTTTTAGTCTTTGGTCAGGTACCACGATCCTTTATCCACAATTCTATATCGTTCGGAGCACTGTAGTGTGATTTTTGCGGTCGCAATGCAGCGCAAAGTGAAGAAGTCGATTTTAGCTATTTCTCAAAATGGCGGTCCTATGCCGGCACCCCCCGGTCGTGGGTCAGCTCGTAACTTTTTTCGCTCAAATTTAAACCATTTCCAATGAAAAAACATCTAAAATATTGTCAAACTTTATTTATAGGATGGAGACCTACCATAGACAAGCAACATGCAGTCAAAACACAACCAAACTAAAAAAAACCCACAAGAGACGAGTGACAAGGAATTGTAACACAACAAAATAAAATAACAACAAAAGAAACAAAAAAAGGTGCCGACTCAGGACCAACTACCAATGTTTACACATTTGATGCTATTACGCACACAAAACAAATCCGAATGAAAAATCGACTTCACCAGGCGAAAGCACACAGAACACAGAAACCAGCGCACTTAATCGACTAACTTTTCAAAATATTTACACACCTGTAGCTGCTTCACAAGAATGGAAGATAACGGAATTCCGTTTCCACGAAAAATGTATACCCCGCTGGCGCTGTCAAGCGAAAACTAAAGTGACAATTGGCAGCGTCCTAAGTCGGCACCAGTGCCGACTTAGGACCGCTCTCCCCTACTGTGTCCAAATTGTACCATTCAATATTATAAGTCTATGCCCCTGCCCCCCTCCAGAAAAAAAGGCTCCGCCGCTTCTGATTTGCAGTGTTTCTTTTAGTGGAAAGTAGGAAATCAATGTTGCTGCTAAAAGCAGCGTTTGCGTAAAACACACTCCAGAGTTTTCAATTCGTTTGAGACTTGTTTCGTAAAACGTAAAGCACGAAACAATCACGAAAAAATTTGCCGGCTTTCAGCAGCTTTCTACCTCATGTGTCGAGTTTGTTCCTTGTGGGTGAATTGAATAAAAGTAACAAGGTAGAAAAATAATAAAATCAAAAAAGAAGAATTCGACGTCATAAATACCAGGTTTTATCTGAAATTCTAAAGAACACCTGTTTTCGTTTTAAGAGAGATTTGAAAGACTGGCTCAGCAGAAATTACTTTCACATATCCTACAAAGTCATAAAGATCAACCCCTGCCCTTCGGACGTCTTCTCGCAACGTCTCAAAGGAAATTCACGAGTTGGATCGTAAATTCGGAAGGAGTTTCAATAATATCAGTTTTCGGAAGGACGATTTGATACCGTGGAGATATCATAAAATTCAAGGAAGACAATATTTTTCTTATCGCAGGCGCGAGCCCGAAGAATAGAAATAAAAAGATATAAAGGGATAGCTACAATGTCACATCGTAAAAGCTGTAATATAAATTTTAATAAATCTGACGCATCTACCATTCATGGTTCACGCATGAATTTCAGAATCGGTAGAGTATTCCTCCATCCCTTATCACTTATCGTAAAATAAGTTTTCTCTGACAAATTTGTCATTTCCCCTGACCCCATTCCGCCTGACCATTTTTAACAATTTAACAATTTTAGATTAAAGTTTCTAGCTTCATTTATAATTATATGGTGCTCATTTCACGAGCACTTTGCTTCCCGTTAGCAAATCTATTTGTTTCCTCATAGAGGTAGCATTAGTTATTTTTTTCAATAATAGACAAACCAAAAAAAAATCAAATTTTGTATTTGTATAATTTTGTCACTAACCGTTGTATGCTTTCAATTTTGAACTTCCCGCCGCCGCGAGAGCACTGCTGAGCTCGCAGCAAGTCTGCTAGAAGACACTAGGTGGCAGGACAGTCGTACTGCACGAACAGCTGTCATACGAAATTTTTCAGTGATCGTATTGTGTATATTTGCATTTGTTGTTTTGCCTTTAAACATAGGTATTTTCTACACAGATTTATCGACGAATCACATTGATAAAGTAATCTGAAAATGTTACGAAATCGTCAATGTGTGAATAGTCGTAGTAAATTTTGCTATGTATGTAGTGAGTTATTTGAGGAAAACAGACGGAACTTTACTCCCTCATTGCAAAATGCATACGAAAACTATTTTGGTTTCAAAATAAGTAATTCGGGTAAGCCTTGGGTTCCTGATATGTTTTTTTGATATGATATATATGTTTGACTTGTTCGATAAGACTATCAAGCCAAGACTCTCGAAATCTTCCTTATTCTATGCCTACAATATGGAGAGCACAGAAAGATCATGTGAGTGACTGTTACGTTTGTCTAACTAAATTAAAAGGGATTTTTATCGAAAACAAAAGAAAATCGAATAAACTATCCACAGGTGTCATCAGTTACAAGGCCTGTACTTGGAGTGCCAGTACATACAATAACTCCTTCATCAATGCAAGTAACAACAGATTAACAAGAGTTTTTTTAAAGTCAACCGCTCAGTTTAGAGCAATCATCTTCTGACTTTGAATCGAATTCACAAATAAAAAAAGAGCAAACTGAGCCGATCCGTTTTGATGAAAAAGAACTACATGATCTTATCCGTGCTTTAAATCTTTCTAAATCTAAAGCAGAAATATTAGCTTCTCGTCTGAAAGAAAAAAATCTACTTGAAACGAACGTTAAAATCTCTTTTCGAAGTCGAGAAGAAAAATGCAGAGATTATTTTTCAGAAGAAAATAGCTTTTTGTTTTGCAACGATATCGAAGGGCTATTTTGCGAGCTTCAGCTTGAATTTGTGGTTGATGAATGGCGTCTTTTTATTGACTCTAATAAAACAAGCTGGAAAGCTTTTAAATAATGGTAACGAAAAGCCATCCATACCAGTCTTTTATGATACGCAAACTAACGAATGCTATGACAATGTGAAATTTTTTTTAGAAAAAATTGATTATGGGTAAACATAAATGGAATATATGTGGGGACTTCAAAATAATAAGTATTCTTCTGGGTCTACAGTTAGGCTACACTAAGTATATGTGCTTTCTATGTCAATGGGATAGCCGAAATAAAGCACCACACTATACACAAAAAATATGGCCACCGCTGATAGAATTGATACCCGGACAAAAAAATTTTATTGCACAACCTCTTGTTGATTCTCAAAATGTTTTATTACCGCCATGGCACATCAAATTAGGTTTGGCTAAAAGTTTTGTCACGGCCCTGATCAAGAAATCTCCTGAGGCATACTCATTTTTGAAAGAAAAATTTTCACATATTAGTGATGCAAAATTGAAAGAGGGCGTATTAGAAAGCTTATGCTTGATGCGAATTGTGATTAAAAGCTTTCAGACATACACTTAAAGACTTGGATATCAGTAAAAAAACGTTATCAATAACTTCTTGGGAATTAAAAAAGCAGAAAATTATCCAGTCTTGGTGAATGAAATGTTAAAAAACTTCAAGAAAATCGCAAATTTATTGATTCTTTCTTTAAATGACAGCATTAAAAATGATAACGTGGATTCATATTTTTTTACCTGAATCTGAATCTTTGAACTGTACAATTCACAAAAAAAAAATTATTTTGCAGTATTAATGCATTTAATTAAAATTTTGTTAATCAAAGCGTGTTAATAGCTTTCATTTATAAATAAAAAATTTTTAATTTCAGTTTTAAAAGTTTATAATTAAAGCGTTTTTGAATTGCATTGACCGTGCAAAAGAGACCAAGGAAATAAGTATTATCAGTTTGTTTTTAAGTTATATCAATATAATTTTCCTAAGAACTCTCTTCAAATTTTAAACTATTTCTAATCTCTTCGAAACTTCTAAAATTCCTGATTATATTTTAAACAGGCTTAAATTTTTTCTTAAATTTGGAAAAATCTTTCAGAATTGAAAAAACTACCTTCCTTAAAATCTCATAAATGTTTTTTCACATTTTTAGAAACCTTTTGAATACTTTTAAAATTTTCTTTAAAAACTATTTTTTTTAATTAATCTTAACAAATTTGAAAATATTTTGAAGTCTTTTTAAAACTTTTACACCTTCTAAATATCTTTTAAAATTATTCAATTTTTTTTAATTTTGCAAAATTAAAAAAATTGCCTTCAAATCTGCCGATGCTTTTCTGAAAATTTTGGAAATCGTTCAAAATATTTTAAAATCTTCCTAAATATTCTCTGAGAATTAATTTTCAAAAATAAAAAGCATTTGAAATTCTGCTAGCAACATGAAGAAATTTTTTTATTATCTTAAAACATTTCAAAATTCTCAAGATTCAAATCATTTTCCAATCTTTTGAAAACTTCTGAATATGTTGAAACAATTTTTTTTTCCTCAAATTTCTCTAAATTCTGCAAAATGAAAAAAAATCCTGATATTTTCCAGATTTTTTTTCGACATATTGTGAAATCTTCTAAACTGAAAGTTATTCGTTCAAAATAAAACCTAACTGATTTTAAATTTTGCCAGAAATCTTATTGTCAGTACCGGTCATGGTCTGATTACCACTACCGGCGAGGTAGCAAAATGTTAAGAATGGATTTATTTTCCAATTTTAGTAGGTTTTTTACAATTAAAATTATCTCTTTTATCAATACTACTTAGAAATATTCAGAAATCTATTTTATTTTTTAAATGACTTTTAGTCGTGCTTTCAGAAATTACACTTATTACACTAATTTTTTATAACCAATTTAATAATACTAATTAAAAAAAAACAGTTTTAAAATATCAAAGACTAAAAAAACATTTTTTATTTTCAAATTTAGTTTTCAAACGAAAAAATAATTCTGTAATGCTTTATATGTTATTAACTGGTTAATTAATTCTTAACTCATTCATGAGCTCATTAATTTTCTTCACAATATCAAATTACATAAATCTTAAATTTTGATTTATTTAAATTAGGTACATAAATTGATTATTTACTTCAAGGCTATCTAATTGAATATTGGCTATAATTTTTATAATAAAAGATTATTTATATGTTCAAAATACCTCTACTCTAATTGTATAATTTTTGTAAATTTTTGTGATGTTTTGAAATAAGTACCTGTATTATGCTTTCCATATTATATGTAAATATATTTTACTTTTCTATGGAATTAGTTTAGAAGATTATTAATTCAAATTTTCAGGAAAATATATAGTAAAAATTATTCGAATGTTTCAATTAAAATAACTGTTTATTGATTTTTATGTTGTGAAATGATTGATCAATATGTACATATATATTTTTTTTTTTTGAATTAGTTTTGAAGATCATTAATAAATTAAATGTATAGAAATGCAATTTCAAACGAAAAAAATATATACAATGTAAAAATTATTTGAATGTTTCAATACAAATAATTGTTTAATGCTTTTTATGTTGTGAACTGATTAATTAATTATCAACTGGTTCTATTAAAACTTACATTTTCTGGAATTAGTTAAGAAGGTTATTAATAAATTGAATTTACAGAACTTGTGTTTTAATGTTTTAATCACAATATTAAATTACATAAAGATTGAATTTTAATTTTTCTCTACTAAGTGACATAAATCGATTATTTATTCTTAAGTTATGTAATTGAATATTGGCTATAATTAGTAGAATAGAAGTTTATTTATATTTAAAATAGCCTCATTCCAGTTACATAATTTTTCAAATGTTTTTGAGCTTGTGAAATGAGTATCTGAATTAAATTTTCAAAGTTATGTGTACATACGTTTTAATTTTTTTGGAATTAGTTCGAAAGCTTATTATAAATTCCAATTTCCAGAAATGAAATTTTAAATTTAAAAAAATATATAAATTTAAAATTATACATTATTTTATTATTAATTTTGTTAATTATCATTATACATATTATTATTAATTGATTCTATTAAAACTTAAATTTTCTGGAATTATTTAAAAAGCTTATTAGTAAATAAAATATTCATAGTGCCATTAATTAATTGTGCCAAAATATTCATAAATGAGTGTTAACATTTAAAGAAATATAAAGTGCAAATCATTTCAATCTTTCTATGTCAATAATAGTTTGATGTTTTCATGTTGTAAACAGTTTTATTAATTATTAGTTGATTCATTTCGTTCAAAATTTTAAATTAAATAAAGATTGAATTAAATTTGTTTCTCAATTAAGTAACATAAATTGATTATTCACTTTGAGGTTGTGTAATTGAATGTGGGCTATTATTTCTATAATAAAAGTTTCTGATTTTAAGTTTTAAGATAAAAATTATTTTGATGTTTTAATGCAAATAATATTGTTGATTGATTTTTCTGTTATGGAATGATGAATAAACTATTATTAACTATTGACTGATTCATTTTTTTCAAAAAATTGAATTACCTAAAGATTCAATTTGAATTATTTTCAGTTAAATAACATAAATTGATTATTTACATTAAGGTTATGTGATTTAATGTTGGCTGCTATTTTTATGATTTTATTTTTCCTTTAAAATATCTCCATTACAAGTATATAATTTTTTCAAATATTTGTATCAAAATTATATGTACATATGTGTTGATTTTTCATGAAATTGGTATAAAAGGTTATTAATAATTCAAATTTTCAGAAAAATATGAAGTACAAATTATTTGAATGATTCAATGAAAATAATTCTTCAAAGCTTTTTGTATTATGAAATGATTAATTAATTATTGGCTGATTAATTTTTTCACAAAATTGAATAACATAAATATTTAATTTAAATTTTTCTCTATCAAGCAACATAAATTAATTATTTACTTCCAGGTGATGTGATTGAATATTGGATATAAATAGTATAATAAAAGTGAATTTTTTTCAACCTATCTCTATTACAATTATATAATTTTTTATGATATTGATGATGTGAAATGAGTATCGGAATTCAATTTTCAAAATGATATGCACAATGTTCATGTTTTTTATTTTTTTCAGAAAATCATTATAAAAGGTTATTAATAATTAAAATTTTCAGAAATGAAATTTCAAGTTTAAAAAAATATAAAGTGAGAATTATTTGAATTTTGCAATGAAAATAATTGTTTAAGGCTTTTTATTTTGTAAACTGACTGATTGATTATTATTGACTGATTAATTTTTTCACAATATTAAATGTTGTAAATATTGAATTTCAATTTTTTCGATTTAGTAACATAAATTTATTATTTACTTTGAGGTTTCTAATTGAATATTGGGTATAATTGGTATAATAAAAGTTAATTTATATTTAAAATACCCTTATTCCAGTTACATAAGTTTAAAAATGTTTCTGATGATGTGATATGATTATCTGAATTCAATTTTCAATATTATATGAACACACGTTTTCATTTTTTTCTGGAATTAGTTTAAAAGGTTAATGATTCGACTGAAATTTTCAGAAAAATATAAAATCAACATTATTTGAATGTTTCGATGAAAAAAATGATTTAATGCTTTTCACGTTCTGAACTCAATAATTATTTATGAGCTGATTAATTTTTTTCACAATATTAAATTACATAAAGATTGATTTTTAATTTTTTAATATTAACTAACATAAACTGATTATTTACTTCGGGGTTATGTAATTAAATATTGGTTATAATTTATATGATGAAAGTTTATTTATTTTCAAAATACCTCTATTCCAATTATGTAATTTTTGTAAGTTTTCGTGATGTTGTGAAATGAGTATCTGAATTCAATTTTCATAATTAGGGTTTGATTTTTTAATTATAATTTTTCTATATTAAGAAACATAAATTAATTATTTATTTTAAGGTTATGTAGTTGAATATTGGCTATAATTCGTATAATTAAAGTTTATTTATGTTTAACATATCTCTGTTGCAACTATATAATTGTTTTAAATTTTCGTCCTGTTTTGGAATAAGCATCTCAATTCCATTCTCACAATTACATGTAAATGTTTTAGTTTATTCTGAAATTAGTTTAAAACATTAATTATAATTATAATTATGTTTTAATTATTTAGCAATGTATTTTGACACGCTCTTCTTTTTCTATAAAAATTTATTCAAACATTCCAGTGCAAATACATGTTTATTAATTTTTATATTGAGAACTGAGAATCGGATCAGAATATGATTGTTTAAACTATCGGTATTAATTTGTTAATGATTTAGCGATATATATTGATGCTTACATTTAACAAAAATGGCCGTGGAAGTACCCGCAAATTTTTTAAGTGAAAATTTAACTATTCTATTTTTGATTAAAAATCGATCTTTTTTATTTTCCAAATTCAAGTATTTGCTTGAATGTTGTAATTTGTTGAAAATTTGTCCTTTTTGGTAGAAACTTAATCTATTTTGTTTGAAGGTCAATCTTTTTGTTAAAAAATCAATCTTTTTGAAAATCATTTTTGAAAATGTAAGAATTTTATTGACATTTGTTTTTCTTTCTTGACTAAAAATTTTTGTTGTTGAAAATCCAACTACAGTATCGAAAATTCGTCTTTTGGATTGAAAATTCATCTCTATTTGCAGAAATGTCATTTTTGGTTAAAAATGCAACTGTCAGATTGAAAATTAATCTTTTTCGGTTGATAATTTATATTTTTAGTTAAAAATTTGTTCTTTTTGGTACAAAAATTAATCCTCTTGCTTGAACATTTAACTATCTGATTTCGTTTGCTTTTAAAATAACATATATTGAGTTATACATATTAAATTATAGTTTTAAATTAAAGTTAAAAAAAACATTAACTTGTGCACATTTTTTGAATTTGTATATTTTTTTAGTAGGTAATTTGACATTTCTGAAAGTTTCGAATAAAACGAGGCATAAATTAAAAAAAAAAAAAATAATAAACGGAGATCTACATGAAATCAAATATCATGTTAAGCTCACTGAGGGTCAATATAAATATAAAAATTTTAATTGAGAAAATTGGATTTTTATTCAATTTCAAGCCACTGTATTTCCATCGGCTTGATTTTCTGAATTCTCCTCAGTCACTACCAGCTCTCTGCTTTCCATCTGCTTCTGTGTTTCATCTAGTTCGTTCTTACTCTCTAATATTCTTGAAACTTTTTTTTTTTACATTTTATTTTCAAACTGAACTGGCAGACATGTTCGACAGCCAACGAGAACATTTTTCAGGAATCGGGAATGGAACAATTGAGTATGAACAAATGACATTCGATGGAGGTCCGTTAAGCTGGCAGGACCACATTGGAAAACTGGGCTCGTTTGAAAAATGTTCCAGCTAATCGAGTAGAATATAACAAGAAACGAGAATTTCTCGTCTCGGTATGCAACTCTAGACAACTTTGAATTATAAGATGAAAAAAATTTTTATGTTTGAAACAGATGCTTTAAATATTATAAATGAACATAACTTCCTTAATCTTCAATAAAGTGTATTAATATTATAGATCAATCGATTTGCCTCGAATAAATGGATCTTTTATATTCTTGCATCAACTTTTAGTTATGTTGAAGAAGAAAGTTTTACTATAAAAAACCGTATTTTCAAATATTATGCATTACCATAGCTTCCTTATGAGAATGAGAAAATTTGTACTATAAAAATCAAGTTTAAAAATATATAAATCACCATTACTTCCCTACTCTTTAATAAAATGTATTATAATTGTAGGCCAATCGATTCGCCTCGAACCAAGGAATCTTTTATATTCTTGCATCTACTTTGAATTATTTCGCAGAAAAAAGTTTAACTAAAAAAAATCGTGTTTTCAAATATTATGCATTATCATAGCTTCCTTACTCTTCAGTAAAATGTATTGATATTATAGCTCAATCGATTCGTCTCGAATCAACACATCTTTTTTGTTCTTGCATCAACTTTTAATTATGTTAATGAAGAAAGTTTTACTATACACAACAGATTTTCAAAATATATAAATTACCATAACTTCCCTACTCTTTAATAA
>CAKNYM010052053.1:247774-262471 GCA_932195095.1 Andricus curvator
AACTTAGCATGGACACGAACTTAATAAGCTTGAAATTGTTTACGCAAAATTCATCTCTCACAATTGCGCAATATAAGTTAATGACGTCATCGGGACCCTTCGAAAACATTCTAGAAACTTAGCAATTTAAAAAATCACAAATTACAACTATTACACTATTACACTTTTATTGATAGGAACTTGAGAGTCTTGGCATCTGTGTTATTTCGTTTATATGCATCGCTTCGCAACTTCAGGCATCCTTCAACCCCCTGTGGTACGCCTCGTGAAAGTTTCAACATAGACGACAGAACCACGTAAATCTCGAGCTGCATAGAGTCACGACTGTCGACGGAAACGACGACGGACGTTCGTGCCTTCATTTAAATTTAAAACTTAACCACCACTCGTACTTTGCCACTCTGTTAAACCTCCACTCAAAGAATAGAACCCGTTTACCTCATTTTCCATTTCTCTTATTTATGTTCTAGAATAAAGTAAAATTTTTTTTAATCGCCTTTAAATTTATACGTCTATCCGGAAAGTATCCGACCTTGTGCTCTAATTTTGTGTATGGCGATTTTGTGTATGGCAGCTTATTCAGCAATTTCTGGCGAAACAGGGCCTTACACAACCTCAGCGGTCCTTATACATTCCTGACCTGTCTCCCTGTGATTCCGGACTGTTTTGCAAATTGAAGTATCCTCTCAAAGGAAAACGATTTCAAGACGTAGAGGGAAAAAAGCAGAATGCGACGAAGCAGCTTATTCAGAAATTTCTGGCGAAACACAGCCTCAAAAAAAAAGTACATTTTTCAAATTAAAAAGACGAATTTTTTAGGAAACAGTTGCATTTTCAACCATGAACTTTTCTACCAAAAAATATTAATGTCGAATAATTTTAAAAGATTTTAAATTCTTAAGCGTATTTTTTTTTAATCCTAAGGAATCCTCAAGAGCTTTTTAAAATATTTCGAAGGATTTCAAAGGATTTGAAATATATTAGAGTATTTTTAAAAATTCCAAGGAATTTTTATAGGATTTCACTAATTTAGGATTTAAAGAATTTGATAAACTCAAGGGACTTTTTTTTATTCCAAGGAATTTTGAAGAGCTTTTTAAAAAAATTTCAAAGGATTTTAAAGCATTTGCAATATATGACATGGGTATTTTGAAAGGTTCCCAGGAATTTTGAAAAGCTTTTTAAAAAATTTGAAAGGATTTGGAATATATTAGGGTATTTTAAAAATTCGACGGAATTTTCATACGATTTCAGTAACTTTATGGAATTTAAAGGATTTGAAATACTTAAGGGTATTTTTTTTAAATTCTAAGGAATTTTCAAGATATTTTAAAAAAATGTCAAAGAATTTAGGAGGATTTGAAATATATTAGGGTATTTAAAAAAATTCGAAGGAATTTTAATACGATTTTAGTAATTTAATAGGATTTGAAATACTTGAGGGTATTTTTTTTTAAATTCTAAGGAATTTTCAAGATATTTAAAAAAAAATGGCAAAGAATTTGAGAGGATTTGAAATATATTCGGGTATTTTGAAAAATTTGAAGGAATTTTATTACGATTTTAGTAATTTAATGGGATTTGAAATACTTAAGGATATTTTTTAAAAATTCAAAAAATTTTCTACAGTTTTTTTTCCAAGGAATTTTAAAGAGCTTTTAAAAAAATTGAGAGGATTTAAAATGTTTTATTGTCTTCAAAAATATTACAAGGAATTTTCATATGATTTCAGTAATTTAATAGGATTTAAAGGATTTTTAATATTTTAGGTTATTTTTGAAAATTCCATGGAATTCTTGAGAGCTTTTTAAAAAATTTCAAAAATTTGTTAAGGATTAAAAATATTTCAGGGTATTTTGAGAAATTGGGAGGCATTTTCAATTAGTTTCAATAATTAACTGGGTTTTCAATTTTTTTGGATATATTTTTAGGATATTTTTAAAGATTCCAAGAATTTTTCAATAGTTTTAAAAAGTTTAAAGGTATTTCAAATGATTTCAAAGAATTTGATATATTTTGGGAATTTTGAAAGGAATTTTAATTGATCAGTTTGTTTTTAAAATTATATAAATATAACTTTTATAAGATTCTTGCGAAGATTAAAAAAAGATTTTTGAATATTTCAGATGTGTAAAAACAGAATCTAGAAGATTTTAAAGAAATTTATTTTATTTTATAGGACTAACCCTAAACAAATTAAGAAATATTTAATAAATTTTCGGAAATGTTTCCAAGTTTTCGAATATTTCTAATCTATTTAAAACGTTTTAAATTCCTAGAACAATTTTTAACTTACTCAATTTTTTTTTTATTTTGAAAAATCATTCAGAATGTAAAAAAATTGCGTTATAATCTTCTAAATTTACCCAGGAATTTCCGGAAAATGTTTTTATTCTCTTAAAACTTTTTGAAATTCTTTTAAAGCTTCTGAATTTTATTTTTGAATTCGATTTTTTTTTCGTTGATTTTTTAATCTTACCAAATTGAAACATTCTGCTTTAAAATCTTCTACAATCTTTTTCGAAATTTTAGGAAATCGTTTAATGTGCTATTTTTAATCTCGTCAGACCTTCTGAACCTCCTAATCTTTAAAAATTATTCAAATTTTTCCTGAATTTTTTTTTATTCTGCAAAATTGAAAAAATTGCCTTAAAATCTTTCAGATTCTTCTTTTACAATTTTTAAAATCTTTTGAAAGGGTTTTAAATCTTTTTAAATAATCTCTTAAAATTAATTTTTCAAAATAATAAATTATTTTAATTTTTCCTAAGAACCTAATTATTTTTGAATCGTTTCAAAACTTCTGAATATCTCTCAAACTTACTCTAAGTTTTTCTAAAATTGTATGATATGGCAAAACCTCAAAATTTTGCTTTAAAATCTTGTACACTCTTTTTGAAAATTTTAGGAAATAATTAAAAATTAAATAGATTTAATGCTTTCACGATGATTATTTATAATAAATTTAACGGAGGTTTTTCGGGTTTCAATCGTGTTCAAAACTATGAATGTTTTAGGCTAACTTTACTCTCACGTTCCTTTACGCGTTGGCTCACCGCTCTCCCGGTTTCTCCAGTATAGACTTTTGCACAAGACCAAGTGATTTTATATACTCTCGGATCACTAAGAGGTGCCTTTTTATCTTTAGGGCTGTTTAGAAGTTGTCCTATTTTCACAGGTGATTGTTTTGTGGTACATGCCTCCTCCCACCACCACCCATCTCAAAAGTAATCGGTCATCAACTCCCTTTTATACAGAGCTGTCTCCATAACAAATGAAGATAACTTATAAAAGGAATTACAAAACTTTAAACAAATCCTAATACAAAACGATTACACAAACAAACAAATTGATAAAGCAATAAGAAAATACACTCAAAAAAACAAGTCAACACAGCCTACTAAGGAAAGAGAGAGAACAACGACCACTATCCTACCATACATTCAAGGCATCACAGAACAAATAGGAAGAATTCTCAACAAACACAACATCCAAACCATATTTAAACCGCCTGCGAAAATAGGACAACTTCTAAACAACCCTGAAGATAAAAAAAGCACCTCTCAGTGATCCGGGAGTATATAAAATCCCTTGTTTTTGTGGCAAAGTCTATATTGGAGAAACCAGGAGAGCGGTGAGCCAACGCGTAAAGAGAAAGGAAGATGAAAAACCAAAATTTTAATTTATTGTTAGCAGTTGCATATTAGAAAGGTAGAAAGCCAAGTCAGGCAGGCACGTTTCCTGACTTAGGCCAGGTGCTTTGTCCAGCTTTATCTAAGGGAATGGAGGGGAAGGGAAGGGCACAATGAATATCTACACGGGTACCCACGGGATAAGGAAGGAAACATGTATACGCGGCAAGTACGTGCTTCTGCAGAGGTGCTGCGGGCAATTTCATTTACTTCGAGTGTTTTCGCCAAATGGAAACCCAAAGCAACGAACCACATTCACATCCTTCCACAATCCACAACTGTCTGCTGCTCCTGCCACTTCTAAAATTTCAGGATTTCCTCACTCATCCTCCTCTTCCCATCCCTTCACAACCCTTTGTTATCGCTGATTCCCACTCTATCCTCTTATTCGCTAGAGATTGTTTGTCAATTTCGAATTAGAACCAGAAACCGAATTCAAATGTTTTCGAGACCTATATTCATCGAAAATATTCTATTGGGTTATTTCACAATCACTAGCTGTTCAGAAAAGATTACGAGGTCTGTCCGGAAAGTAGGAGCCAGGAATCACAGGGAGCCTGATCAGGGCTGCATGCGGGCTGCCGAAGTTGTAACAGGTGTTTGTGCAATTTCTGGTGTTTCACCAGAAATTGCTGAGTAAGCTGCAATTAATGTGATGAAGCACCCAGTCGCCACTTTTCCACAAATCAGGCCGTTTCCTTCTTATTGCATGAAGATTTTAAATTAATGAAAAATTTGCCTTGGAACAAAAATTAAATTATTTTTAAACATTTCAAGAAATTTCAGAAGATTTTAAGTAATTTCAATAGTTTAAAAAATTATGAGGCATTTAAAATGATTTCAAAACCAATGTATGGAGATTCACGGGCTTTTGCTCAGGCAGTAGCGCGTCGGCTTCATAGTTGGAGGGTTGTGTGTTCGACTCTTGCTGCTTCCACTTTTTTATTGATTAAATTAAATTAAATTGTTGTAAACAAATTTATTTGCTATAAATGTTATGACTTTTTTCATAATCTTTGCCAATTATATTTAATATTATAAGTATAAGCGAGGTCTTAAAAACGAATAATTGTAATTTTAATCAGAATTTTCAAATAGAAGAAATTTTAAATAAAAAAAAATAAATTTTCAACAAAGAAAATACCAATTTTCAACAAAATTTTAACTTTCTGCTGAAATAGTAGAATTTTCAACACAAAAAAAAGCAACTGCAGAAAAAAAGAAATAGAAATACAAGACAAATAATTTCCTGACAAGAATATATTATCAGGGTGGCCGCAAAACTTCATTTTCAAAAATCCCTAAAAATAATAATAAACATTATTTTTCCCTCAAAAATTAATTTTTTTCTGACCATTAATATTCAATGACCCAAATCTTAATTTTGGAAATTATAAAAAATAATTTTAATTCCTTGTTCCAAATTTTGAAAAAAGGGAGTTAATATATTTCAAAATTATAATATAAAATGTTGTAGATAAATATAATTCTGAATTAAAACAGGGAACTTTTGTCATGGAACAGGATTTAAAAAAAAAATTATTTTGTTGAAAATGCAACTATTTTGTCAACAAGTCATCATTTTTGTTAAAAATTCGACTGATTGGTTAAAAGTTGAATTAATTTGTTGAAAATTCATTTTTTTCGGTTGAAGATTCATTTTTTAAGTTAAAAATTCATATTTTTTATTGAAAATTTAAATATTTGGTTAAAAATAAAAATATTTTTATACAAATTCAGCTATTTGGAAGAACTTTTAAATAGTTTGTAGAAAATTAACTTTTTTGTTGAAAAATTATATTTCCGGATTCAAAATTCAACCTAATTTAACTATTTGGTTATAAATTTTGCTTGTGGAAAATTCACCTTTTTGGATGAGAATTAAACGATTTTATTGCAAATTCATTTTTGTTTTCGTTTAATTTAACTGGATGATAATTCTTCTTTCGGTAGAAAAGTCATCTTTTTGTCTTGAAAATTCAACAACTTGTTTGAAAATTAACTTTTTTGTTGAAAATTCATATTTTTGATTAAAAATTTAAATATTTGGCTGAAAATGAAACTATTTTTATAACAATACAACTATAAGAAAAAACTTTTAACTATTTTGTAGAAAATTAACTTTTTTTGTATAAAATTCAACTTAGTTTAAAATGGATTATTTTTTTGAAAATTCATCGTTTTTGATAGAAAATTAATTTTATCTGTGGAAAAATTTATATTTTTGGTTGAAATTGAAGAATTTAACTACTTGGTTAAACCACTTTGTTAAACATTTTTTAAAGATTCAACTCTTTGGTTGAACATTGAACATTTTTGGTGAAATTTTTTTTAAATTAAAACTTAATTTTTTTGTCTGAAAATTTAACTATTCCATTTTTGGTCGTGAATTTATACTTTATAAACTGAAAATTCAATTATTTTTTTGAAAATTCATATAGTTTGAGGAAAATTCGTCTTTTGGATTAGAAAATTAATCTTGTTTGTTGAAAATTTGTCTTTTGGGTTGAGAATTAAAAAATTCTGTTAAAAATTCGTTTTTGTTTTCGTTTAATTCAACCAGTTGAAAATTCATCTTTCGGTAGAAAAGTCATATTTTTATTTTGAAAATGCAACAATTTCGCTGAAAATTGATTTATTTTTTAATTCATATTTTTGCTAGAAAATTTAAATATTTGGTGGGTAATGAAACTATTTTTATAAAAATCTAACTGTTTGAAAGAAAATTTTACTATTTTGTAGAAAAGTAACTTTTTAGTTGAAAAATTATATTTCCGGGTTCAAAATTCAACTGTTTTCTAAACAATTCACCTTTTTCTCTTTAAAATTCAACAACTTTGTTGAAAGAAGAGTTTTTTTGTTGAAAATTCGTTTTTTTTGGTAGACAATTAATTTTTCTGGTGAAAAAATCCGTTTTTACAATTTTTGGTTGAAAATTTAACTTTTTTGTTGAAAATTATTATTTTTTGGTTCAGTATTCAACTATTTTTTTGAAAATTCGTTTTTGTTTTCGCTTAATTCAATTGGTTGAAAATTTGACTTTTGTCGAAGATTCATCTTTTATAGTAGAAAACTCATCTTTCTTGGTTAAAAATAAACTTTTTTTGTTGAAAAATTCAATTTTTGGGGTTACAAATTCAACTTTTTTGTATTAAAAATTAATTTTTTTGTAACATTTACCTCATTGGTTGAATATTTAACTTTTTGGTTGAAAATTCGTTTTTTTCTGGTTAAAAATTAATTTTTATTCGAAAAATTGAACTATTCCATTTTTCTTTGGAAATTCATACTTTATAAGTGGAAAATTCAACTATTTCATAAAAAACTCATGAATTTGGATGAAAATTCGTTTTTTGGGTTAGAAAATTAATCTTGGTGGTTGGAAATTTATTTTTTTTGTAAGATTCACCTCTTTGGTTGAATATTTAATTTTTTGTTGAAAATTCGTTTTTTTTTTTTTTAATAGAAATTAATTTTTTATCTGAAAATTTAACTACTCCATTTTCATTTGGAAAACATTACTTGAAATTTATAATGTACATATACGTGAAAATTCATCTTCTTGGTTGAAAATTCATTTTGCTAGTTGAGAATTCAACTATTTCATTAAAAATTCGTTTTTGTTTTCGTTTGATTCAACTGGTTGGAAATTCGTCTTTTGAAGGAATCTGTATTATCATCAGAGAATAACAGAAATTTTTAACGTCTTTTCAGACCAGATGGAAATATGAATTAAAAGTTATTTTAATTAATTTTTTTTTTCTGAAAAAAAGATCTCCTTTATCTCCGCTGGGAATCGAACCACACACCTTCCGATTGCCGGTCGAGTGCTTTCCCATTAAGCTACTAGAGAGATCGAGAGAAGAAACGTTTTTCAGAGAATATACGCATTATTTTGCAAGGTGGTACATATCAAATTTTTCAAGGAATCTGTATTAATATCAGAGAATAGTAGCTTTATTAGAAAGCACCCGACCGGCAATCGGAAGTTCTGTGGTTCGATTCCCAGCGGAGCGAAAGGAGAAGATCTTTTTCCAGAAATAAAACATTAATTAAAATAAATTTTAATTCAAATTTCAATCTAATCTGAAAAGACGTTGAAAATTTCTGTTATTCTCTGATGATAATACAGATTCCTTGAAAAATTTGATATGTACCACCTTGCAAAATAATGCGTATATGTTCTGAAAAAAGTTTCTTCTCTCGATTTCTCTAGTAGCTTTTAGGGAAAGCACCCGACCGGCAATCGGAAGTTCTGTGGTTCGATTCCCAGCGGAACGAAAGGAGAAGATCTTTTTTCAGAAAAAAAAATTAATTTAAATAATTCGTCTTTTTGTACAAAAGTCATCTTTCTCAGTTGAAAATTCATCTTCTGGGTTGAAAATTTATTTTTTCGGTTGAAAATTCAACTATTTTGTTAAAAACTGTTTTTTTTCAGTTCAACTGGTTGATAATTCGTCTTTTGGCAAAAAAGTCATCTTTCAACTGTCTTAAAAAATTCGTCTTTTTTACTTGAAAATTTAACTGTTTATCGTTGAATTTTAATCTTTTTTGTTGCAATATTCGACCATTTGATTGAAAATGCATGTTTCAGGTTGAAAATTCAACAAATTTGATGGAGTTGTCTTTCGTGGTAGAAAAGTCATCTTTCTTGGTTGAAAATAAACTTTTTTGTTGCAAATTTAACTAATTGTTTAAAATTTTAACTAATTTGTTGAAAATTCGTCTTTTTAGTAAAAAATTGTCTTTTTGGGTTGAAAATTAATAGCTTTCATAGCAAATCATGCAATTTAAAAAATTGTAAATGTTTAAAGGAATCTGTATTATCATTAGAGAATAACATAAATTTTTAACCTCTTTTCAGACTAGATGGAGCTCTGAATTAAAAATATTTTTGATTTATTTTTTTCTGAAAAAAGATCTCCTTTCGCTCCGCTGGGATTCAACCACAGAACTTCTGATTTCCGGTCAGGTGCTTTTCCCATTAAGCTACTAGAGAGATCGAGAGAAGAAACTTTATTTCAGAAAATATACGCATTATTATGCTAGATGTTACAAATCCAATTTTTAAAGGAATCTGTATTATCATTGGACAATAACAGACATTTTTAACGTCTTTTCAGACTAGAAGGAGCAATGAATGAAAAATTATTTTAATTATTTTTTTTCTGAACAAAATTTTGAAAGTTTCGAATCCCAGCGGAGAAGATCTTTTTTCAGAAAAAAATTAATTAGAATAATTTTTAATTCATAGCTCCATCTAGTCTGAAAAGACGTTAAAAATTTCTTTTATTCTCAAACGATAATACAGATTCCTTTAAAAATTTGATTTGTAAAATCTAGCATAATAATGCCTATATTTTCTAAAATAAAGTTTATTCTCTCGATCTCTCTAGTAGCTTAATGAGAAAAGTACCTGACCGGGAATCAGAAGTTCTTTGGTTCGAATCCCAGCGGAGCGAAAGGAGATATTTTTTTCAGAAAAAAAATTATTAAAATAAATTTTAAATGTTTCATATTGAATGCAATATGGTACAGTAAATTTGAAGAAATTTCTCTATTTAGATATAAATTAAATTCGCTTAAATTCAAATAATACAATTTAATTTGCATTAGTAAGTGTTGGGGAGTTTAATTTTTTAAATTACCGTCGTCCTGCGTTACTTGAAGGGTATCCAGCCGAAAAGGGAATTTTTTACGGAATGTAGGCTTACATTCAGTAACAAAGGCTTAAATGCAAGTCCATCCACAAGAAGCGGACGAGGCGTATGAAACTTCCACGTACGAATGGGTACTGAAAGGAAGTTGAGGTCCGGCCTTCCACGACGATTGGAATGGTTTAAGGAAACGGTAAAACAAGAGTATTTTTTAATTAAATTAAATACAGGATTCACTTTTCCCTGATTTTCCCTGACTAATTTTTATTTCCTCACGATAATATTTAAATATCATGCACTTTTTTTAATTGAAATATAAAATAATTATAATTATTGAATAATAGATAAGAAAAGCAAGAATAGAAAATTTAAATTTCTATATTATATTTTCAAAATATAAACTTTTTCAAGTTCATTAACTTTTAAATTAAAATAAAATTGTATTTCATAAATTAAAAATAAATGGGTTGATTAAATAATATATAAAATATAAAATAGATAAAATTTGTACAATTGTTATTTTTTAATTATTTTGTTCAAATGATTTTTTTCTGAAAAAAGATCTTCTCCTTTCGCTCCGCTGGGAAACGAACCACAGAACTACTGATTTCCGGTTAGGTGCTTTCCCATTAAGCTACTAGAGAGATCGAGAGAAGAAAATTTTTTCAGAAATACACGCATTATTTTTCTAGATGGTACAAATCAAATTTTTCAAGGAAACTGTATTATCATTAGAGAATAACAGACAATATTTAACGTCTTTTCAGACTAGATGGAGCTATGGAAGAAAAATTATTTTATATAATTTTTTTCTGAAAAAAGATCTCCTTTCGCTCCGCTGGGAATCGAACCACAGAACTACTGATTTCCGGTCAGTTGCTTTCCCATTAAGCTACTAGAGAGATCCAGCAAAATAATTCTGAAAAAAGTTTCTCCTCTAAATCTCTCTAGTAGCTTAATAGAAAATTTCGAAAAATTTCAAAATATTTTAAAGGATTTGAAATATTTTAGGGTATTTTAAAAGATTCCAAGAAATTTTTAATTAATTTCAGTAATTAATGAGATTTTTAAAGGATTTCAAATGATTTATGGTAACTTAATAGATTCCATGGAATTTTCATATGATTTTAGTAATTTATTTAAATTTAAAGGATTTAAAATCGAGCGAAGAAACTTTTTTCAGAAATACACGCATTATTTTGCTAGATGGTACATATCAAATTTTTCAAGGAATCTGTATTATCATTAGAGAAAAACAGAAAATATTTAACGCTTTTTCAGACTAGATGGAGCTATTAAAGGAAAATTATTTTAAATCATTTTTTTCTGAAAAAAGATCTAGTAGCTTAATGGGAAAGTCTCTGAGCGGAAATCAGTAGTTCTGTGGTTCTTTCATAGCTCCATTTAGTCTGAAAAGATGATAAATATTATCTGTTATTGCCTAATACATTCTTTGTATAATTTCATTTGTACCATCTAGCAAAATAATGCGCGTATTTCTAAAAAAAGTTTCTTCTCTCGATCCCTCTAGTAGCTTATTGGAAAAGCACCTGACCAGAAATCAGTAGTTCTGTGGTTCGATTGCCAGCGGAGCGAAAGGAGAAGATCTTTTTTCGCAAAAAAATTATTTAAAATAATTTTTCTTTCATCTAGTCTGAAAAGACGTTAAATATTTTTTGTTATTCTCTAATGATACTACAGATTCCTTGAATAATTTTTAAAAATTATTATTTTTGCTAATTGATGGAAACTGATATTTGTAATGATGAATTTTCAACCAAACAAATGAATTTGACCAAAAAAGTAAAATTTTCAATATGAAAATAAATTTTTAACAAAGCAGTTGCATTTTTAACTAATAAAGATCAATTTCCAACCAAAAATGGAACAGCTACATTTTTAGTTCAAAAATTACTTTTAAGCAAAAAAAAACGGATTTTTAATACAATAATTGAATTAAAAAAAATATTATATTTATTTTGAACCAAAAAGATGGATTTTCAACTAAAATGATGAATTTTCAACAAAAAAATAAACTTTCAACAAAATAGTTTCACTTGAAAATAAATTATTTAATTTTCCAACCAAGAGACGAGTTTATTACAAAACATTGTAATTTTCAGTTTAAAAATATGAATTTTCAACAAAACAGTTACATTTTCAACTAAAAGGATGCATTTTGAACAAAAATTATGAATCTTCAACCAAAAACTGCATTTTTATCAAATTCGTTCGACTTTCAACCAAATTGTTGAATTTTTTAGCCAAAAAAAATAGTTTTCTACAAACAGAGTAATTTTCAATTTTAAAATATGAATTTTCAATAAAAAATATGAATTTTCAATTTAAATCCTAAGAAATTACTGAAATCATATGGAAATTCCTTGAAATATTTTAAAACACTCTAAAACATTTTTAAATCCTTTCAAATTCTTTCAATTTTTTTTTAAAAGCTCTTGTAAAGTCTTTGGAATTAAAAAAAAAATACTTAAGTATTTCAAATCCTTTGAAATTTTTCAAAAAACCCTCGAAAATTCCTTAGAATTGGAAAAAATACCCTTGAATATTTCAAAACCTTAATTAATCCCTAAAATATTTCGAATCCTTAAAATTTTTTTAAAAAGGTCTTGGAAATTCCTTGGAATCTTTTAAACTATTCTAAAATATTTAAAATTTTTCAAAATCCTTTGAAAATTTTCAAGAAGCTCTTGAAACTTCCTTGGAATTAAAAAAATATATACTTAAGTATTTTAAATCCTTTAAAAGTTTTTAAAAACCTTTTCAAAATTCCTGGGGGAAAAAAAATACCCTTAAGTATTTCAAATCCTTTAAAATCCTTCGAATTTTTTAAAAAAGCTTTTGAAAATTCCTTATAATTAAAAATATATATACCTAAGTTCAAATCCTTTAAATCCTAATAAATTACTGAAATCATTGGAAAATTCCTAGGAATGTTTTAATATTTCAACTTCTTTAATATCATTTGATTTTTTTTTTAAATATCTTGAAAATTCCTTGGAATTTAAAAAAATACCCTCTAGTATTTCAAATCCTTTGCAATTTTTCAAAAAGCCCTTGAAAATTCCTTAGAATTTAAAAAAACACCCTTGAGTATTTCAAAAGTTTAATTAATCCTATTAATATTTCAAATCTTTTAAATTTTTTTAAAAAGGTCTTGGAAATTCCTTGGAATCTTTTAAACTATTCTAAACAATTTCAAATTCTTCAAAATCCTTTGAAATTTTTCAAGAAGCTCTTGAAATTAAAAATGTTTAAAAAGATTTTTAAATTTTCTTGGAATCCTTTAAAATACCCTAAAATATTTCAAATCCTTTAAAAAATTTTGAAAAGCTTTTCGAGATTCCTTGGAATTAAAAAAACCCCTTACGTATATCAAATCCTTTGAAATCCTTTGAAATTTCTCAAAAAGCTCTTAGAAATTCCTTGGAATTCAAAAAATACTCAAAAATACATCAAAAAATTTAAACTCTAATAAATTACTGAAATCATATGAAAATTCCTAGAGAATATTAAAAAAAAAAAAAACCTAAAACATTTTAAATCCTTTGAAATATATTAAAATTTTTTATAAAAATCTGGAAAATTCCTTGGAATTTGAAAACTTCCCTAAAATATTTTAAATCCAATTAAATTACTAAAATCATATGAAAATTCCATGGAATCTATTAAGTTACCATAAATCATTTTAAATTTTTTGAAATCCCATTAATTACTGAAATTAATTAAAAATTTTTTGGAATCTTTTAAAATACCCTAAAATATTTCAAATCCTTCAAAACATTTCGAATTTTTGAAGAAGATCTAAAAAACTCCTTGAAATTTGAAAAATTACCCTAAAATATTTTTAATTTTTTGAAATCCCTTCAAATTATTAAATTGTATTAAAAATTTCAAGCAATATCTTAAAATTTCCTAAAGTCTTTCAAATCCTTCTGAAATATTTTGAAATGCCTTGAAACATTTTAAAGCTCTTGAAAATTCTTTGGAATTTTTAGTAATACCCTAAAATCATTAAAAAAAACTGGAATCTCTTCAAATTATTAAAATATATCAAAAATGCGCTAAGATATTTTATGTCCTTTAAAATCTTTTGAAATTCCTTCAAATTATTGACCAATTATGGTCCATTCCTGAAGAAAAATGATTTTAAATAATTTTTTTCTGAAAAAAGATCTCCTTTCGCTCCGCTGGGAATCGAACCACAGAACTACTGATTTCCCGTCAGGTGCTTCTCATTAAGCTACTAGAGAGATCTAGCAAAATAATGCGCGTATTTCTGAACAATTTTCTTCTCTCGATCTCTCTAGTAGCTTAAGGGAAAAGCACTTGACGGGAAATCAGTAGTTCTGTGGTTCGATTCCCAGCGGAGCGAAAGGAGATCTTTTTTCAGAAAAGAATTATTTAAAATCATTTTTCTTCTGGAATGGACCATAATTGGTCAATAATTTGAAGGAATTTCAAAAGATTTTGAAGGATTTAAAATATTTTCGGAAATTTCAAAAGATTCCTAGTCATTTTTGAAAGATTTCAAAAGTTTTAAGAGATTTCAAAGAATTAAAAATGTTTCAGGGTTTTTTAAAAATATTTTAAGGAATTTTCATACGATTTCAGTAATTTAATAGGATTTAAATAGTTTTAAATATTTTGGGTATTTTTTAAAATTCCGAGGAATTTTCCAGAGCTTTTTAAGAAATTTGAAAGGATTTTAAAGGATTCGAAATATTTTAGGGCATTTTAAAAGATTCTGAGGAATTTTCACATGATTTGAGTGATTTAATAGAATTTTGAAGGATTTGAAATACTCGAGGTATTTTTTAAAATTCCAAGGAATTTTTAAGAGCTCTTTAAAAATTTCTAAAGGATTTGAAACATTTTAGAGTATTTTTTTAAATTCCAAGGAATTTTCAAGAGCTTTTTAACAAATTTTTAAGGATTTTAAAGGATTCGAAATATTTTAGGGTATTTTAAAACATTCCAAGGAATTTTCATATGATGTCAGTAATTTAATAGGATTTTGAAGGATTTGAAATATTTTAAGGTATTTTTTCAAATTCCAAGGAATTTTAAAGAGCTTTTTAAAAATTTTTAAAGGATTTTAAAGGATTGGAAATATTTTAGGGTATTTGAAAAGATTCCAAGGAATTTTCATATGATTTGAGTAATTTAATAGTATTTTGAAGGATTTGAAATATTTTAAGGTACTTTTTCAAATTCCAAGGAATTTTCAAGAGCTTTTTACAATTTTTTTAAGGATTTTAAAGGATGCGAAATATTTTAGGGTATTTGAAAAGATTCCAAGGAATTTTCATATGATTTAAGTAATTTAA
>CAKNYM010052053.1:262481-273037 GCA_932195095.1 Andricus curvator
TAATTTAACAGGATTTTGAAGGATTGGAAATACTCGAGGTATTTTTTAAAATTCCAAGGAATTTTTGAAAGCTCTTTAAAAATTTCTAAAGGATTTTAAATATTCTAAGGTATTTTTTTTAATTCCAAGGAATTTTCAAGAGCTTTTTAAAATTTTTTTTAAGGATTTTAGAGGATGCGAAATGTTTTAGGGTATTTGAAAAGATTCCAAGGAATTTTCATATGATTTGAGTAATTTAATAGGATTTTGAAGGATTTCAAATACTCGAGGTATTTTTTAAAATTCCAAGGAATTTTTAAGAGCTCTTTAGAAATTTCTAAAGGATTTGAAACATTTTAGAGTATTTTTTTAAATTCCAAGGAATTTTCAAGAGCTTTTTAACAAATTTTTAAGGATTTTAAAGGATGCGAAATATTTTAGGGTATTTTAAAAGATATCAAGGAATTTCCATATGACGTCAGTAATTTAATAGGATTTTGAAGGATTTGAAATATTTTAAGGTATTTTTTCAAATTCCAAGGAATTTTAAAGAGCTTTTTAAAATTTTTTAAAGGATTTTAAAGGATGCGAAATATTTTAGGGTATTTGAAAAGATTCCAAGGAATTTTCATATGATTTGAGTAATTTAATAGTATTTTGAAGGATTTTAAATATTCTAAGGTATTTTTTTAATTCCAAGGAATTTTCAAGAGCTTTTTGAAATTTTTTTTAAGGATTTTAGAGGATGCGAAATATTTTAGGGTATTTGAAAAGATTCCAAGGAATTTTCATATGATTTGAGTAATTTAATAGGATTTTGAAGGATTGGAAATACTCGAGGTATTTTTTAAAATTCCAAGGAATTTTTAAGAACTCTTTAAAAATGTTTAAAGAATTTGAAATATTGTAAAGTATTTTTTTAAATTGCAAGGAATTTTCAAAAGCTTTTTAACAACTTTTTAAGGATTTTAAAGGATTGAAAATATTTTAGGGTATTTTAAAGATTCCAAGGAATTTTCATAAGATTTGAGTAATTTAATGGGATTTTGAAGGATTGGAAATATTAGAGGTATTTTTTAAAATTCCAAGGAATTTTTAAGAGCTCTTTGAAAATTTTTAAAGGATTTTAAATATTTTAAGGTATTTTTTTAAATTCCAAGGAATTTTCCATGAGCTTTTTAACAAATTTTCAAGGATTTTAAAGAATTCGAAATACTTTAGGGTATTTTAAAAGATTCCAAGGAATTTTCATATGATTTGAGTAATTTAATGGGATTTTAAAGGATTTGAAATATTTGAAGGTATTTTTTCAAATTCCAAGGAATTTTTAAGAGCTCTTTAAAAAATTCTAAAGGATTTGAAATATTTCAAGGTATTTTTTTTTAAATTCGAAGGAATTTTTAAGAGCTTTTTAAACAAATTTTAAGGAGTTTCAAGGATTTGAAATGCTTTACGGTATTTTAATAGATACCAAGGAATTTTCATATGATTTCAATAATTTAATAGGATTTTGAAATATTTAAGGGTATTTTTTACAATTCTAAGGAATTTTCAAGATATTTAAAAAAAATTTCAAATAATTTAATAGGATTTGAAATATATTAGGGTATTTAAAAAAATTCGAAGGAATTTCAATACGATTTTAGTATTTTAATAGGATTTAAAGGATTTGAAATACTTGAGGGTATTTTTTAAAAATTGAAGAAATTTTCTAGAGCTTTTTAATAAATTTCAAAGGATTGTGAAGGATATGGAATATATATTAAAGTATTTTTAAAAATTCCAAGGAATTTTAAAGAGCTTTTTAAAAAATTTTAAAGGATTTTAAAGCATTTGAAATATATTGGGGTATTTTAAAAGATTCCAAGGAATTTTTAAAAGCTTTTTCAAAGAAAATTTTATATGATTTCAGTAGTTTAATGGAATTTAAAGGATTTGAAATATTTAAGGTTAATATTATAATTTCCAAGTAATTTGCAAGAGCTTTTTACAAATCGGTAATTAGAAAAAAATGGGAAAAAAATAGATTGCAAAAAAGATTTACAATTTTTCAACAGTTTTAGTTTTTGTTGGAATTTTACATTGGAAATCGGTTATTAAAAGAAAAAAAACAACATTAGGTTAATTATTTTCGTTGAAAAATGTTATTTTTAAACAAAAATGCAGCGGCTTGTTTTTATATATTTTACATAAATATTATTTATTCATTAGTTCCGTAGTTTAGATATCAATTTTCACCAATCATCAAAAATATTGTCTTTGTTTCTCACTTTGGTTTGAATATTAGAAGGTGATCTTTTTTCAGAAAAAAATTATTTAAAATAATTTTTCTTTCATAGCTTCATCTAGTCTGAAAAGACGTTAAAAATGTATATTATTCTCTAATGATGATACAGATTCCTTGAAAAATTTGATTTATACCATCTAGCAAAATAATGCGCGAATTTTCTGAAGAAAGTTTCTCTCGATCTCTCTAGTAGCTTAATGGGAAAGCACCTGAACGATAATCAGTAGTTCTGTGTTCGATTCCCAGCGAAGCGAAAGGATATCTTTTTTCAGAAAATAATAATAATAATTTTTTTTCTTCATTTAGAACAGAATTTCTTTTTTTCAAAACAATTTATTCAAAGAGACACTTTACTAAAAATAAATTTCGAATATGGTCCAAAACTTGATTAGAGTGCAATGTACTTGCACCAGTATTTTTTTAAATTCAATAATTAATGTGTTTTAATATAATAGTGGAATATCTGAAATCAAAATTATCCTGATATATCTGTATATACAATCCACCGCAATAATGAATGAGATACATAACTTTTCCGATCGGAAGCAGATATTCATGCGCAAGAGGATTCAGGCAGAAGTTTTCAGGTTAATCCGTAAATCGGAAGCTTAGCTTGCGTTTCGTGCCAGCAGCTTAGAGAGGAACTATTTAACTGACTTGAGTTCACTTTAAATATTTGTCTACTTCAATAGACATTCCTATTAAATAGGACGATCCTATTTTTTATTTTTAGAGTGGTGGTCGTGCGGTGAGCGGCGGTGATATAGTGGTCGTGCGGTGGCCGACGGTACTGGTGGTCGTGCGGTGACCAACGCAAAAAAAGAATTAATTTTTAGCAAAACAAATGATCTGTCAACCAAATCGTCTGATTAGAAAAAAAAATTAAACCTATAGAAATAAAAATTCCCTTTTCCACCAAATAGTAGAATTTTCAAGTCAAAAAGACGAATTTTTCAGAAGACAGTGAAATTTTTAAGAGAAAAGGTAAAATTTCAACAAAAATAGTCACTTTTTCAACAAAATAGTTAAATTTCCAAATCAGCGAGAGTTTTTTATAATGCAGTTGAATTTTCAACCCAAAAAGTTGTATTTGCAACAAAAAGATGAATGCTAAAAAAAAATGTTAAATTTTTAACAAAAAAAAAAGGATGAACTTCAACAGAAAATAGTTGCATTTTCAACCAAATAGTTAAATTTTCAAGCAAAAAAGACCAATTTTTTTAACAATACTGTTGAATTTTCAACGAGAAAATTTCATTTTCCAACAAAAAGATGAATCTTCAACAAAAAATGTAATATTTGATATTTCAACAAAAAAAAAAAAAAAATTGAACAAAATAGTTATATTTTCAACCAGAAAGATAAATGTTTAAAAAAATTAATTTTTAACAAAGTAGTTCGACTTTCAACCAAGTAATTGAATTTTCAATCTAGAAGCTGAATTCTCAACAAAAAATGTAATATTTGATATTTCAGAAAAAAAATTAATTTTGAACAAAATAGTTGAATTTTCAACCAGAAAGGTAAATGTAAAAAAATGAATTTTTCTAAAGTAGTTCAACTTTCAATCAAGTAGTTGAATTTTCAATCTACAAAAATATAATTCTATTTCTAATTTTCTACCAAAAAGAAAATCAATTTTCAACAAAATTCATGAATTTACAAAAATACAGCTGAATTTTCAACTTAAAAAGATAAATTCCAACTTACAAGGAAAAATTGAGTTTTCAGTTGAAAAAAGTAATTTTCAATTTAAAAACGAAATAACAACAAAAAAGTAAAATTCATTTTCAAAAAAAAAAAAAAAAACTAATATTCAACCAAAGAGATCAATAAAATTGTCAACAAAATAGTAGAATCCTCAACCAAAGAAGATTTATTTTTAACCGACTTGTTTCATTTTTAAGAACAAAAAAACAAATTTTGAGGAAAATAGTTTATTCTTCAACAAAAGAGATCAACATTCCCAAAAAATAAATTTTTAACAAAGGAGTTTAACTTTTATCGGAAAGTAGTGAAACTTTTAATTAAAAACTATCAATTTTCAACATAATAGTTCAATTTTCAATCGAAGAGAGAAATTTTCAACTAAAATAAAATGATGAATCTTCAACTGGAGTAGTTACATTTTCAGTTTAAAAAATTAATTTACAAATAAAAAAACGAATTTTCAACCAAAGCGATCAAAAAAAATTTCAACAAAATAGTTGAATCCTCAAGCAAAGATTAATTTTTAACCAAATAGTTACATTTTTAACAATAACAAAAAATGAATTTTCAGCAAAAGAGTTCAATTTTCAACCAAGGAAATAAACATTGACAAAAAACAAAAACAATTTTTTTTAAATAATTTTTTCAATAAAACGGTGATACTTTCAATCGAAGAGAAGAATTTTCAACTAAAATAAAATATTGAATCTTCAACTGAAGCAGTTAGATTTTCAATTTTAAAAAATCGTTTAAAAAGAAATTTTCAAAAAAATAATCGTGTTTTCAACCAAGAAAGATTTCAGTTTAATTTCCAGCATCAAAATATGAATTTTTTAACAAAAAGTTAATTTTCTGCCAAAATAGTTGAATTTTCAACCCAAAAAGACGAATTTCCGAATAAAATTATGAATTTTCAACAAAAACAATTATTTTTTAACAAAGGAGTTAAACCTTCAAACCAAGTAGTGAAACAGATAAATTTCTAAACCAAAAAGATGAATTTTCAACAAACAAACAAAAATATTGGAATTTTCGATCAAATAGTTATTTCTAAAAAAGTCCATTCTTATAGAAAACCGCTGACTTTGAAATCTGAAAAGATAAATTTTTAACACAAAAGATCATTTTTAATCAAGAAACATGAATTTTTAACGACAAAAATTAATTTTTAGCCCAAAAGTTGCATTTACAGCCCAATAGTTGAAATTTAAAGCAAAAGAGAAGAATTTTCAAAAAAAATGGTTGGAATTTCAACCAAACTAGAGCCTCATACGCGCGCTCCGCGCGCGACCAATTTATTTACATTTATTTATTTTATTTGGAAATGAATTTCAATAAAATACCATGAAATTAATTTTTACTTCAATAATTTTGATTTGTACATGGCTTCGCATGGATACCCTCTCACGATGCAGAATAAATAATTCTGTGAAAAATTGAGCCTATTCGTTGAAAAATAGCCAGACTCTAAATTTTGCAATCGAAATTGTTTAAATAATTAATAATTCTTGTACATTTACAAAACATAGTGAAGATTCATCGGAAAGACAATCTTAGTTGATTCCGCAAAGAAATTGTTCTGAATGTGTTTATGAAAGTTGTTAAAATAATTAATAATTATTGTAAATTTCCAAAGTATCATAGGAAAGAGGTATTTGAAAAACATTCTTTATTGATTCCGTAAACAAGTGGAGCCTATTCTTTAAAAAATAGCCAAACTCTTGATTTGCTTATCAAAATTGTTTGAATAATTATTCATTCTTTGAAATTTGCAGAGCATTATAGCAAAAAGTCCCTGTAAAGCTATTCTTACTTAATTCTATAAAAAATGGAGCCTGTTCGTTAAAAAATAGCCAAACTCTCAGTTTTTTAATTAAAATTGTTTAAATAATTGAAAATTATTGTGAATTTACAAAGCAACATAGATAACAGTCATCGGAAAGATATTCTTAGTTGAATTCGTAAGCAAAGTGAGCCTATTTGTTGAAAAACAGCCAAATTCTGAATATGTGTACGAAAATTGTTAAAATAATTAACAATTATTGTAAATTTGCAAAGTAACATAGGAAAGACTTATTTTCTATACATTCTTTTTGGTTATGTAAACAAATTGAGCCACTTCGTTAAAAATAATGATATTACAAATAACAATGCTTGTAAATTTACAAAGCAGCATATAAAATAGTCATCGAAAAGACATTCCTAGTTGACTCCGTAAACAAATTCTGCCTATTCCTTAAAAAATAGACAAACTCTGAATATGTTTAGGAAAATTGATAAAATAATTAATAATTATTGTATATTTTGAAAGTATCCTAGAAAAGATTTATTGGGAATACATTCTTTTTTGATTCCCTAAACTAATTGATCCTATTCGTTGAAAAATGACCGGGCTCTTAATTTGTTTATGAAAATTATTTGAATAATTAATCATTCTTGAAAATTTGCAAATCATCATACAAAAAAGTAATTGGAAAGACATTTTCAGCTAATTATGTAAAAAAATTTAGCATATTTGTTAAAAAATAGCCAAACTTTAAATTTCTGTATGAAAATTGTCTAAATTATTACTAATTCTTGTAAATTTACAAAGCAACATAGAAAAGAGTCATCGGAAAGACATTCTTAGTTGATTCCGTAAACAAATTGAGCTTATTCGTTTATAGAAATTGTTAAAAAAATTAATCGTTCTTGTGAATTTATATAAGCAACATAGAAAATAGTCATCAGAAAAACTTTTCTTAACATCATAGAAAAAAGTAATCTGAAAGATATTCTTACTTAATTCTGTACAAAATTGAGCCTATTCGTTGAGAAATAGCCAAACTCTTAATTTTTCAATCAAAATTGTTTAAATAATTAATAATTCTTGTAAATTTATAAAGCAACATAGAAAAGAGTTATCGGAAAGATATTCTCAGTTGACTCCGTAAACAAATTGTGCCTATTCCTTGAAAAATACCCAAACTCTAAATATGTTTATGAAGAATGTTTAAATAATTAATAATTCTTGTAAATTTGGAAAGCTTCATAGAACAGAGTCATCGGAAGGATATTCTTAGTGAATTCTCTAAAAGAAATTTAGCCTATTCGTTGAAAAATAGCCAAACTCTGAAGTTGTTTATGCAAATTGTTTAAATTATTGATAATTATTGTAAATTTACGAAGCAATATAGAAAAAGTGTCATCAGGAAGACATTGGTAGTTGACTTTGTAAACAAACTCTACCTATTCCTTGAAAAATAGCCAAACTCTAAATATGTTTATGAAAATTGTTAAAATAATTAATAATTATTATATATTTGCAAGCTATCGTAGAAACGAATGATTGGAAATACATTCTTTCTTGATACCCTAAACTAATTTATCCTATTTGTTGAAAAAGGCCAAGGTCCTTCTGAAAAGTTAAACGAAAGTGTAAATTTGGTTTTTAAATAAAAAATTAACCAAATTTCTTATAAAAAATCCAAACACAATGATAAAATAAATGGTACTTCAAATTTCGAAAGTTTCAAACATTTTGAAATATAAATGAACCATGACTAAAACGTTAAATCGAAAATGAATCTTTCAAAATACGAATAAAATATTTAAAATATTAATTAAAAGCCTTCTTTTTGAAAAATGCGTGAAAGGAATCGTATATATACCGAAGTATAAATGCATATACTTCCACTAAGCTTCTTATGAAAACAAACATCTCGAGTTCAAATAAACACAGATCGCCCATGGTCGATGAGATCGCCTTATGGTTAACTAAGTAACGGTAACGGTAACTAAACGACGAATACCAACTTTCAAAGATAGGATAGTTGAATTCTAAAGAGCTAAAAAAAATTTTTTTTAACCGAATAGTTATTTTTAAGACAAAAAGATGATTTTTTTACAATACAATTGAATTTTCAATACGAAAAGTTAAATTTTCAACGACAAATGTAATAATTTATATTTCAACAAAAAAAGCGAATTTTCAAGAAAAAAACATTTCAACTGAATAGTTTAACTTCTAACAAAATAGTTGAATTTGCAACCTACAAAGATGAATTCTCAACAAAAAAAATGTAATAGTTACATTTTTAGGAAAAAAATTGTTGACAAGGAAGATTAATTTTTCACGAAAAAAATACGAATTTTCAACAAAATACATGAATTTTCAAACAAAAGATAAATTTTCAACAAAGAAGGTAAATTTTATATAAAAAAGTTGAATTTTTAACAAAATACAATCATTTTCAACAAAATCGCTAAATTTTCAACCACTACAATAAATTTTTCAACAAGAAGATTAAAAGTTTACCACACAATACGAATTTTCAAAAACATGCATGGATTTCCAACTAAATACTTCAATTTTCATCCAAACATAGAATCGTTAGATTTTCAGTTTGAAAAATTAATTATAAAAAAAAGAATTTAAAAAAAAAAAGTTTTTCAATTGAAATCATGATTTAGCAATCAAAAAAATTAATTTTTAACGAAGTTCCACTTTTAATTAATTAGTTCAATTTTCAATCCAATAATGAAATTTTCAAATAAAAATATAATTACCAGGAAAAAGTAGCTATAAAAAAGATAGAAATAGAAATACAAGACAAATTACGGATACGAATATTATAACAGGGTGGCAGTAAAAATATATTTTCAAATTTCCGTAATTTTTCCCTTAACGAATTTTCCATTTTCCCTGAACATTAACATTCAAGGACCAGGATCCTAATTTTGTAACCTTCTTAACATAGAATTTTTTATAAACGGAATAAAACTGATTAAAATGAAAACTTAAAAATGATTTTTATTTTTTTGCGGCGGTGTGGTGGTCGTGCGGTGGGCAACTGTGGTGTAATGGTCGTGCGGTGATTGACGGTATTGGTAGAATTATATATTTTATATATATATATATATTAATTTTAATGTAAATATTTTGAAAAAAATGTAGAATTTCTACCACCACATTACAACTAGTTTTTAAAAAATAGTTTAATTTCCAACCAAAAATGATCTACAGCCACCCTTTTTATTGAAAAAAGAAAATAGGACCCTAGGGTTTTTCATTTTTGAAATTTTTTATTTCACGTTACGCCCTATTTTATAATCACTTTCTAAAATTCTTTTTAATTCCACAAAAAAAATCGCTATTTTTAGTAAGTATACCTCGTCAATAAGGGTTGAAAAAGCTTTTTAAGCCGAGCAATGGATGCACTCGTTTTCTATGGAAATGTGAGTCCACGTAAATCCGAACAGGCTACTTTTTCTGAATCTGGTCGAGACGTTTTTTTTTTTTTTTTTTTTCACATTTTCAACGTCCAGTACGGCAACGACCCTTACAATTTAATTCTTTACTCGATTCCTCCAATGCTTGAACTTTAACCCCATTTTAAAAGATCTGGAGCAAGCCAGATTTTCTTCAATATGCTAGAATGATGCCAAGCATTCTTTTTGAGGAGAAGAAAAAGATAACGACCCAGAAAAATGAAGAAAAAAGTTTTTGTTTTAATAAAATAAATGAATAAATAAATTTATTTATTCCACACAAAAACGATGAATTTTTAGTAAAATAGTTGAATTTCAAAAAAAAAATTAAATCTTCAACAAAATATGTATATACCTAAAAGATGAATTTTCAACTGTTATGATAAACATTTAACTTGAATACTTTAATTTTTAACCGAAAAGAAGAATTTTTAAACAAGAAGATTAACTTGCAAAGAAAAAGATAATTTTCTACCAAAAAAAATCGATTTTTAACAAAATATGTGGATTTTCAGCGAAATAGTTGAATTTTCAATTAAAAAAGACAAATTCTCATTCAAATTGTTGAATTTCGAACAATAAAAGATCAATTTTCAACTAAAAATAGAATGATTAAATTTTCGGTTAAAAATTTTATTTATGCGTGCCAGAGTGTATGTGATAAGGAGCAATAAGTCATATTAGTGAGGAATAAGGCGTAACGATTCGTATTAATACGAAAAAGGCGTAATAAGGCATAATAAGTCATATTATTGTGAAATGGGACGTAACAAGTCGTATTGATGCGGAAAAAGGCGTATAAGTCGTATTGAAGCGTACTGCGCGATAAGTCGTATTAATGCGTAGTAATTTTTATCAATGCGTAATAAGGCATATTAATGCGTAATAAGTCTTATTAATGAGTAATAAGGCGTATTAATGCGTAATAAGGCGTAATGAGTTTTTGACGAGTGAATTCACCCTCGATTTCGCTATCCTGAAAAATTCCGACTGCAACCCTTCATTTGTTGATTGGACAAGAACCAACTCCACCAAGAAAAAAAGCTACTTGCTTACGAACTTTCAAAGGTTTTACCATCTTTGTCAGTCACTTTTTCTACATCTTTCTTCCTCGCTTTGAAGATACGCAAGCTTAAATACGCACTGCGTTCGAGTTTAGCTTTGTGAAAGGAAAGGACGTTTCAATTGAACCTCCTTCTATTGAACAAATGATGATAGAAGTTCCATTGATGAAAAAATTCTCGAGGATTGAAGAAAGTTCTTTGATCGATGGTCCATGAAATCAATAGGGGCGGAGAATGGAGTAATGGAATTTTATATATATACACAT
>CAKNYM010052053.1:273137-283762 GCA_932195095.1 Andricus curvator
TATATATATATATATATATATTTGCACGCAAGGGCACTTGTGGGGTACAGTTTCAGCCTTTTCGCAGACCTATCCTCACTTGTGAGGTACAAACGGACTTGTAGGGTACGGCCTCACAGTGTTCGAGTACCAATATAGGCTTGTGGGGTCCGTACCTCACAAGGTATGAAAGTATATAAGGTGTATTCTGGGGTCCCGAATATTCGATACATGTAAGGGGAATTGTGGGGTACGCAACCCGAGAAATGCAAATGTGGAATTAACTGTTCAAAAGCGGACACAGTCTATATATTAAGACCGATTTTGATGTTTTTTTCAGAAACGATAAATATTAAAATTTTAAGATTATTGCAGTTTGCGTTTTTTAATTTATTTTTCAATTGAATAATATATAAAAAATAAAGTAACAAAATTGGGTATTTTAACCATATGTATTTTTATCTTCAGAAAAAATTTGCAAGTCACTAGCCATAGGTCAACCCATTTCCAGAATGTTAGAGTTGTAGGGGGGTCTAGCGCACAGTGGGCACAGAAGGCTACAGCCTACAATTCTTAACCGATTTTCAAATTTTTTGTTGATAAGTGGTCAGGAATAGTTTTTAATTAAATTTAAAAAATGTCGACATCGTGCGAATTGTCCTTGCAAAGTATATTTGTGAGTTGATATTGCTTTATTTTATCGACAAGATCATATTCGATAACAAAATCTTGTTGTCTGGTATGATTTGTTCATTTTATAAACAAATTATATAGACAAATGCATAGTTTAGGCATTTATTGGCAGAAAGTAATCGTTTTTTTTTCTTAGTGGCTTTAAATTATATTAGTGGTAACATTTAGTGATGAAGATTAGTCATTCGATATTATTTCCTTATTTACAGAACAAATTTTATAAACAAATGCATAGTTTGATCATTTCTAGATAGAAAGTAATCGTTTTTCTTCCTAGTCGTCCTTAAATTATATAAGTAGTGAAGTTTAGTGACGATTAATTGTCAATCAATATTGTTTGTTCATTTTATGAAGAAATTTTATGAACAAATGCACAGTTTGACCATTTATGGATTGAAAGCAACCGTTTTTATTTCTGATCATCTTTAAATTATATTACTGGTGATTCTCAGTGATACAGACCTGTCAATCGATATTATTTGTTTATTTTATAAACAAATGCATAGTTTGGCAATTTATGGGCAGAAATTAATTGTTTTTCATTCTTAACGCCGTGAAATTATATAAGTGGTGGTTTTCAGTTATGAATAATTGTCATTTGACATTATTTGTTTATTTTGTAGATAAATTTTATGAACAAATGCATAGTTAGTCCATTTATAGACAGAAAGTATTCGTTTTTCTTTTTTAGTACTTTTAAATTATATAACTGGTAATATTCAGTGATAAAGATTGGTCATTTGATATTATTTGTTTATTTAATGAATCAATTTTATTAAAAAATGCATAGTTTGGTCATTTAGCAAGTAATCGTTTTTCTCCCTACTCGTCTTCAAATTACATAAGTAGTGAAGTTTAGTGACGAAGACTTGTCAATCGATATTATTTGTTCATTTTATAAAGAAATTTTATGAGCTAATGCACAGTTTGACCATTTATAGATAGAAAGTAACCGTTTTTATTTTGGATCGTATTTAAATTATATTAATGGTGATTCTTAGAGATGCAAACTTGTCATTCGATATGATTTGTTTATTTTATATAGAAAATCTCATAAATAAATGCATAGGTTGGCAATTTATGGGCAGAAAGTAATTGCTTTTCACTCTTAACGAATTCAAATTATATAAGTTGTGGTGTTTAGTTATGAAGACTTCTTGTTCGATATTATTTGTTTATTTTATAAATAAGTGCATGGTTTAGTCATTTGTAGACAGAAATTAATCTTTTTACATTCTCATTCTAATGAGAAGGTATTAGTTTCATGTAAAATTTGACTTTGTCGGTTTTCATCAAATCTCCACGTTTTGAGACCTCCTGAGTCAGAAAAAACGATTTTTACGAAGGTGTCTGTCTGTATGTCTTTCTATCTGTCCGTCTGGATGAGAATGTGTTCATTAAGGTCAATAAAACCTTGAGTAAATAAAGTTCCTTTTCAGTCTAAAATAATAAAATTAGTGGAGATTTTGATAATTTTATAATATTTGCAAATAAATTTTTCATCGAAGTCGAACACGAAGTTCAAAAATCTAGAGGGACCGAGCGTAAAACGCGATGTAAATACGCCCGAGCGAACGCAATAATAAAAAAAGATTACTTTGTTTATAGAATAAACAAATAACATCGAATGACAAATCGAATTTCGCGAATTCCTTGAATTCCATAAATGTCGTGAATTCCTTAAATTTCATGAATGCCGCGAATTCCGTGAATTCCATTAATTCCGTAAATTCCTTGTTTACAATTTTCAACTTATAAACATTACAATACATGTATTGGAATGCTCGATGGTTACTTCACGATTTTACAGCACGTACACTACATGCATTGCAATTTCGTCATTCCAATACCGTGTTTGAAATGTTACCTTACGTTTGTATTGTAGAAGTGTTGGAGAATTACATTTCTAACAGTGTAGTTCTCAAAAATTATTCTGTCAATTTAAATAATCCATTGCATATGCAGAAAAATGGGCATTTTTCATTTATTGACAAAATACCATTTTCGACTATCATGTAACAACACAGTTACTTTTGCTCGAGTAAAATATAAATTGAAATACTGTTGTATACATCTGGCTTGATTAAAAAAAATTGTACATTGTACATTGTACAAATTGTACATCTTCAGTTTTTATCAGTTTTGTATGCAAACCCCGGTGAAAAAGTTGTATACAGTTTATATATAGTGGACAAGACAATGATATTTTTCATTTGTTTTATACATTTTTCTGTATAAAACAAATGAAAAATATCAGTGTTTTGTAATATATAACTTTTTCACCTGGGAATAAATGTTACATTTTTCCTACCCTTGAATTTTGAAAATAAATTTTCAATATAAAAATAAAATGATTCGATACATTTATTTGACAAATAAGTTTAAACAAATGGTAATTAAAATATTATTCACACATCATAATTCATTTGACAAAAAAATGAAAAAGTGACCAATTTAAACCAAAAAAAAAGGGCAAAAGTGACTTATTTCTAACCCAAAAAGTGACTAAAAGTGTCTAATTTTTTTTTTTTAATTAAAATAAATAAAATTTGAAAAAATTTGTTAGAAGTCCGGGTGAATTTGAACGAATTCAGAATAAATTCATGGGGATTCAAAATAATTCAAATTAAATTCACAGGAATCTAATTTTTGACTTATTGTCACAAGTGACATATGGTTGGAATCGCCAAGAAACGTAGATTTTGAATCTAATGTTATTAAATTACTAATTGTAAAATTAAAAACTTTTCATGTTTCGTATTTTATTCCTCATTAGTGCAAAGGACCCCCCGCTGGCGATCTTCGGCGATAGAGAGCGAAGAAGACAAACAGGTGTAGACTAGCCTAGATGAGAAGGCGGGGTGTACCTGAGCTATTGAAAGTGGGCATTGTAAAGAGTGCTACTACAATATTATAATTACGGGGGTTTTTCCGGCAATAAAATTAATCTCTTGTTGGTTTGGGTTCCAGTTTAGAAATATTCGATCGAGTTTATTACTCTAAAATTTACAGCTTCTTAACTTACTTAAAGACGCATAAAATCAATTCAAATAATGAAATTATTAAGAGAAATGGATAGTTTTATTTTTATTTTACTCGGTTATTATATTTTTTATTTGCTTTTTCAACTTTGTTGTAATTCCACATGTTGGATGATGGTCTAATTATTCTAATGTCAAAGGCTAATAATAAGATAGGTATGCTCAATTACTTTAATTTAAATTGAAATACTAATTTACTATAGATGAGGAATTCAATTATTCATTTGTGTAATTTCCCTTGAAAATTAATTAGATTAATTATATTGATTTTTTGTAATTCAGATAAACGGTACCATATTATTCAATTGAAATTTTGATTAGATTTTTGAATTTCAATCAAAAATGGAAAGAGTGGCTAGGTAATTCTAAAATCTAATACTTTACAAAATTTTCATTTCAGGTCTTTATTTGTAAGCCGTAAATTTACAATTTAAAGAATTTTGAAATGTAGTTTTAAAAACTAAATCATTAAAAATTTAAAGCGTTCAAAATTAAAATTTTTGTTAAAAAACGTTTTCAGGGTAGCCACTATTTTTATAATGTTTGGCTCCCGGCTTTCTCTCGGTGCTCCCGCTAAAAATTCGTGATTTCTTCCGGTTTAGAACAAAATATACTCTCTTTGCGAATCCAGCAATTTTTCACATACGAACAGAACCGGAAGTCGATGAGCATCATCACACCTTTTTGCAAGAAATGTATTGACTGTTAATAAAGCCAAATGCAGAGATGTGTTTTATTACACAACAGCTCTAAAAGTTAAATTATTTTAAGAAAATTCAATTCGTTTATAAGATATGAATTTTCAAATTGTTGATGATACTTTTCAAGATTTAACCAATTAAATTTTAATTGCAAAATTAACATTTTTGAAAGGGAAACATTGAGGGTTCATAATAAAAATTCAGTACTCTAAAATTGTAAACATTCAGAAATGAAGAAATTTTTCAATTACTCATGTATCAATTCAAGGGGTACATAATTTTAAAAATCGGTGTTCACGGATTGCATGATTGCAAGTGATTGCACTGTGAAATTACAAAGTGATTGCAGTGAATGCACGGTGAAAATAGAGTGATTGAAGTGCATTTTGTACACCGATTGCAGGAGTTGTGGACCCCTCTCATCAATTCCTGTTATTTTGATTTCTATCTATTTTAATTTTATACAATACAATTTTTAATTTTTTAATCTCATTTCGTTTAATTTTAAACATTTCCTTCAGAAACGTTATTTTTTCTTGAAATTTTCCAATTAAATATTACTCAAATTGAAATTATTTATTTTTCTAAATCTTGAACTGAAAATCGGAAAATTTGCAAATATTGCATTGAAAATTAAAAATTTCAAAATAATAATATAAAACAAGAGTGCTATAATATGATGCCAATGTTTGAATTTGCACAATTTCAATATTTTCAATTCGAATTTTTTAATTTCTCAACATTAATTTATAACTTTTGTAAAAGTTTTCTTTTAAGTTGTCATTTTAGGTAAATTAGTCTTACAATTTTAGGAAGCTTCCCCTAAAATATGAACCAAAAACTAGCGGGTCATCCAGCTACGGCCTTTCTTCAGAAAGAAATGAATTTTTACGCCAAAAAGACGAAACATACGAAAATTCAAATCAGTTGAATTTTCAAACAGGACGTATGGCAAAATAATTCAATTTTGCAACAAATATTAAAATTTTACGAACAATTGAAAAATCTCGAAAATAAAATACAGAACATTGTAAAATTCCCGAATAATAAAATTGCCGAAATTATAAAATAGCCCAAATATAAAAATCCGGAATGAGAAAATTCCCGAATAATACAATTTCTGACAGTTTATAATGTTGCCGAATTTGAAAATTCCCGAAGAATAAAATTCCCATCAGAAAATTGCCGAATTAAAAAATAAATGAATTAGAAAATTCTTGAATTATATTTCCGAAATTAAACAATTAAATTTTTTTGTTAAATATTATTTATTTATTGAAAAACCAAATATATTTATCAAAGAAATTTTTTTATGTTGAAAGTTTTTTAAAATTATTTTTTGAAATTCAAAGAACAATAGTTGAATACAATATATTTCTGAATGTAACATTTTGTTTGAAAATGTGCATAGTATTTTTTTTTAATTACAAGAAATGTTCTCAAAGATCGAATTGTTAATTAAAAAAAAAAAATAAATAAAAATAAACTTTCAGATAAATCAGTGCTGAATTGAATCCTGCAAAGTTTGTTTGGGAAATTTTATTAGGTTCGGAGAAAATTAAGGGAGAAAAATAATTTTTAAAAACTTTAAACATTAACCAAATTTTTTGATAAAAATATTTGATAATTGTATTTTAATAAATAAATAATATTTATTAAAAGCCAATTTTTTAATTTTCAATTTCGGGAATTTCATAATTCATAATTTAATTAATTAATTAATTTGAATTAATTTCATAATTTTGTATTTCGGATATTTTATAATTCAGCAATTTTCTGTTGGAAATGTTATTTTTCGGGATTTCTCAGACGTCCCAAATTTTTAACAAAAAAAGATTAATTCTTAACCAACAATTTGATAGTACACTTCACAACCGAAAAGAACGAAGTTTCAATCAAAAATAGTTACATTTTCTCATTGGGTTATTATTCAGCTCACATTTAAGTAGAAAAATGGAATAAAGAGGAGAATAGATAAAAGACTGTGAAGCCTGCGATAAATAAATAAGAATTTTGATCGTTGATAGACTAAACAATAACACAATAATATAAATAAACAATGAAGTTTATTTTTGTTACTTCAAAAATATTCGTTTACAAACATGGAGCTTTCGCTTAAAAAATAAAGTTCATTTTCCATTGCACACTTTTCACATTCTCATCTGAGAAAGTATCAGAATTGTCAAATATTTGACATCATATTTTCTCAACGGATTTCCACGTTTTGAGACCTCCTGAAGCCGAAAATCAATTTTTGGCGATGGCGTCTATCTGTCCGTATGTCCGTCCGTTTGAAAACCCAGTAACTCTCAAGAAAATGAACCGTTCAAATCGGGCTTTGGCACACTTTTTTTAGGTCCTAAAAGAAAGAACAAGTTCGTTAACCAGCATTCTTTGACCATCGGTTATGGTTTTATTCATCGAAAATGCTATCCAAAAATCGAATATTCCATTTTTACGCCAAACGACGACAGATACGTGAAAAAGGAATCCGAAAACAATTGAAGCCCTTCAAAATATGTACAATTTTTTTTTTAACATTTTTTTATAGGACTCTTTATTTTGGTTTTATGCAGCGAAATTGAATAAGTCGAAAATTCTAATTTTAAGCCAAACGACGACAAACAAGGAAAAAAGTTTCAAAGAAGAATTGTAGCTTTTAAAAACACCTAAATAACATTTTTCCGATAACCATTTTTTGATACAACCATATATGTTGGTTTTATTTGCCGAAAATACTATTAAAAAAGATCGAAAATTCAAATGTTGAGCCAGACGGCGTAAAATATGGGAAAAAGTTTCAGGAAGTAATTATAGCTTCTGAAAAGTCCCATAATATCTTTCCAAACTATTTTTTTATGCGACTTGTCATTTCGATTTTATTTATCGAAAATACCATGAAAAAATTGAAAAATCAATTTTTTTTGCCAGAGAACGTGAGATTTGGAAAAAGTTTCAACGATAGATTGTACTTTTCATTTTGGTTTTATTTATTGAAAATACTATGGGAAAATCCAAAACGCAAATTTTAAACCAAATGACGCAAAGTACGAGAAAAATTTGTTGAAGAGCAATTATATATTTTAAGTCCTACAAAATTTCTCTCAAGCATTTTTTGATAGGACTTGTCATTTTCGTTTTATATTTATCAAAAGTACTATGCGGAAAATCGAAAATTCAAATTTCGAACCAAACGACGTGAGATACGGAAAAAAATCAAAAAGGAATTACAGCTGTTAAAAATTCCTACAAAATTTATTTGAACCATTTTTTGACAAGACTTCTAATTTTGATTTTATTTATCGAAAATGTTATGAAACGACTGATCAAACAGGTGTATAAAGGTAAAGTAAATGGCAGAATGTCCAAAGGTAGACCACCGAAAGAATGGTTAGAATCTGTGAATGAGTCATTATAATCCGAAGAGACATAAGAAGCCACAGAAATACGAGAGCTTGCATGAAAAAATGCATGGACATGAAGGAAGCTAGAGTAGCATGCCAGGACTGAAAAGTGTGGCGACAAATAGTTTGTAAACAGAGTGACAATAGAATGAATGACGCCTGAAACAAAGACCTCGAATACTAAATGGGCCCAAGTGGGGAACCATACATAACAATTTTGTGAGGCTCTTCACTTGGGGTGATCGCTACAGAGATTGGTCAGCAACCTGGGTCGTAGCAGTGTTGCGGAACGAACGTGTCATTTAAATAAATAACACGAGAATTCCAGATCAATCTAAAATATCTATACCTAACACTTATATACCTATCTACCTCATACCTATATACCCATCCACACACTACTATTTTCGCCTACCCCGAAATCTCATCGCGCGCGGCTCACTTCGCTTGCAAGTTTGAGCGCGCCTAGGACACGTGACTGTTGTTTCTCGCGCTCCGCGCTCGATAATATATTTATTTCGCGCTACGTGCTCGCTCTTTGTAATTTGGTGACTATGAATTCTCTTTTTTTAAAGCTCCTTCGGCTTTCACAAACACATTCTCATCACGTATCTCGTGCTTCGCACTCGATTTTGTCAAAAATACGAACTTTTCTACATTATGTCCAACTCTATTATATCAAATTTATATTATATTTATTGATTCACCTCGGTCTGGGGCTGCTTATTCTGATATTGCAAAATAAAGCACAAATGTTATTTTTAATGATTACTGAAATATTTGTTTCTTATTTTGCATTAAATTTAATTCTCAGCTACTCTGAAAAAAGTATCATTTCAATAAATTTATATTATTACAATTCATAATATGCATTGGTATTGAAACAAAAGTATTTTCATTGTGTTGTTTTCATAATTGAAGTAAAAGTGCGTATCCTATAAGGGAAAAAAAACATTTTTTTATTAAACATTTCATTGCAACTTGCGTCGTTTTTTCCATAAATTTAATTTTATTATTTGCAATGTTATTTCTTACGATTTAAACTAAAAATACGCATCCAAGCGTAATTTGTTTCTAAGCAAATATGTAGGAATACTTTAGCCGAAAATTGTTGTTAAATAAAATGTTATTGTATTGTAGCTTGTGTACTTTTTCCAACAAGTTAATTTTGTATTTTTAATATATTTTTATAACAAGAGTTCATAAAAAATTTGTAGATATTTTTTGGTCGAACAACTTTTGTCTTTTCATTTTTATCGTGTCGTGTGTTGTTTTTCCAAAAATTTAATGTTGTTATTTTTAATCTTATTTGTCACGATTAAGGAAAACCTACTCCTCCTATCTAAAAATTATTAATAACAAATTTGTAGATCCTTTTTGGGTGAATTTGATATTTTGAATATTATTTTTTACGATTAATACAAAAACTACGCGTTCTATCAAAAAATGATTGATGACAAATTGGGATGAGTCTACACTCTTTTTTGGAAGAGCAACTTTTGTCTATTCATTTTTTTCATAGCTTGTGTCGTTTGTACAAAAATTGAATTTTTTCTTTTTTAATGTTGTTTTTTACGAATAAAACAAAAACTGCGTGTCCTCTAAAAAAGTGATTATTACCAAATTTTTAATCTTATTTGGGTGCACAATTCTTGTTGATTCATTTTTTTTGCATAGTGTGACCGCAAAATGCAATTTTTGATTTTTCATTATTTGTTGTGCGATCAAAATTTGAATTTCAGATTTTTCAAGAAAATTCAAAAAGTTTTTCCAATAATATTGTAGGACTTTCAAAAAGCAACGTTTTTCTTCGATTGACTTTTTTTCATATCGTGCGTTTTTTGGCTTAAAATGTTCATTTTCGTTTGCTTTTTGGATTTTGAAAATGTTATAACGCTGGTAATTTTTGTTTTTTCATCAAAAAAGTCATAAAAAAAAGCTCTAACTTTTTGAATTTTCATCAAAAATAGCTGGTTAGCGAACTCGATCTTTCTTTTTCACTCCTTAAACTGTGTGCCAAAGCACAATCCAAACCGATTAGTTTTTCAAAAGTTATCCGGTATAAAGACGACAACGACGACGACAGCGAGAACGACAGACAGACAGCATTGTAAAACCGATTTTTTTTGGATTAAGGGGGTCTCGAAACATGGAGATGTAAAAAAATTCGCGATAGTCTGTTTTCACATAAATATACTACAATAAATATGATGAGAATGTAAAAAACTTAAAATTCTAATTTTGAACCAAACAGCGCAAAATGTGGGGAAAAGCTTTTGAAAGAATTTCAGCATTCAAAAATTCCTACAAAATTTCTTTGAACCATGTTTGACAGCACTTTTCGATTTTAATTTATTTTTTGAAATTGATATGCAAAAAATCGAAAATTTCCATACTACGTCAAAAGACGCGAGATACGTAAAGAGTCTAAAAGAAGACTTGCAGCTTTTTATTGTAAGGTAATTTAGAAAATAAATATACCAACATTTAAAAATGTCTGTCAAAAATAGAGCGCGTAGCGCGCGTTACAAGATGAGAATGTGTACATCAAAGCCTACAGAGCTTTGAGCAATTCTATCTTTAACTGTACACATTTATTTACGTAGAAAATTCAGAATATGAAGATGCATACAAATATTGGAATCTGAAAGAGATGCTTTATATAAATATTCATTCAATCATTCCCAATGCAAAGAATAAGTAACAGAGCGCGAAGGGCGAGGTAACACATTATCGATCGCGAAGCGCCAGATCCGACAGACTCGCGCCCTACGCGCGCTCAAACTTTCAAGCGATGAGAATGTGCT
>CAKNYM010052054.1:0-71271 GCA_932195095.1 Andricus curvator
GGTTTGAAAAAGAGTTATATATAGACATATATTAAATTTTCTCCTGCTTGCAATATTAAAATAGTTATATTAATTGAACTGCAATATTATATTTTTGTTTTTGGGAGAGTTTAAAAATGCATTTAGGATTCTTTGAAAATAAGGCGTGAAGGGAGACGCCATCAGTTTAATTTTCGAGTTTTCCAACACCTCAAAATGCCATGAATTCCCTGAATTCCATAAATTCCGTGAATTCCATTAATTCGTTGATTTCCATGAATTCCTTGAATTCCGTGAATTTCTTGAATTCCGTGAGTTTCTTCAATTCCGTGAATTCCTTGAATTCCGTGAATTCCTTGAATTCCATGAATTCCGTGAATTTCTTCAATTCCATGAATTCCTTTAGTTCCATGAATGCCTTGACATCCTTGAATTCCTTGAATTCCATCAATTTCTTTAATTCCATGAATTCCGTGAATTCCATTAATTCGTTGATTTCCATGAATCCCTTGAATTCCATGAATTTCGTGAATTCCTTGAATTCCTTGAATTCCGTGAATTCCTTGAATTCCGTGAATTCCTTGAATTCCGTGAATTCCTTGAATTCCTTAAATTCCGTGAATTCCTTGAATTTCGTGAATTCCGTGAATTCCTTGAATTCCGTGAATTCCTTGAATTCCGTGAATTCCTTGAATTCCGTGAGTTTCTTCAATTCCGTGAATTCCCTGAATTCCGTGAATTCCTTGAATTCCGTGCATTCCTTGAACTCCGTGAATTCCTTGAATTCCGTGAATTCCGTGAATTCCTTGAATTCCGTGAATTCCATGAATTCCGTCAATTTCTTCAATTCCTTAAGTTCCATGAATGCCTTGACATCCATGAATTCCATGAATTCCGTGAATTCCATTAATTCGTTAATTTCCATGAATCCCTTGAATTCTATGTATTCCTTGAATTCCTTGAATTCCTCGAATTCCTTAAATTCCTCGAATTCCTTGAATTCCGTGAATTCCTTGAATTCCGTGAATTTCTTCAATTCCATGAATGCCTTGACATCCATGAATTCCTTGAATTCCATAAATTTCGTGAATTCCTTTAATTCCATAAATTCCGTGAATTCCATTAATTCGTTGATTTCCATGAATTCCGTGAATTTCTTAAATTCCTTGAATTCCATGAATTTCTTGAATACGATAAATTTCGTGAATTCCTTTAACTCCTTGGTTGAAAATTGAAATAATTTGGTGAAAAATTTAACTAATTTGTTCAAATTTTTTTTTCGGTCAAAAATTAATTTTTAACTGAAAATTTAGCTATCCAATTTTTGATTATCAATTTTATTTTTCCGGTGGAAAATTCAAATATTTGGTTAAAGTTCATACATTTTGTTGAAAATTCAACAATTATGTTCAAAATTATTTTTTTTTTGCTTGAAGATTCTTTATTTTCGTTCAAAATTCATCGTTTTGGTTGAATATTTTACTATTTTGTTTAAAAAATCGTTGTTTTTGCTTTGAAAATTTATTTATTAATTGAAATATTAACTATGCCAGCTGAAGGTTCATCATTTTGGTTGAAAATTCAAATATTTGGTGAAAAGTTAATCTATTTTGTTGACAAGTAATCCTTCTTGGTTCAAAATTCGCGCGAGTCTAGTTTAGGCGGAGTAATACATCATAATTTTATGTAATCCAGGGTAATCCGATGCAATTCCAGAGTAATTCTGCATATATAGGTAATCCAGGGTAATCAAATATTATTATTATTATTATTATTATACCAGTAAGCCACTTCCCTTTCAGAGTAGGCGTGACTCGCTCTCTTGGAAAATAGTAGTGTTGGGGAGGAGGTATATATTTGTTAGATTCATCTAGAATTTTCGTATTATTTATTTAAATAACGTTCATTCCGCAACACTGCTCCGACCCAGGGTGCTGATCAATCTCTCTAGCGATCATCCCAAGTGAAGAGCTTCTCAAGGTTGTTATGTGTGGTTCCCCACTCGGGTTCATTAGTATCCAAGGTCTTTTGTTTCAGGCGTCATTCACTCACATTCTTTTTATAAACTATTTGTCGCCACACTTTTCTGTCCTGGCATACTTCCCAAGCTTCCTTCACGTCCATGCATATAATTCGGGTTATCCACCTCCTCTAGACTGCATTTTCAGGATTTGTTCCCCCTCGGTTGTTTGGAATTCGACAATTTGTATTTTTCAATCCTAAGGATCAGCCAAACATTTTCTACAAGAAAAATTCATTTTTGGTTATACACTCAACTCCCGATTCTGGGCGGCCCAAAATCAGATGGGATTTGAGAGGTGCGATGTGAACCACTTCTGATACGGCACTGACTGTCCAAGCAAATAGGCTGTCAAGCGACGCTCAGAGGGACTACAGAAGCAGTCAAGCGTGAAGCCGGTCGAAGATCGGGCGGCCCAGAATCGGGAGTTGAGTGTATCTGTATTTTTAAACACATTGTTCCTAAAACTCGAGCAACATTTGGCTCCTTTGCCTTATCATCGACCACAGATTCCTTCCAACGTCTTTACGGTAATTGACAGTAATTTGCGGTAATTTCCAATCCTGTCGATATCTATCAAAGACACGTGGTCGTCTTTTTTTGCTAATTGGTTTGCGATTTGTTGACAGCAAGAAGCTTACTTTTTCCCCTAGGGCCTTGATATCCAGATTCCTCGCTCGCCCTGAACTTGAGTATTTTTACGCGACCTCGCCGAGCCGCTTCCAAGAAGGTGAGATCGTGCTGAAAGCGATCGGTTATTTCGACCCGAGTGATTCCACAGAATCATCGCGGATCTTCGCGTACGTCTTTAATCGATAGGATTTCCCAGAACACGTTCAAACCTTCTTCTTCTCCTCAATTCCTTTCGCGATTTTTAAAAAACTGGGGCGCAATTATTATACGTGATTGAGGTAAGATTTATTAACTTTTTCAACCAAATTTTATATCAGGGTGGCCGCAGCTCAGGGAAAACCTAGAAATCAGGGAAGAGTCCGGGAATTTTGTTGGTCAGGGAAAATCAGGGATTTTGAAAAAACAATGGCAAAAGTCAAGGAATTTCTGTGAGAAGCACTTTAAGTAATTGTTAAGAATAATCTAGGCTGCTAAGTGCACTTTCAGTCACTTTTTTTCTTAAATCACTTTCTCAAGATAAAGACACTATATAGCCACTTTTTAAAATAAAAAGATCACTTTAGTCACTTTTTTACAAAAATTAACTCTTGGGTTTACCACAACTGAATTCCAGTATATACTAGGCCGGTTAGTTTTTTGAATTTTTTCTTATTGAATTTTTATACCACGCAAAAGTTGCCCATCTAAATAAACGTTTCACCTGCAAAAAATTTTTTCGATCGGACAATATCTTCTGTTCATTCTTTGTATTTGAAAATTGAAAATTCAAAAAAAAGTTTCCTATAGGTACCAAAATTATGGCGAATTTTGTGTATATGTACGACTATCACTAGTGAATAATAATAACAAGCCAGATATTTAAAGAAAAAATTTGAACCAGAAATTACTTCAACTTGAACCAAAGAAACATGCTATTTATATTTCTTTCATGAAAAAAAAATTTTTCGTCTTCTTTCAAACCTTCCAGAATCGAAGAAAAATCACAAAATCTCAAAATTCCTGAATCACGACAAAATTTCGTTTGCGAAAAAGCAAAATGATGCCAGTTTTCTTTGGTTCAAGCTAAGGTAATTTTCGGTTCAACATATCCAACTTTTTTCCAAAACGTACATATGCATTTAGGTGAATTCATAATTTTGAAACCAATAGGAAATTTTTTGGAATTTTCGTGAATTTCAATTTTTAAATCCAAAAAACAAACCAATGACATTGTCTGATCGAAAAAGGTTTTACCGCTGAAATTTTCGTATGGATATGGTATTTTGAAAGATTCTTAAAATTTTTAACAGATTTCAACGTTTTGGAGGGATTTCAAAAGATTTTTAAGATTTTTGAGTATTTTTAAAAATTGGAAGAAACTTTCAAGATGTTTAAAAAGTTTCAAAAGATTTCGAAATATGTCAAAGGATTTCAAATATTTTAGGGTATTTCAAAAGACTACAAGGAATTTTGAATAAATTTCAATAATTCGAAGCTATGCCAAAAAGTTATAAAGATTTTAGGGTGTTTTTAAACATTCCAAACAATTTTCGAGAGCTTTAAAAAGTTTCAAAGAATTCCAAAGTATTTTAAAAGATTTGAAATATTGTTGTGTATTTTGAAAGATTCCGAAGAATTTTCAAAATCTTTTAATAATTTGAAGAATTTTAAAGGGATTTCAAGGTATTTTTAAAACAGCCAAGGAATTTTCAAGAGCTTTAATAAGTTTCAAGCGATTTAAAAATATTTCAAAGGGTTTGACATATTTTCAGGTATTTCAAAATATTCCGAAGAATTTTCAATATATTTCAATAATTTGAAGGGATGTCCAAGGATTTTAGGGTATTCTTAAAACATTCAAGGAGTTTTCAAGAACTTAAAAAATTTTCAAGGAATTTCAAAATTTTTTAAAGGGTTTTTATTATATTATTTGTTATATGTATATAATATATTCATTTTTATATATTATATTATTCATTATATGTCCGATTTTTGGTGGGATTTTAAAAGCTCTCAAGGAATTTTAATAAATTTTCTAAGATTGCAGGAAATATCATCAGATTTCATGTTATTTCACGAGATTTTATCATATTTTAATGAATTTCATAGGATTTCAGTGATTTTAAAATATTTCCAAATATTTTGAAGAATTTGAAAGAGTTTAGGATATTCAAAGTATTTCAAGAAGTTGAAGGGATTTAAAAGAATTTTAAAGATTTTATTTTTTTTCAAATTCCGAGTAATTTTTAAGAGCTTTACAAATTTGTCAGGGTTTACAAAGAATTTTAATAGATTTCAAATATTTTAGGGTATTTTAATAGATTAAAAATGATGTTGGAAAGCCATGTTATTTGTCTGAGTGATATAATTTATAAAAAATATAATGGTAGAGATGTTAAAAATGACATACTTCAGACCAAAAGGAATTAATTTCTTGAATCCCTTATGCCAATTCTTCCGAAGTTTCAAAAACACATAGTTGTCCTCATCAGGATAAAAAGTCATTAAAAAGGGAGTCACTTTTTTGGTTTAAATAATTCACTTCTCACTTTTTCTAGTAAATTATACTCTTGCAGCCCTAAGAATGATAAATTAAAAATCTATGAATTTATAATAAAGAACTATGAATTTAAATTAAAAATCTACAAAATTAAATTTAAAATTGTTTTATTTTATTATGCAGATGGACTCGACTCGTGATGAAGTGTGAAGGACGCTGCATTTGCCAAAAATTACCAGAGGAATTGGTGACTGGACTTCTAAATATAAACAATAGCTAAGAAAAGTGTATATTTGTTTGAAGAATCTGTGACTCATTCGTTTGTCAAAATCAATATCCTCTCGAGAGGCTTTTAGCACATTCTTTTCTTAAATTTCTCAATTAAAAGAAAGATTTTTTCGAACTTATAAACATTAACGAAGCGAAACGGGATTCAATTCTTCAGGATAAGATTTAAAAGCAATTCGACGGCTCTACTGCAGAGAGCTTCAGTTCTGGTTCAGTTCGTATACAGCTCTAAGTCATTTTTTTTTGTTTTTGAGTTCTTATGCTATAATGAATCAATAGATCATTTTGCGTCGTCTGGTAAAATATTATACAATTCTGTGCAATATTAGAGAAGAATATAATTTAAAAGGAAAACTAAATTGGTTACTCTTTCAGTTTCACAGCTAGAATTTTAAACTTTAATCGGCTCTTCTGAAAAATTTGCTGAAAGTGACATTTAAAATTCCAAGATCAATTTTAGACTCGAATTGATAAAAAGATTCGCATTTAATTAATCTATTCTGCAATTTCTATTCCAGTAGAAAATTATTCTATGGTGAATCCTTGACCGCGAGGGTCATTGAAAAAAGTATCATCAACTCTAGTCATTAAGTGCCGTAAAACTATTAATCAATCATCATTGATGAAAGGCTACAATTGTAAGAATATGATTTCTCAGAGTTTCTGACTCACTTCGCGCTATAATGTTCATACTGTTCACGTAATCAGGCATTCTTTTCTAACAGAACATTTTCCAAGAAGTATGATCGATTGATTAGGTATTAGGATCATCTTCCTGCTACTATTGCTTTATTAATTCAATCACTCATTTCAGATTTTATAGTAAGAGTTTTTATTTCCTGTAATTTTTTGCTAAAGAATTTGAAATTAATAGTGAATTTTCATATTTTATCGTCTTTTTCATTTCTTTTTTCGTGATTAGGGTAGGGTGGGGCGAGATGAGCATAGGGGGTAAGGTGAACCACTCAATTTTCTCGCAGGCTATCATTTCTTTTGCAACTGCTCTTTGCACTAATATCAGGAAGAATGTTATCAAAATTCTTTTTTACATTCTCATCCTAATGAGAAGGTATTGGTTTTATGAAAAATTTGACTCAGTCGGTTTTCATCAAATCTCCACGTTTTGAGACCCCCTGAGTCAGAAAAAACGATTTTTACGGAAGTGTCTGTCCGTCGGTGTGTAGTATCGTGTAGGCACGATAACTTTCGAAAGATTGGTCAAATTTGATTGTGCTTTGACATACTTTTTTAAGGCCTGAAAAGAAAGAACGAGTTCGTTAACCAGCTATTTTGGATGAAAATTAAAAAAGTTAGAGCATTTTCAAAATTTTTGAGGCCATTTTTTTCAATACTTACAAATCCTATTTACGGTTATTCATAGTACTCAGAAATTCAAACAATTTATCTTAATAACTTTTTTCAATAAAAAGAAAATTATCAGAGTTATAGCATTTTCAAATACCAAAAAAACAAACGAAAATGAACATTTTAAGCTAAACAACGCACGATATGAAAATAAGTCAGGAGAAGAAAAACGTTGCTATTTGGAAGCCCTATAAAATTATCATAACAACTTCTTGAATTTTTTCCAAACATCGAAAATTCAAATTTTGATGGCACAACAAATAATGAAAAATCAAAATTCCATTTTGCGGTTGAACTATACAAGATACGGAAAAAAATGAATCAACAAAAATTGTGCACCGAGAAAAGATCTACTTTGTTATTAATCACTTTTTTATAGGACACGTAGTTTTTGTTTTATTCGTAAAAAACATTAAAAATAAAAAAATGCAATTTTTGGACAAACGACAACAGCTACGAAACAAAATGAATAGACAAAAAATGCTCTTCCAATTTGTCATCAATAATTTTTTGATAGAAGGCGTAGTTTTTGTTTTAATCTTAAAAAATAACATTCAAATTAAAAAAATGAAATTTTTTGAAAAAGGACACAAGGTACGAAAAAAAATGAAAAGACAAAAGTTGTTCAACCAAAAAATATCTACAAATTCGTTATAAACTCTTGTTAAAAAAATATATTAATACTTAAAAAATCAACTTTTTGGGAAAAGGACACAAGCTACAATGACTTTTTCTAAAAATGGTGGCGCCCCCCCCCCCCCCCCCGTAAAGACGTTACGTAATTTTTTAACGGCCCCTTACGCTACGATGCGTATTTTCAGTTTTAATCGTAAAAAATAACATTGAAAATAAACAAATTAAATTAATTGAAAACGACACAAGTCACAATAAAAGGTTTGATAACAATTTGCAAATAATAAAGTAATCATGAAAAATAAAATTTGTTCTTTATTTTGCAATATCTGAATAGGAAATCGCAGGCCAAGATACATAAATAATTGTAATATAAATTTGATATAAAAGTGTTGAACATAATGTAGAAAACTTCGCATTTTCGACAAAATCGAGTGTGAAGCATGAGATACGTGATGAGAATGTGTTCGTTAAATCCGAAGGAGCTTTAACAAAAGAGTATTCACAATCACTAAATTATAGTTGTTGATGCGTTGACCTTTAATTCTTAAAGGCTTGCGCACCTTGCTGCCCGGCGGGCAGATTTTTTTTTAATTTTCGCTTATTATTGAATAAATTTGGAAACAACGAAAGTAAAAATCTTAGGACCTGCATTCTGCTATTTTGCATTTGTTGAGAAAGTCCAAAAATCAGACGAAATCACATATTAAATGTTTTTCCAGTGGTTATTTAGATAGCTTATTTGTTGAACTTCAAGTTTTCAATAGATTTATATATAATTGTAAAACAGATTCAGTGACCGGGATTTTTCAATCGAGTACAGATTATTAAAATTTTCATGAAATTTTATTGCTCTCAGTTTGTTCAATCACGAAAAAAAACAATAAAAAAGACTTTATTGTCGATAATCAGGGTGTCTGTCTGAATGGGAAATTGGGAAAACCGGGAAATGACCAGGAATTTTGTTCGCCGGGAAATTACCGAGTAGATTTTTCAGTCGATTTTACTAACATGAATATTAAAAATGTTTTCATATTTCCTTGCTCTCTCCACCTGATCGGGAAATCGGGAAACCCGAGAAATGACCGAGAATTTTGTTCACTGAAAAAAATCCGGGAAATTACGAGGAATTTGATTATGTGACTGGGATTTTCTCTCTCAAATGTAGTAATTTGCAAATTAAAATTGGTTTCATATATTTCAATACAATTATATATTTATATTTCATTCAGTAAATAATTATAATTTCGACCATGAAACAGGGGAAATTTCTTTACGATTTATAATTCTGAGTTGGAACGTGACAGGGAATTTCCGTAGAGAAATATGATTTTGACAATTGGAACAGGGAATCCCCGTTAAAAATTATCATTTTGACTCAGAAAAAGGAATTTCCGTGAAGAATTATAATAATTGAAACCGGAATTTAAAAAACAAATCCCTGTTCCAATTCATAATTATAACTATTTCACAAATATCGTACCTGGAAAAAACCTGGAATTCTCAGGGTCTTTTTTTCCAGGATTTGAGTAGATTTTTTGAAATTTTAAACCCCCTGCTGTAATGATTCCTAAAATTTGATGAACACCCCCTCCCCTGATGTAAGATTTAATGTTTATTACTCAATATATCAACAATATGTCAATTATTTTCTCTGTAAACGAGATTGCCAAATATTTCGAGGGATTCCAAAAGATTTGAAAGATTTCCAGTGATTTGAAAGGATTTCAACAGATTTCAAGGGATTTTAAGGTATTAAAACAGACTACAAAACTTTTATGGAATTAAAGGAGATTTTCACATCTTTTTGATAATTTCATGAGATTTTAAGGGATTTAAAAAGATTTCAAGAGAAAGAGAGAGATAAAGGTTGAGGAATTTCAAGGGATTTTAAGAGATTCGAAAGGATTTTAGGGGATTTCGAAATATTTTTTTTAAATGCATGGGATTTCAACGGATTATAAAGGATTTCAAGAGATACCGGAGTATTGTCGTGAATTTTGAAGGATATCAGGGGGAATTTCCTAAGATTTCAAAAGATTTCACGGATTTCAAAAGATTTGCAATTTCAAAATATTGAGCGGAATTTGAAAGGATTTTCGAATATTATAAAGAATATTATGGGATTTCGAGGAATTTTAATTACTTTCAAACGATTTTAATAGATTTTAGAATGTTTTAAGGGATTTCAAGAGATTTGGAAAAATTCCCACAGATTTGAAAGATTTCAATTAATTTGGATTCCGAATTATAGTTCTTTTATAAAATTGTGTGTTCGAAATCAGAATTATAATTTTTTTTCCAAAATTCCTTGATCCAAATGAAAAATCTTTTAAATCTTAAAATATATTTAGAAATCTCTTGAAATCTTTAATTAAAGTTTTTGAAATCTTGAGATACGGTTTGGAAACTTCGAAATTAGTATTTATCTGAAATTCTAAATATATATTTTTTATTAATCAAAGAGAGAAAGATTTACCTTTTGAAATAAAAATAGCAAAACTGTAATTATGATTTGGAACAGGGGATTTTGGAAGTGATATATGGAATTTTGGTTTGTTCAGAGAATTTTCCTGAGCAATTATATGTAATTTTGAATTGGATCAGAGAAATTTTGAAACAAATTATCATTCAGATCTAGAATTATAATTCGGACTTGGAAGAGGAAATTTTCGAGAATTGTAATTCTGATGTGCAACAATGAAAATTCCAAAAAAATTATAATTTTGACTTGGAACGGGGAATTTTGGAAAAGAACTATTATTCTGATATGGTACAGAGAATTTTTCAAAAGAATTAAAACTCTGAGTAGGACATTGAAATTTTAAGAAGAAGTATTGTTTCAGGGTAGGCACTGGACTGGGAAATCGGGAAATAACAGGGAATTTTAACGTGGGCCAAGAATTTTTTTAATTTTTAATGAATACCTTTAAGTTTGTAAAATAATTATTATTTTTAATTTCAACAACAGCGCATAATAAAACGTTTTTAATGGTAAAAAATATTTCTAAACATATTTATCAGACTACTCAAATTTCCCGTATTCCCTTCTTTCCTTCTTTTTAAAAAATTCATTTTTTTCCCTGTTGCCAAGAAACATTCCTTTTACTTGTACAAAATTCATCTTTTTTGTTGGAAATTCTACTATTTGGTGAAAAATGTAGAAATTTGTTGAAAAATCTTTTTTGTTGAAAATTCTACTATTTGGTTCAAAATTTAGACATTTTTTTGAAAAATCTTTTTTTTCGTTTGAAAATTTAATTGTTTGGTTAAAAATTTAACTTTTTTATTGAAAATTCGTCTTTTTCCAATGAAACTTTGAACTATTTTGCTGTAAACGTAACTGTTAGGCGGAAAATTAATATTTTTTTTATTGTTGAAAATTCAAGTATTTGCTTAAAAATTTATCTTTCCTGGTTGAAAATTATCCTTTTTTTTTTAAAATTTACTTTTTTTGGTTGATAAGTCAAACTGTTTCCTAAGAAAATCGTCCTTTTGGCTTGAAAATGCAACTATTTAGTTAAAAATTCCATTATTTGATTAAAATGTAATTTCTTTTGGTCGAGAATTCAACTATTTAGTTGGAAGTTCAATTATCTTATTAAAAAGTCAACCATTTTCTAAATGATTCAAATTTTGAAGTTTGAAACGCAACTCTTTAGTTAAAATTTCGTTTTTGGGTTGAAAATTCAACTCTTTAGGTTGAAAATTCAACTATTTTGTTGAAAGTCATTCTTTATGGTTGAAAATTAAAATATTTTGTTAGAAAATTAGTCTGTTTGAATAAAAAATTAATCTTTCATCATAGAAAGTCATATTTTTTCTTGAAAATTCTACTAATTGGTTAAAAATTTAAACATTTCTTTGAAAAAAAAATTTTTCGCTTGAAAATTCAATTATTTGTTTGATATTTCATCTTTTTTGTAGCAAATTCGTCTCTGTTGATTGAAACTTTCAACTGTCTGGTTTTAAATGCAACAGTTTGATGAAAAATTAAACTTTTTTTTAATTCAAATATTCAATTGAAAATTCATCTTTATTGGTTGAAAGTGATCTTTTTTGCTAAAAAATTCACCTTTTCAGGCTGATAATTCAACTTTCTCCTAAAAAAATCGTCTATTTGGTTCAAAAATGCAACTATTTGGTTGAAAATTTCATTATTTTGTTAAAATGTAGTTTCTTTTGGTTGAAAATTCAACTGAAAATTCCATTATTCTGTTAAAATGTAGTTTTTTTTTGGTCGAACATTCAACTGATTTTTGAACATTCATCTTTTTGGTTGGAAAATTCATCCTTTTTGGTTAAAAATTAGTCTTTCTTAGCTGAAAATTATACTTTTCGTTGAAAATGTAAATTTTCAGGTTGATAAATTCAACTGTCTTCTAAAAAATTCGTCTTTTTTTCTTGAAAACTCAACCGTTTGGTTAAAAATTAAACTATTTGGTTGGAAATTCAATTATTTCATTCAAAAACCCAACTATTTTGTAAACCATTAAACTTTCTTACTTGAAAACGCGACTGTTTTGTTGAAAATTCGTTTTTGGGTTGAAAATTCATCCCTTTTGGATGAAAATTCAACTGTTTTGTTGAAAGTCATCCTTTCTGTTAAAAGTTTAACTATTCTGTTAGAAAATTAGTCTGTCTGAATAGAAAATTAATACTTCATGATAGAAAGTCATCTTTTTTAATAAAAATTCTACTATTTTGTTAAAAATTTAGTTGAAAAAAAAAATTTTCGCTTGAAAATTCAATTATTTGTTTAAAAATTTAACTTTTTGGCGGAAAATCAATCTTTTCATGAATTCAGCTATTTAATTGAAAATTCATCTTTGTTGGTTGAAAATGATCTTTTTTTGCTGAAAATTCATCCTTTTGGAATGAAAATTCATCTTTTATGATAGAAACGTAATTCCCTTTGGTTAAAAATTCATCTTTCTTGGTCAAAAATTATACTTTTTGTTGAAAATTTACATTTTGAGTTTGATAAATTCGACTGTATTTTAAGAAATTCGTCTTTTTGGCTTGCATATTGGACCATCTGGTTGAAAATTAAACTATTTGGTTCAAAATTCAATTATTTCAATAAAGAGTCAACTATTTTCTGAACCATTCAACTTTTCAACTTGAAAACTCAACTCATTCGTTAAAAATTCGATTTTTGGTGGAAAACTCAACTCTTTCAGTTGAAAATGCAATATCTTTTAACTTAAAATCTTAGTAATTTAAGGAATTTCATATTGAACTCAATATGTTCCCTACATATTAATTTTATTTAAAATAATTTATTTCCCTATTTTCTTGAAAAATTACCCTATTCCCTCTGTTTTGAGAGCATTATGGTATGTGACGTCTGTATTAAAAAAAAAACTATTCTCATTCGTATATGACCGAGAACAAATTTAAAAAGCAGGGAACTTTTTTCGACGATAAAAGTGGCCACCCTGAATTTTTAAGCTGGAAAAATAATCAAATGAAAAGGAGAAAATATGAAAATAACCAGGAATATAAAATCATCCGTCTCGAAGACACTCTAATATCTTATTGCCAACAACACGTTTTTTTTTTTCATTTTTTAATTCTTTTTCTGAATGCAAATTTAGAGATTTTGAGCACCTCCCTTCATGATTCAATTCAGTGTTTGGATTAAACCTATAGATTTTATAGAAATAGATCAAATAGAGATCGCACCGGCACCGCGTGCAGGTACGCATTTAAACGCAAATGGTACAAGTACATACCGCATAACTGTACTCATAAATTCTAACTGTAAATCTCCGACGAGTGTCTGCCGTTCAAACTCGTAACGACTAATTGCCGACAAGACGCCACGCCAGCATGCGATTGCACTTGAAGGAATCCCTCGTTTCAAAGGTTTACGAGACCCGCGAAAGAACAGCGACTCGAAAGCAGATATCGCGGCGAACTCGCTCAAGGTCATTTACTTATACGAGAAGGAAACAATTCCGGTAATCCGGGGACCGCCCAGGTATCTGAAATGGTAATCCGAAGTAATGCGCACGATCCAGTGTAATGCGGTGTAATCCACTTGTAATCCAGCTAATTCGAAGTAATTCAGTTTATCCAAGTAATCTAGTTCTAACCCAGAGGAATCTACTTGTTACACTTAGTAATCCAGAGTAATCCACTTTAATTCAGATTAATCCACATGTAATCCAAGGTAATTTAATTGTAATCCCGTTAAGTATACCATTAAGAGTATTCCCTTTCAGGGTAGGCGTGACACTACCCGATTCGGGTAGTGTTTCTAGGTGGATAGTTTTCTTGTAGTTATAAATAACTACAAGTGTGGGCTCACCACACCCATAATATGCCAACAGCACACAGTATTCTCGAATGGTCACCCATCCAAGTACTAACCGCGCCCAACGCTGCTTAACTTCAGTGATCTGACGAGAACTGGTTTTTTCAGCGTGGCATGGCCGTTGGCCATTGAATTGAAAAAATATTCCAATTTGGAATAATTCATTTAATCCAAGTAATTCAGTCCTAATCCGCAGAAATCCACTTTTTGCTCTCAGTAATCCAGATTAATCCATTTTTAATCCAGCTTCATCCACGTGTAATCCAAAATAATCCGCTTGTAATCCAGTCACTTTGGAGTAATTCAGGTAATCCAAGTAATCCAGTTCTAACCCGGAGAAATCCACTTGTTACCCTCAGAAATCCACATGTAATCCAAGTTAACCCACTTGTATAACAGCTAACTGGGAGTCATTCGGTTAATCCAAATCCAGTTTTAACCCGAAGAAACCCACTTATCCCCATCAGTAATCCAGAGTAATTCACTTTTAATCCAATTCATTCAAAGTAATTCAGATAACCCAAGTAATCCAGTTGTAATCCAGTTTAATCCAACTGTATTCCAAGATAATCCACTCTTAATCCAGCTTATTCGGAGTAACTCCGTTAATTCAAATAATCCAGTTCTAAACCAAAGAAACACACTTGTAATCCAGAGTAATCCAGTTATGAACCGGAGAAATCCACTCTGTAACACTCATTAATCGAGGTTAATCTACTTGTAATCCCGTTAATTCGGAATAATTCAGTTATTCCAAGTAATCCAGTCCTAATCCGCAGAAATCCACTTGTTGCACTCAGTAATCCAGAGTAATCCACTTTTAATCCAGTTTCATTCACGTGTAATTCAAAATAATCTGCTTGTAATCCACCCCCTTCGGAGTAATTCAGGTAATCCGAGTAATCCAGTTCTAACCCGGAGAAATTCACTTGTTACCTTTAGAAATCCACATGTAATCCAAGTTAACCCAGTTGTATTCTAGCTAACTGGGAGTTATTCGGTTATTCCAAGTAATCCAGTTTTAACCCGAAGAAACCCACTTGTTCCCCTGAGTAATCCAGAGTAATTCACTTGTAATCCAATTCATTCGAAGTAATTCAGATAACCCAAGTAATCCAGTTGTAATCCAGTTTAATCGAACTGTAGTCCAAGATAATCCACTTTTAATCCAGCTCATTCGGAGTAACACCGTTAATTCAAATAATCCAGTTCTAAACCAAAGAAACACACTTGTAATCCAGAGTAATCCAGTTATGAATCGGAGAAATCCACTTGTAACACTCATTATTCCAGGTTAATCCACTTGTCATTCTGAATTATCCACATGTAATCCAAGGTGATTTACTTGTAATTCCGTTAATTCAGAATAATTCAGTTAATCCAAGTAATCCAGTCTAACACATAAAATCTACTTGTAACCCTCAGTAATCCAGCGTAGCCCACTTGTAATCCAGATTCAGCCACATGTAAATCAGAATAATCCGATTGTAATGCAGTTACTTTGGAGTAATTCAGTTAATTCGAGTAAACCAGTTCCAGCCCGGAGAGACTTGTTGCCCTTAGAAATCCGCATGTAATCCAAAGTAATCCAAAGTAATCCACTTGCATTCCAGCTAACTGGGAGCAACTCCGTTAATTCGAATAATCCAGTTCTAACCCGAAGAAACCCACTTGTAATCTGATTTTAATCCACCTAATTTGGTGTAATTTAGTTAATCCAAGTAACTCAGTTTTAACCGGGAGAAACCTACTCGTAACCCTGAGTAATCCATTATGATCCACTTGTAATCCCGTTAATTCAGAGTAATTCATTTAATGTAAATAATCCAGTTTTAAACCGGAGAAATCTACTTTTAACCCTCAGTAATCCAGATTAATCCACTAGTTATCAAGAATAATCAACATTTGATCCAAGGTAATCCACTTGTAATACAGCGAATTCCAAGTAATTCAGTTAATGCAAGTAATCCAGTTTTAACACGGAGAAATCCACTTGTAACCCTTAGTAATCCATTTGCAATCCAGCATTATCCCAAGGTAATCCATTTGCAATCCAGCATAATCCCAAGGTAATCCACTTGCGAACCAGCTAATTCAGAGTACTTCAGTAAATCCTAGTAATCCAGTTCTAACCTGGAGAAATTCACTTGTAACCCTTAGTAATCCAATGTAATCCACTTGTAATCGAGCGAATTCGTAGTAATTCAGTTACTGCAAGTGATCTATTTCAAACCTGGAGAAATCCACTTGTAACTCTCAGTAATCTAGGGTAATCAACTTGCAATGCAAGTAATCCAGTGTAATCTGCTTAATAACTTGTCATCCAGCTAATTCTGAGTAATTCAGTTAATCCAGTTCTAACTCGAAGAAATCCACTTGTATTCTTAAGTAATTCAGATTAATCCACTAGTTGTCAAGATTAATCAACATGTATTCTAAGGTAATCCACTTGTAATACAGCTAATTACAAGTAATTCAGTTAATGCATGTAATCGAGTTTTAACCCGGGAGAGTAACCCCTTGTAATCTAAATCATTTGGAGTAATTCAGGTGATCCAACTAATCCAGTTATAACCTGGAGAAATCTACTTGTAACCCTCAGTAATCTAATGTAATCCACTTGTGATCGAGCGAATTCGTAGTAATTCAGTTACTTCAAATAATCTAGTTCAAACCCGGAGAAATCCAATTTTGACCCTCAGTAACCCAGGGTGATCAACTTGCAGTGCGAGTAATCCAGTGTAATCTACGTAATCACTTGTAATCCAGCTAATTCTAAGTAATTCAGTTAATCCAACTCTAACTCGGACAAATCCACTTGTATCTTTAAGTAATCCAGAGTAATCCACTACTTATCAAGATTATTCAACATTTAATCCAAGATAATCCACTTTTAATACAGCTAATTCCAAGTAATTCAGTTAATCCAAGTAATCCAGTTTTAACCTGGGAGAGAAACCCACTTGTAATCCAAATCATTTTGAGTCATTCAGATAATCCAACTAATCCACTTATAATACAGTTTAATCTACCTTTAATCCATGATAATCCACTTGTAATCCAGATAATTCGGAGTAATTCAGTTAATCCAAATAATCCCGTTCTAACCTGGAGAAATCCACTTGTAACTCTCAGCTTTATCTACTTTCAATCCAGCTAATTCATTATAATTCAGTTAATCCAAGTAATCCAGTTCTAAAGCGGAGAAATCTACTCGTAACCCTCAGTAATCTAATGTAATCCACTTGTAATCCAAAGCGTTTGGAGTAATTCAGGTAACCCAAGTAATCCACTTGTAATCCAAGCAAATCCATTTGTAAGCCAAGTAATTCGAAGTAATTTAGGTAATCCAAGTAATTAACTTGTGATCCAGAGTAAAATAGGTAATTCGGAGTAGTTTACATGGAGACTTTTGAATACGAATCTGCAATCAGATATGAAATATTCAAAATGGCCGATCAAATATGGTTGCTCAAAAGATAAAAAGGTTTTGTATCAAGTCTCAAGAATGGATTATTTGAATTCAAATATATTTTTAGATTATTTGGCATACAAAAATGAGCAAATTTTTGATAAACTTTTTCTTTGTTTTCTTATTTTTGCAGTTTTTTAAAATATTGCCAGAAAACGTTGAAGCTATTGTAAAAAAGAGGTGATATTTAAAATCTGCATTAAAAAGCGCATCCAAATGAAATGACATATCCGCAAAGTTTTTATCGTTTCAACCCTTGAAAAAATTGTTAAAAAATTAAGCTGAAAATAACATGTCGCATTTAACCAGGACATAGGTCATTTTTGTTGATCAGTTTAATTGAAGTCTCAAATGTTTTAAATTTTGTGCTTAAAATTTTTTTCGACGAATGCTTCAACGAACTGATTTTTTAGCTGTGACTTAAATATAGACTTGACCAACATCGATTACTTACGAATAATCTGGTTTGGATTCTCGCCAAAAAATTTGCATTTCAATTTTTTTAAATTCGATATGAAAGTGTTCAGCTCTGCGTCATCAAACTCGAGAACAAACATCGTTTATTACAAACGCAAGAATTTTCTATAATACTCTTGTTCTATAAAAAAAAACCAGGAAATCGCTTTTAAAAAATGAGAAAGCCGATCAAATTTGCGAAAAATCTCTAAATATTTAGTATACATTTTTCTATTTTCAGCAAAAAAGAATATTCTAAAAACGAATTTGTATTTTCATAGTATAAACACTTATATACAAGATTTAAAATACTGCTCTGAAGTACTTTTCTTCATTTAAACAATGTAATCTTTTTTTTTCAACTTTCTAAGTCGCTATTGATTGATCAAGATTGGCCATCAAAAGTTCGTTAATGGGGCAATCCACGCGTCTCGAAGACGCGAACAATTACATAAAATACAATCCCAATTTAAAAGAAAAATCCTTTTAAAAACAAAGTAAATTATTTTGTTGAGGAACTTAAAAACGATATTGGTAGGTTATGGTGGGCTCTGAAAGGTTCTTCAATTGGGCAACCGATGTGTCTCGAAGACGCGAACAAATATATCATATACATTACTGTTGTATTCCCAATATTAAATATGTTTTCCTCATATCAAGAAGATAATGTATTTTTAAAATTTATATATCGGCATTCTAGATGATGAGAGGTCATAGAAGGTTCATCAATAGGATCAACAATAGGTTAATCGATGCGTCTCGAAGATGCGAACAAATATATCGCATTGTTGTATTTTGAATATCAAAAAAATTTTCTCACATGAACAGAATAAACCTTTCTTTTGAAACGTCATAAACAATAAAATAAATAAAAGGTTCCACAATAGGTCGGTCAATGAGTCTCGAAGACACAAACAAATATAGATATCATATTGCTGTATTTTGAATATCAAAAAAGTTTTTTTCATACAAGCAAGGTAAATTTTGTTGTTGAAATCTGTAAATAAGCAAAAAAAATACTTCTAAATGGCCGATCTATCACAAAATCCGATCAGACCTAGATATCAGTTAGAGCTACAATTCGTCCAAATTTTAATTTTCGAGATATGGTGAACAGAATAAAGTTACATAAACACACACGCATACGGACATTTTTTGAAAATTTTTTCGAGTTCCTGGGGTCGAATTATATCGAAATGTGTCAATAAAGTAGATTTGAAAATTGAGATCATCACAAACTTCCCTCTATCAAGAAGCAATATGTTAGAAACTTCTTAAATAAGATTCTCGATATCTTAATAACTCAAGAATTTTCTTTGACTTATGCCAATTGCTTTATTTTCCTTGAAATTTGTAAATAACGCATGGTATTTCATGATTTCACAGAATAATTAAAGTCATGCAACATGTCACAAGTGCAATGGTCAAAAGACTGTCAAGCTGCCAAAAATCCGTCATTCTGTGATGTATCATATACACATATCAAGCAAACGATTTTAAGAAAATTCTCCGAGTTATGGGACCAAGGACAATTATTCTAAATTTAGAACAAGGTTGAAAAAAAATGTTCATGTTTTTGAAATTTATTGATGGAAACATTGGAAAATGAATGCACCGTAATTCTTGATTCCAATTTTTCGGAATGCCAATATATTTTGCGGAAAAAATTGGTTCTTGAGCAAAAAGGAAATTCTGGGTTCATACGAAAGAAGTACAAAAAAACTGGAATTGGCTAATGTCGTCTGCTCGATTTTTTCAATCAAACATTTTTTCAAATAAAGAAGATTTCATAGGTTAATTAATATCATACATTTATTTATTTAATATCATAGCGACTTTTTTTTTTGTAAGTGAAGCATATTCACAGAAAAAAGCCAGGCCTGCAGGGTATCTACTATAACAAGAAAACCCGGGAAAATCAAGAAATAGCCAAGAATTAAAATAAAACTGGGAAACCCCGGGAATTAATCGGAAATACAAATTAAAGTTTTAGACAATGTGAATTTTGAAAGGTTTCAAAGAAATAAACAAATTTTCTTAAGATTTCTGAAAAAAAATTTAGTGATATTTATTTTAAATTTAAAAAAAGATTTTAAGGCAATTTTTCTAATCATGCAGAATTTATCAAAAACTTTAGGAAAAGTACCATAATTTTAAATGATATTTCAAAGGTTTAGAATTTTAGGCGAAATTTAAAAAAAAAATCAGGAAAAATTGGAATCATTTAAAAAAACATGTAGAAGGTTTAGAAGTTTCAAAAAGATTAAAATTTGAATTTATTTCAAAAAATTTAAAACAAAATGTAGGTTGTTGAAGATTTCGAAAAAAAGTTTCGAAGCTTTTTGAGAATTTTGAAAGGTTTCAACAAACAAAATTTTTCTTAAAATTCCTGGGAAAATTATCAATGATTTTTTTATTCTGAAAAATAAAATTTAAAAGAAAATGTTAAAATTTCAGAAAATTTCGAAAAAAATCTGGAAGATATGAAGACAATTTTTTTATTTTCAAGATATCTTAATATTCGTTTTTTTTGTTTTGTTTGAAAATTAATTTTTTCAACTGAAAATTTAACTATTCCCTTTTGTATCTTTCTTATCTTTTTTAGTTGAAAATTCATCTTTTTCCTAGAAAATTCAATTACTTGACTAAAAATAATTTTTTTTTTAATTCATATTGGAAATTTTAACCGATTTTAAGGGCTTTTCAGAGATTTTAAAGGATTATAAGGGATTCAAAAGATTTCAAGGATTTTCACAGTCTTCAAAGTGTTTTAAGGTTTTTTAAGTGATTTCAAAATAAGACATTGGATTTCGAAAGGTTTTAAAGTATTTTATGCTATAACGAAATATTTTTACGAATTTTGAAGGTTATTAGAGAATTTTAGTGAGAATTAGAAAATTTGAAGGGATTTAAAGCGATTTCGAAAAATTTCAGAGGATTTTCAAATATTTCAAAAGATTTTAGGGGATTCTGACGGATTTTAAGAAATATAAGGGGTTTCAATGATTTTAAGGAATTTCAAGGGATTTTAAACGATTTTAAAAGATTTTAGTGGATTTTAATATATTGTAAGGGATTTCAAGAGATTCGAAAAGATTCTCACGGATTTTAATGATTTGAGTGAATTTTAAAGGTATTTCGAAATATTTTACGGAAGTTCAAGGATTTCAACTGATTTTCAGAGATTCTAAGGGATCTCCACGGATTTCAAACACTCATAAAAAATTTTGAATATTTCAAAGATTTTCATAGTTTTTAAAGGGATTTAAGGAGTTTTAAGAGATTTGAAAATAAGTCACTGGATTTCAAAGGATTTTAAAGAATTTTAAATGATTTTTTGCGGTACCGAAGTACTTTCACGAATTTTGAAGATTATCAGAGGATTTTAATCAGAATTCGAAGATTTGAAGGAATTTAAAGAGATTTCAACAGATTTTTGGGGATTTCAAAATATTTTCAAAGATTCCAAAGGATTTTAGGGGACTGTTATGGATTTTAAGAGATATAAAGGGATTTCAATCATTTTTAAGGGATTTCAAGGGATTTTAATGGTTTCTAAAAGATTTTAGTGGATTTTAATATATTGTAAGGGATTTCAAGAGATTCAAAAAGATTCCCACAAATTTGAATAATTTCAAAGAATTTTAAAGGAATTTCAAAGATTTCACGGGAGCTCGTAAGATTTCGAAATATTTTTCGAAAGTTCAAGGATTTTAACCGATTTTCAGAGATTTTAAGGGATTTCCACGGATTTCAAAAAATTGTAGTATAAGTGATTAAGAAGATTTCAAAGATTTTCATAGTTTTCAAACGATTTTCAGGAATTTTAAGAGATTTGAAAATGAGTCACTGGACTTCAAAGGATTTTAAACGATTTTCAGGTATTTTAGGAGATTTTAACATTACTTTAAGATTACATTGCTTTTAAGGGGTTTCGAGGGATTTAAAATTATTTTAGAGGATTTTAATATATTCTAAGGGATATCAAGAGATTCAAAAAGATTTCTACAGATTTTAATGATTTCATTGAATTTTAAAGGGATTTCAAAGATTTCAAGAGGTCTCATAAGATTTCGAAATATTTCACGGAATTTCAAGGATTTTAACCGATTTTTAGATATTTTAGCATTTCCATGTGATTTCGAAGATTTCAAGCAATGTCAAGGATTTTCACAGTTTTTGAAGCGTTTTAAGGGATTTCCAGGGATCTCAATCGTTATAAAGCTATTTCAAGAGATCATGTACAGTATCCATGAAATTCAAAGGATTTCAAAGAATTTTCGCAAGATTAAAAAAAAATTCAAAAAAATGTACGGGATTTCAAAGGATAGCAAAGATTTCCAGGGATTTCACAAGAATTTATCAAATTCATACGCCAAATTTCAAAAATGTTTTTTAACTCCTCGACTATATATTTATGGGTCGTATTTAATATGAAAAATTATAATGTGTTAAGTAGTGTAAAAATTAATAGTATTAATTAGCATATTTATAAAAACCTAATTAAAAGGAGAAAACTTACGTGAGGAATGCTTTGGACTCCCCCCCCAATAATTATTCTTAAGATTTTCCGGACCTCCCCCCCCCTCGAAAAAGTCTTACGTAATGAATGGACGATATGTTAATTAAGTAGATGATATTTAAATTTAACTGTCATTTTTATTTATGATAGTCGCATTTTGTATAATTTTTATATTTGAATTTTTACAAAATTACGAAAAATGTAGCAAATTACAATAAAATTCATGTTAAATAATATTCTTGTTTGCAAATTATCATTTTATCTGGAAACGAGACTATGTAGAAGCTAAAAAAATATCCCAGGCGGAAAAATTATATATAGTTTATATATCGTGTGAAGTATTATATATAATATTCATTTGTTTTATATAATAAATGTACAAAACAAATGAATATTATATATAATACTTCACACTATGTATAAACTATACATAATTTTTCCGCCTGGGATGTTATATATATATATATATACATGCTGAAAAGTGAATAGTATGAAATACGTGTATGAATATTTTTATATATAGTTATAAACATTCAGATCTGACTCTTTGAGTGACTCACTTTCGAGGCCGAGTGCCTGGACTGGCTCGTGCCTTTCATTTGATTATTATTATTTTCTTATTCTCACACCAAGCCAGTAGATTACAAATTGCTCGACCTCGTGCCAAGTCTCTCTTTATGCAACCTATTTCCGCCCAAGGGATGGAACATTGCACATTATTTGTAACTTCATCTTGTCAAGTCCCCGCGCTTATTTCCATTTTCCCGTTGGCGGAAATCCAGAGGGAAGTTTGTCTTCTCGTCAAAGAATAATAATTAAAATATCCCAATTTGTACCCTTGAAAGTTAAAATATCTATTTTTTAATTTTATTATAAGCAGCTCACGCTGAAGATTTTTCATTTCCATATGTCTCGACAATTTTTAGGAAATGTCAATCGAATCTTTTTTCACCTAACGCTCGAATTTCCCGGAAACGCTCAACGTTTAACTACGAATCATAATTTTTAACACTACTAATTGATATAATTTTATATTTAAAAAATGTGAGGGTATCTACTCACCTGGAAAACCTGGGGAAAAAAATGTTCGGAAAATTGTTATATATACCTGAAACAAATTTCAAGACTGATTATTCATGTTTTTTGTATTATTAATTTATTTAATCATTCGATGGTGATAATTAATAAATTCAAGAGTAATCATATTTCAAAGCTTCCTAAATTAAACACATCAATGAAATTTCTAAAATCGTCTACCGGTGAGAAATTACTTTTCAATTAAATTGATTTACAATAAACTCGCAAAATTTTCTTCTTATTCCAATTTCTTACTTACAATTTAACCATTCGAGATTTCACAGTAAATGAGATTTCAAGATATTTTGACGAATTTCAAAATATTTGAAAGATTTCCAGTGATTTAAAAGAATTTCAACAGACTTCAAGGGATTTTACGGAAAGGACTACAAAATATTTCAAAGAATTATCAAACTTTTACGAAATTCAACGAGATTTATAATATTTCTCAATATTTTAAGGGACTTTACGAGATTTTATGGGACTTTAATGAGTTTAATCAGATTTCAAGAGATTTTACGGGATTTTAATGGATTTTAATGGAGTTTAAGAGATACCGAAGGATTTCGATGGATTTCTAGGGACCTTCAAGAATCCTTCAAATTTCTTTAAATTCCTTAAAATCCCTTAAACTCTTTTATGATACGCGGAAATCGGTTCTTAATCCTAAAAATCCCTAGAAATCCCTAGAAATAGTTAAGTATTATTATTAAGTATTCTATTATTAACTCGATTTAAGTATTATTATTAAGTATTTTCGATTTCCAAGGAATTTTAAGAGATTTCAAAAGATTCTAAAGTATACCCATAGATTGCAGAGGATTTTGTAAGATTTATAAAGATTAACGGAATTTCAAAGGATTTCCATGCATGTAAAACGATTTCAAATATTTCGAGGAATCTTGCAAATTTTTGAAATATTTCGCAGAATTTTTAGGATTTTCACTGACTTTTAGAGATTGTAAAGGATTTTAAAAGATTATAAATCATAAGGATTTTTTTATGGGATTTTGAATATTTTAAGCGATTTCAAGGATTTCAAAACATTTGATGGAATCCCAAAGAATTCTAAGGGATTTCTACAGTTTTTAAGGAATTTCCAATGTTTTTAAAGGATATCAAGGTACACTGGAAATCCCATTTAATTCCGAGGACAGAAATTCTGGAAACGTCTTAAATGGGATTCCCAATGTATTGCGTGGGAGCCTAATCTTTTTGAAGGAATTTCGAGAGAATATGTACGACATCCATGGAATTCAACAAATTTTTGTATTTAAACATTTTGTTTTTTGTTAGACTTAAAAAATCTGTTGAACACTTTATCACTTTTTTACCTATAAAAATACTTTTAAAAAATTTAAGAAGATCAAAGATTGAAAAATATATAAACAAAAAAATTAAAAGATGTCATGTTTGACAAAAAAATGTATTTTTATCAGTAGATATATTTTTATTTCTTATTCTCATCCATTTCTTCCACTTAAATGCGAACTACTATTATATTTTTGATTGAGTATTTTTTTAACAATTATATTATTTGAATAAAAATAAAATTATTTGCTTCAAAGTTTTGTTATTTTTTTGAAAATTCAACAATTTTTTCGAAACTCATCCTTTTTGGTTGAAAATTCAACTATTTGGTTGAAAAATAACTTTTTTGTTGAAAATTTATACATTCGGGTTGAAAATTCAACTGTTTTGTAGAAAATTTGTCTTTTTGACTTAAAAATCCAAAAATTTGGTTGACATTTTTTCTTTACTGAACATTTAAAAAAATTGTTGAATCCACTATTTTGTTTAAAATTTGTCTTTCTGGCTTCAAAATTCAACAGTTTGGTTTAACCCTTCAACGGCCACTTTCACAAATTGATTGATTCATTCGGCAACGTTCACTATTTTCGATTTTCCTAATTTTCAGGTAACGAGCTTAGGATTTCGCAAAATAAATGCGTGCATCGAATCAAAGTGGACTATTCCGCATCTCGTAAGGTGCTTTGAAGTTATCGTATACTCAATAGAATCCGAGAAAATTTGGAAAATTAAAAAAAAAATTTTTTGCAAAAATCGATCAGAAAACCACCATACATTATTCCTGATTTTTTTCAGAATTTTTATTCAACTCATTTTAACTTAAAAAATCAAGTTTTGATTGACATTTTTTTCTTAATTGAAATTTTTTTTTAAATTAAGAAATCCACTATTTTTTTCATATTTATCTTTTTAGCTTGAAAATTCAACTATTTGGTTAAAACTTTTTTCTTTCTTAACCGGAAAATCTTTTTTGGTTCAAAAAGCAACTATTTTGTTGAAAATTCTTCTTTTTGACCTAAATTCACGAATTGATTTATCTTTCGGTTTTAGTTTCGCTATTGAATCATTAGCAATTTCTTCAATATCGATGATGTCCTTCAAATCTACAAAATTAGCAAATGAATTGTTTACGAACTATATGAATTTGGTATCATCAAAAAGAATTTCTTTCAAAGTGTCTTGTTTTCTAATGTCTTAAATTTCTGTTTATTATTATTATACCATTAAGCCATTTCCCTTTCGGGGTAGGCGTGACTTGCTCGGTTGGAGAAAAGTAGTGTGCATATGGGTATATAGGTATAAGGTAGGTAGGAATATGAGTATGAGGTGGATAGGTATATAAGTGTTAGGTATATATATTTTAGATTGATCTGGAATTCTCGTGTCATTTATTTAAATGACACGTTTATTCCGCAACACTGCTCCGACCCAGGTTGCTGATCAATCTCTCTAGCGATCACCCCAAGTGAAGAGCCTCACAAAATTGTTATGTATGGTTCTCCACTTGGGCCCATTAGTATCCAAGATCTTTGTTTCAGGCGTCATTCATTCTACTGTCACTCTGTTTACAAACTATTTGTCGCCACAGTTTTCTGTCCTGGCATACTACTCTAGCTTCCTTCACGTCCATGCATTTTTTCATGCAAGCTCTTGTGTTTCTATGGCTTCTTATGTCTCTACGGATTAATGTCTCATTTACAGATTCTAACCATTCTTTCGGCGGTCTACCTCTGGGCATTCTGCCATTTACTTTACCTTTATACACTTGTTTGGTCAGTCGTTCATCTTTCATTCTTTCAAGATGTCCGAACCATCTTAACTGATTTCTTTCCCATGTGTCAACTATTGTCTCTTTTGCACCACATTCTTTGAGGATTGTCTCGTTTCGGACTTTGTCCATTAGTGTTTTCCCGCATATTATGCGCAGAGGTTTCATGCCGATCGCGTTAATTTTACTCCTGTCCTTTTCTTGACATGTCCATGTCTCGCTACCGTATAGTATGATTCTGAAAAATTGAATTGAATCCTTATGAAAAGGGGAAACTAGGAGAAAGTTGGGTCCAAATTCTCGATTTTAAATGTTTTAGAAGATTTTTCAAATTTTATGGAAAAAAGGTGGTTACGTAAAAAAAGGAACGGACTGTGATCGCGCCTACAAAAAAGGGTTTTGTAGCCTATTAAAACGTTAATCAGGTCGTTTGAACCTCCCCCTCCCATACTTTCTATCCCTACTCCCTCTACATTCCCCTAGATTCCCTCTCCTTCCCTACTTCCACTCCCTAAAATTCAACATTCGCTTCTCTTCACTTCCCCAATTTCTTCATCTACTTTCCTCACATTCCCTACCCCCTAATTCCCCTCCACTAACTTCCCCTAGTTCCCCTCCCCTCATTTCTTCCTATTTCTCCTACTTACCCTACGCTATTTTCCTCTACTTCACTGTACTTCCCCTCCCCTCATGTCCCCACTTCTCCTACTTCCACTCCCCTTATTTCCACTCACTTCCTTTCCTTTTATTTCCTTACACTTTCCTCACACTTGCCCTACTTTTTCTTCAATCATTTCGCCTCACTTCACCTTTTACTCCACCCTTCACTTTCCCTACTTCCTCTCCCCTCATTTGCCCTATTTCTCATCCCATAAATTCCCCTTACTTTCTCTACTTCTTTTCCATCATTTTCTTTCACTTCACCGTCTACCACTGTCTTCATTTTCCTCACTTCCCCTACTACCACTCCCCTCATTTCCCCGACTTCTCATTTCATAATTACCCCTCACTCTTCCTACTTCTTCTCCCATACTTTCCCCTCACTTCCCCTACTTCTTCACTCATAGTTTCCCCTCACTTTCCCTACTTATTCTTCTATAATGTCCCTTCACTTCCTTTACTTCTCCCATAATTTCCCCTTACTTTATCTACTTCTTCTCTCATAATTTCCCCTCACATAACCTATTTCCCCTCTTCTAATTTCCCATGACTTCCCCTACTTTCCATCCCCTCCTCGTATTTCCTCTCGCTCTCCGTCTCCTCATTTCCTTTCACTTCTGCTACTTCCCCTCCTTGGAAAGAAGTATGACGGACGGACGGTCACCTGACCGAAAGTATAAGGGCTTCTGCCCGGAGCTGTAAAACCCTAGAAACGAAATAAAACAAATAATGGTATGATGTGTATAATGGTATGAAAAGTCATTTTAACAGCACAAATAGGTTTCAATTAGCATATTTTGAAAAAAGAATGAAAAAGAGGAAACTTACGTAAGGGGGTATTTCTATTTGACAGGACCAAAAAATCGATTTTTTTATTTTTTTATAGTATATAGTATGTGGAATTTGTACGCAAAGGGATTTGTTTGGTTCGGACTTTTTAACGAAGCTGCAGCAGGGTCAACTGCGCAGAGCGGAGAGTACTCAGCCGCACGCTGTGGAGGGCCGCCTCGGCTGTCAGGCAGGCAGGTCATAAATGTGTCTAATAGAGTCATTGTTCGTCTCAAACGGGTTTTCCTTCACCAATACGATGGTCCGAAAGCATTTATATAGATTTGTATCCAAGTTCTAGTCAAAACTTTCAGTGTTAGGTCTGAATTTCGAGTGTCACGCTACATTTTGAGGAAGTTGTTTTTCTCAAAACACGATTTGTTTAAATGGCTGACATGAGTCCGTCAAAACCACTGGACCGATTAAGTTCAAATTTGAAGGATATCTTTAGCAGATGTTTGGCTATAGCCCGAACTGAAAAAAAAATGACTTTTGAATTTTTAGTAAGTCAAAAACTACCCCCTAAAAAGTCAAAATTTGCAAAAAAAAATTCAAATGGGCGCCATTTTGTCAATTTTAAATATTTTTTATTTGTTTTAGTCCCGGCTATAGCCGTACTCGTATATTCTAAGAATCTCTTCGATTTTTTTGCTTCAGATGACCTGGAGCAGCTGAATCATGTCAGCCAAGTGAGGGTGTCGTTTCCGGGACACATTTTTTTGAAATGCTAGAGCGCCCCCTATCATTTCTTTTTTAATTGGTAACCATGTATTTTTTTAGTTTAAGATCTGCTTGAAAATATAAAAAACTTCCATTCAAAAATATTAACAATTGTATTTTTTATGAATTTTTGAATACGCCTGAAAAAAGCTCGGTCAAATAGAAATACCCCCTTAAGAAATCTCCCCCCCCCCTGCACAAGAAATCATCACCTTATTAATGGACGTTCCCTAATTAAAAATATTGAAATTATATTTTTCAGAGTTTTATGTTTACATGAAAGTTTGTTCACTTCGAATTCGAATCAAGATAAATTTATCGGTCAGTAAGGAGAATGAAGGAGAACAGCGCAGCGGGCGACGCCAGACATCTATCGTCTGCGAAATTAATCTTGCTCTTGCCGTTGTGAACTGTGAGCCACACTTAATTAACCTCAGATCGACTGCATTTAGAATTGCGAGGGATCCAATTCGACTCGATGAAATCGATCCCCAATGGTCCTCCCGTTCTTCCTTCTCAGTCTTCTGCTCGAATTAACTTCAACTTCCTTTTCTTAATTGTAAAGAAGATTTTTTAATTGATGTTAGGGCGTATAAGTTTTATTTTTTGTTCTGTTTTCAATTTTTTTCAATTGATTTTTTCAATCATATGAAACCTAACGAGTTTCGTCCCGGACAAACTCACAGCACTCATCAGTAAGAATGGGATTCAGTCTTGCCTTAGACACTTTAGAATTTAATTTCCATTATACTGTATATTTTCAAATAATTTGTAACTTTAATAAATTTAGCGAATAGCGGTTGAAACTTAATGTAATCGATATAAATTTCAATTACATTTTTCAATTTAACAAAAGTTAATGTTTTTTATGTACATAACATAGAACACATTAGGCGTTCTGGCCACGATATGGTGGCCAAAAATTAAATTAATTGGTCAAAAATTCTTTTCTGTTTTTTGTCGTATAATATTGATTAAAAATTGACAAAGGTTACAAATTATTTGAGAATATACATATATGTAATGGAATTTAGGTCAATTGAATTCTAAAGTGTCCGAGGCATTACTGTCTCGCATTGCTTTGCTGATGAGTCCAGTGAGTCAGCCCAGGACAGAACGCGTTAGATTTCGTATAATTGAAAAAATCAGTTTGAAAAAAAAAATTAAAAACAGAAAAAAGAGACGTATGGACCATAACGCCAATTAAAAAAATCTTCTTTACTGTTACGATACTTGGGTCAATTGAAAACCATATCTTTCGAAAAACCAGCAAAGATGTCATTTAACTTCCTTTTCTTAATTCTTTTTCAAAAACTGCCTGTACTAATTGCTCTTTCAGGGTATCCCACAAACTCACCGAGGAACATTTTGTTCAAAATTCATCTTTTTTGGTCAAAAATGCAACTGCTTGTTTGAAAATTGAACTCCTTTGTTAAAGTTAATTGTTTCATTGAAGATTCATTGAATATTCATATTGAAGATTCTTTGTTTGAAAATTTAACTATTTTGTTGAAAATTCGTTTCATTTTCAGTTAAAAATTAATTTTTCAACTAAAAATTTAACTATTCCATTTTTGGTGGAAACTTTATATTTTTAAGTTTCAAATTCAACTATTTGGTTGAAAATTCACCCTTTTTAGTTAAAAATGTAAGTGCTTGGTTGAAAATTTATGTACTTTGTTGATAATTTATATTTTCTGCATGTAATTAATCTTCTTGGTTGAAAAATAAACTTTTTATTTGAAAATTCAACTATTTAGTTGAATGTTGAACTCTTTTCTTGAAAAATCATTTTTTTCAAGATTCATCATTTTAGTTGAAAATTCATCTTTTTGGTTAGAAATTTAACTATTTTGCTGAAAATTCGTTGGTTTTTTTTGTTGGGATTAATCTTCTTCGCTGAAAATGCAATTATTTCATTTTTTGTTAAAAATTGATCTTTTCTCGAAAAAAATTCATTTATTTTGTAGAAAATTCGTCTTTTTTGGTAGAAAATTACTTCTTAATTGAAAATTTATTCTTTTTGGTTAAAAATGCAATTGCTTGGTTGAAAACTAATCTGTTTTGGTTGAGGATTCAACTATGCTGTTGAAAATTCATCTTTTTACTTGAATTCAACTGTTTTAGTTTTAAAATTAAAATCTTTTTTTAATTTTAATATTAACTATTACACGTTTTATTGAGAATTCGCTTTTTTGGTTAAAGAATCAACTACTTGATTTAAAGTTGAACTATTTTGTGAAAAGTACATTTTTTAGGTTGAAGATTCATTATTTTTGTTGAAAATTCCACTATTTGGCCATAAATTACCTTCCTTGTTGAAAATTCAGCTTTTTTGCAGAAAATTCGTCTTTTCGGCCTGAAAATTCAACAGTTTTTCAGAAAAATAAACTATTCAGTGGAAAATCAATTTTTTTATTTGAAAATGTAATGATTCTATTTTTGGTTGAAAATTTTTTCTTTGTAAGTTAAAAATTCAACTATTTGGTAAAAAGTTCATGTATTTTGTTAAAAATTCGTCCATTTAAGTAGAAAATTAATCTTCTTGGTAGAAAATAACTTTTTTTGTCGAAAATTACTTCGAATAGGTAAAATTTTAATCAAAAGAGACAAATTCAGAACAAAAAAGTTTTATTTCCAACAATAAAGTTAAATTACAACCAAGAAAGATCATTTTCAACCAAATAGTTGAACTTCAAAAAAAATCTTAACCAGTTTCATTTACAACCAGATAGTTCACTTATGAATAAAAAAACGAATTATTAACATAATAATTCAATTGTTAACCAAGCATTTGAGTTTCAAGCGAAAAAAAAAATAATTTTTTAGAATACAGTTGAATTTTGAACAAAATAAACAAAATAACAAAAATTTCAATCAAGAAAGAGAAATTTTAAACCAAAAAATCTGAATTTCTACCATAAAAGATGAATTTTCTATAAAGAAGACGAATTTTCCACGAAAAAAGTTTAATCTTCAACAAACTGATTAAACTTTTAACAAAATAGTTGAATTTTTAACTGTTAAAAATGGAAGAAAATTGAACTATTTTGGTAGAAAATTTTTGAGTTGTCAACGATATAAATTGAAGGAAATTGAAATTCGAATTTTGAACAATGGATGATTTATCGCAACAAAGGTTGACTCTTTAACCACATAGTTGAATTTTCATCAAAATGATTAAATTTTCAACAAGATAGTTCGATAAGAAAAATTATTTTTAATGAAAAAATTGTAAAACGTACAAGAAACATTATTTTAACAATTTTGTCTGCAATTCAATTTGTTCTTAATATCGCTTCTTACCAAGTTTTAAAAACTGGTTGAGTTTAAATAAATGATGTCTAATTTTTTCCGAGGAAAACATTCTTTACAACTCTACTATTTCCAATTTAAAAACTAAATCATGTACTTATTTTCAAAATTGGAAACAGTAGGGTTATAGGGAATGTTTTCCCCGAAAAAATAAACCATAATTGATAAAAGTCAACAATTTTTAAAAAAACTGAAGAAGGCGACAGTAAGAAAAAATGCAATATAAATAAAAAAAAACTTTTATTTACCAGAGACCTGATATTTCGCACGATAAATACCTTAAAAAATATCTCTTCAACTTCACTCAAAAGTAGTACAAAAATATCAAGTGGAACAAGCCAGATATGGTCAGACCTAAATTGAAGTAAGGTCATTATTTTCAATTTTCATTCTACTTCTTTCACTTTCAAAATATGAAAGTCAGGAAGTACAAACAGTGAAAATTGCATAACAAAAATTGTTTACTAAGGAATTTTCAAGTGATTGTCTCGTGTTCTTTTTTTAAGCATAAGATGGAAAAAGACTTTTCTTAGGAGCGAGGGTTTCCAAGAAGACAAGTTTCTTCCTCGTAACACGTCCTTCGATGCGCAATCTTTTAGAAATCTCATGCCTCTCGTGGTTTTGTTATTTATTTCCGTGAAAAGTATACACAAGAATTTACTTCATTACGCAAATATAAAGTGTACAAAAAATGAGTTTCTGGCAGATAATTTACTTAACTGAAAAACAAACATGCGCGCGTTTTTTTTCTCTCAGGCAATTTTTAATTTTAAATATAAAATTAATATGATTACAAAATTTTTGTATTTCATAGTATCTATTATTCTAGAATAATACAACAGAATAGCAAGAGCGATATTTAAATGATCTGAATAATAATCTGAAAATTTTTATAATTTTTCAAATTAAAAATACCAATTTTCAAAGAAAAAATCTAACACAATTGTACAGAAAAATTTTATCTTGTTTGAAATCTAATGATTTTTTACCAAAAATACTGAATTCCGGTTTGAAACGCCAACCTAACCTAAAATTGTAAAAACTTTGTGAATCATCTTTGAAATATTAGACATATAATTTAAACAAAAATTAAAAATACAAATTTTCAATGAAAACCACTAACATAATCCAAAATTGTTAAAACATTCTAGATCTTATTCAAATTATAATGTTTTTAGTCCCCAAATACCAATTTTTGATGTTCAACAACAACGTATTCTAAAATTGTTGAATACTTACGAATCTTCTTTGAAATCTAATTATTTTTTCATAAAAATTTCGATTTCTGACAAAAAACACTAATACAATCATAACCTAAATTGTTGTAAAATTGTGAATATTTTTTTAAGGCTAAGAATCTTTTTTCAAAAATACTAGTAATTCCTGGCGAAAAATACTAAGATAACATAACAAAAAATTGTTTAGAATATTCTACATCTTGTTCGAAATCTACTGATTTTTGCTTCAGAATACGAGTTTTTGGTGTAAAACGCTAACGTAACTTACAATTTTTCAAAAATTATGAACCTTGAAAATCTGATGATTTTTGTTTAAAACTGTCAATTTCCGGTTAACAAACGCTAATACAACTGAAAAACGTAAATTGTTGAAAAATTTTTAATCTTTGAAATCTAATATTTTTTTATTAAAACCACTTTTTACAGGTGTAAAATGCTATAACATAACCTAAAATTATTTTTTAAAAAGTTATTATTTTTGGAACATTTCTTTAAATGTACGTTTTTTATAATATCGCTCTTTGCTTATGATTTTAGCTTTTATAAAGTCAAAATTGTGGTCATGGGTCTATGAGTGTAGAAGTCTAAAAATGCATTGGAAAATTTTTTTTCGAATTTTTATGAATAACGCCCGGAAATTTGTTCGAATTCACAATTAGCCATAGAATACGAATAAATATTACTCTTGAATATCACCCTCATAAGTCTGTTTTATGGGCTCCCAAAAGAACCCCATAAGTGAAAAAATTGGTTTTACGTGTCTTTGGCACTAATTATGATTTTTTTGCGGTTTTTTTAAATGAAAATTGTTTGTGATACATAAAACACTACATTAGACTGATAATCAGATGTTTGCATGAATTGTTTAAAAAATTTATTATTGTTTTTAACAATTTTCTCTCAGAATGTAGATAGAAAAACGCGGTTTTTTCAAAAATTTCCCACTTTTTGTCCAATTCTCAATTAATTTTAACAAAATTAATTTTTTAAACAATTTATTATCATTTTTAATAATATTATCTTCTAATAATGCTAGAATTTGCGGTTTTTCCTGAAATTTTTAACTTTTTGTTCGTTTTTCACTTGAAAGTGAGTTAATATATAATTTTATATAGCGAAAATAATTGTTTGAACAAATTATTATTGTCTATAGCTATCTTATTCTATATTAATACTAGAATGTTGCGTTTTTTTCTGAAATTTTTTACTATTTGCCTATTTTTTACTTGGAATAACTTAATAATTATTTAAGTTGAGCCAAAATAATTGTTCAAACAAATTATTATTGTTAATAACTATCTTCATCTATATTAATGCCAGATAGTTGTGGTTTCTTCTGAAATGTTGAACTTTGCTTTGCCTTTTTAGTTATGAACAAATGATAAATAAACATTAGAGAGAAACATATTTTAAACAATCTCTTTCTTTCTCGTGAATGTATTATGCTAGAGGGGGGCTGATATCAAATTATGTTCAATTCCAAACTTTTCTTTTACGCTTTGCAATAAACTTCTTGTTGTAATTTAGAACTAAAGATTTAAGAAACTAGCTGTGAATTAGATCTCGAGTGTTTCCACTTTGTTTGTATTTATAATTATATCGTGCTCATTTCACGAGCACTTTGCTTCCCGTTAGCAAATGTATTTGCTTCCTCATAGAGGAAGCATTAGTTATTTTTTTCAATAATAGACAAACCAAAGTCTTCATTTTGATCAATTTAAAAATAGAAATGTACAAAAAATGCAAAACTACAAAATAATACAAAAAAAATTTTTAACACAAAGACAAATCAGACAAATCAAATTTTATATTCTAAATGATAATTTTTCGAGCTGGAAAAGGGATGGGAAAAGTTCTGTAGCACCCTATCCCTTTCCCAGCTTTATGATTTCTTTACAAAAATTGTCAGAATTACCCTATTTGAAAACTTAGGATCCAAAAGTCTTTTCTATTCATGCGTCAACTTTGAATTATGTCAATGAAAAAAGTTTTTCTGTTTGGAGCAGATGACTCAAATATTATAAATGAGCATAACTTCCTTAATCTTCAATAAACTGTATTAATATTATAGATGAATCGATTTCCCTTAAATCAAGGAATCTTTTCCGTTCTTGCATCAATTTTGAATTATGTTAGTGAAAAAAGTTTTACTATAAAAAACCGATTTTCAAAATATATAAATCACAATAACTTCCATACTCTTTAATAAAATGTATTAATATTATGGGTCAATCGATTCGTTTCGAACCAAGGAATTTTTTATATTCTTGCATCAACTTTAAATTATGTTGAAGAAAAAAGTTTTACTATAAAAAAACCGTATTTTCAAATATTATGCTTTACCATAGCTTCCTTACTCTTCAATAGAATGTATTAATATTAAAGGTCAATCGATTCGACTCGAATCAGCACATCTTTTCTGTTCTTGCATCAACTTTGAATTATGTTAATGAAAAAAGTTTTACTATAAAAAACCGATTTTCAAAATATATAAATTACCATAACTTCCCTACTCTTTAATAAAATGTATTAATATTATAGGTCAATCGATTCGTTTCGAACCAAGGGATCTTTTATATTTTTGCATCAACTTTAAATTATGTTGAAGAAAAAAGTTTTACTATAAAAAACCGTATTTTCAAATATTATGCATTACCATAGCTTCCTTACTCTTCAATAAAATGTATCAATATTATAGGTCAATCGATTCGTCTCGAATAAACACATCTTTTCTATTGTTGCATCAACTTTAAATTATGAGAATGAAAAAAGTTTTACTATAAAAAACCGATTTTCAAAATATATAAATTACCATAACTTCACTAATCTTTAACAAAATGTATTAATATTATAGGTCAATCGATTCGTCTCGAACCAAGGAATCTTTTATATCCTTGCATCAACTTTGAATTATGTTAATGAAAAAAGTTTTACTATAAAAAACCGATTTTTCAAATATTATTAAGTGCTCAGAAAAAATACAACAAATATTTTTAGAAATCCTTCGGTCAGTTTCAAGATATTAGTCGGGAAAATAAGCCCTCCAAATTTCATCAATTTATCTGCGACCGTTTTCAAGTTATCGTGTTCACAAAAAAGCGTGACATCCACACATCCACACACACATCCACGCACACACACATCCGGACAATTGCTTAGAACATTGTATTAGACATTTTGAAATTGAGGAAGGTTCAATTAAATGAATTTAAAAATTTTGGAAAATGTTACCATTACAAAGCTTCCTCTATGAGGAAGCAAAAGTCATCCTTTTTGGTCCAAAATTTTGTTGGAAATTCAACTATTTCGTAGAAAATTTACCTTTTGAGAAAAATTCACATTTTGTGTTGAAAAATAAATTTAAATATTTTTTGGATGAAAATTCAACTATTTTTTTTATATTTGTCTTTCTGATTTAAAAATCATCTGTTTCAGTGGAAAATTATTCTTTCTTGGAAGAAAATGCAACTGTTTGATTAAAAATTGAATAATTTTTTTAAATAGACATCCTTTTTGTATGAAAATTTAACTGTTATCATTGAAAATTCGTCTTTTTGGAATGAAAATTCAAGTATCTTCGTAGAAAATTTACTTCTTATTTAAACTATTTTGTTTGAAAGTTTTGTTTGAACCACATTGTTCAGAAATCATTTTTTTGTTGAAGATTCATATTTTCAGTTGAAAATTCATCTTTTTGGTTAAAGGTTGACTATTTAGTTGAAAACTGATCTTTTTTAATTTAAAATTTAACTGCGTGAGTAAAAGTTGAACTATTCTGTTGAAATTTTTTTTTTAATGAAGCTTTATCTTTTCGGTTGGAAATTTAACTATTTTGTTTATAATTAATTTTTTTGCTGAAAATTCGTCTATTGGCTTTACGGTTCAATAATTTAGGTGAACTTTTTTTTTCTTTCATTACTGAAAAATCTTTATTTGTTGAAAATTCGTCTTTTCGATTTTAAAATTCATTTTTTTAAATGAAATTTCATCCTTTTTGGTTGAAATATCAACTATTACACTTTTTTGTTGCGAATTTATCTTTTAAGGTTGAAAATTCAACTATTTCGTTAAAAATTTAATTGTTTTGTAGAGAATTTAATTATTTTGTAGAAAATTTAAGTATTTTCTTAAGAAGTCATCTATTATCGTAAAAAAGTCACTTTTTTGTTTAAAATAAATAAATTTGAAAATTTTTAATTTGTATATGAATGTTAATGGTTTTTTAATGTTAATAGTCAAGAAAAAAAATTGGTCGAGGAAAAATCATAGAATTTTAAAAATGAAGTTTTCACCCTGCAAATAATGTATTATCTTAAATACAACAAATTTCCACTAGTTTCAAGTCCCATATCTTATTATTTCAGGAAACCATAAATTACGTACAGCAAGAGGTTGGGGGGGGGGGGGGTTGAGTAGAAATCTTTCGTCAAGGTTCGTTACAGGGGGGAGGGGGGTTTTGCAGAGGGTCGATTATCCATTACGTAATTAAAGTACGGCCCCTAATCTGTTGTATAGGTTTTCCTACAAATTTAGAAATATTATAAATAGGCGACCCTGTGAACTACACAGCAAAAATTTATCCGTAAAAAAGTCACGAACTAGTAGCTAGGTCACGGATATGAGAAAAATTCATCGGATATTGATGTATTTTCGTAAATACGGTGAGAACTTTGAAAAGAATTGACGAACTTGATGTGAAAATTCTAAAACGGTTCATCACTTTTTTTACGTGAATAATTACAAAAATATTACGAGTGATTGGGAGAAGATTCTCAGAGCACTAACGAGCTTGCCCGACAAATCTGGGAACTAGAAAGTAGGTTCGCCTGTACGTGGCCGGCACACACGCTCGCCCAAACGCGCGGTGCGTGTGTGCGCTCGTATGTGTGCTTCGAGCTCGTCGGAGGAAGGGCTAGAAGTTTTACAACACCTATTTTGCTTGGCCTTGATGGCTGCGCGTGTTTACGCACTCCTGGTTTATGTTTAGAAACTGGTGAGTCAGCAATCTTTGAGGGTTCGAATCTTCTGAGTTGCGAATTTATAAATTAATATAAATTAAATCGCACAAATAAAATCTTTCCTCTTTATATTTCAGTCTGAAAATTTCAGGAACTGTTCGTAGGAAATTCCAACTATTCGTCAAAAACTTTGAAATTTATCCATAAATTTCTCATAGAAATAGGGATGTAATGTTTCTTTCTTTTATCTCGTATCCGAGACCTAGCTACAAGTTCGTGACTTTTTTACGCATAAATTTTTTCCGTGTAGGTGACAATCTGAGAGGTGCAAATTCTTTGTGTATCTTTGGAAGTCCGTAGAACCTATTATGCGAGACCCCGTTATAACTTTTTAGATGTTTAGAAGTATCAGAATTTATGTGCTCATTTTTTAATAATTTACTGACGAGTGCGTTGAGTACATCTTGCACCTTAGTAGCAGGGTTTTTATTAAATTTTTTATAAGTGATATTATCAAGGAGAAAAACGTTACATTTCTCGATATAATCAGAGATTTTAAAAATTACAGAAATGTTGCCATTATCGGCTTTGTTATTCAGCATTTGGTGTAAAACATTTGAAATTCTAGACCTTAAATCTGTTCTTTTCCCACAAGGTATGATATTCATTTTGTCTTCAATACAAGCTAAAGCTTCTTCAACGGTCATGCTTTTTTTGATTAATACAAAATTTATCACCAAGGCTTAGGAAGTAACCTATCTCATCTGGGATGACCTTGTCTCTCAAATTAATTAACCACTTATCATTGGGTTTCTTTTTTAGATTTTGACTATAGAATTTGTATTTAAGCCACTCGAATATCTTAATTTGACAATTTCGGAAATCTATTGTAATGTTTTAAAATCTTTTTAAATATTCTCTCAAAATAAATGTTGTTTAGATCATAAATTTCCAGAACTAAAAGTCCTAATTTGGAAATGGCGTTTTACAAAATTCGAAAAAATTCAAAAGAATTCCAGTCCACCTATACTTTTAGACGGGAATTAGTATTGAGAAGTAGGTACTCAGACAATTAAAAGAATTTGTTACATCTTACAAAATATTACTTTTTGTGCACAAATTAGCCTGCCAATAGTTATAAATATCACATTTTTTAAGAATAAATAATGTAGGTATTCGAACTTTGGACTCAATCTTTCATCAAAATCGTAAACAGAATAGCAGCATATGCTAATTTTAATTTCAATAAGCTGTCGATCGAAGACTCACCTGTGAGTCACATTCTATTAACTCGTGATTCAAAACGATTCTGCATAAATGATATTGATTTTCGGGAAAGTCATAACAAGTTCTTCCTGTTACTTTCTATAGTCAAGAAACGATAATATCTCGCGTAAATAATTTATTTCGGAGAAACAGGGTTATTGCGTATCAAATATTCTGGGAAGAAAGAATATCTACTCCTCTCATACTAAGAACTTCCACTTTTCACTTCCTATTTAGAGTAGAAAAACATGATATTTATTTCAGAAACACGCTTTTTATAGTTTTCCCAATGAATCGTATAATTCATTCAATAAAATTTCGATTTATTTTTTAGTTTTAATGCAATAACAGGATAGTCGTAGGTCAGGGAAAACCTGAAAATTAGGGAAAAGTCAGGGAATTTTATTGGTCAGGAAAAATAACATTTAAATAACTGTCAAGGATAATAAATTTGAAATGTTTACATTTTCATTTGAAATTGTTTTATTCAGCTAAAGCAAATTCTATGGTCAGGGAAAAATGAGGGAATTTTGAAAATGAAGTTTCGCGATTATATTTTTAGTTAAAAATTGTATTCTTTGGTTGAGAATGCAATAATTTTATTACAAATTCAACTGTTTTGTTTATAATTCGTGTTTTTGGTTTAAAAAATCATCTGTTTTAGTAGAAATTTCATCTTCTTCGGATCAAAATGCAACTTTTTTCTTGAAAAATTGTATTTTTTGTTGAACTCAATTCTTTTTGTTTCAAAATGAAAATCTTCTACAATCGAAATATTTACTATTACATTATTAGCTGAAAATTCATCTGTTTTAGTTGAAAATTGAACTACTTGGTTGACAGTTGAACCATCTTTGTTGAAAAAATCATTTTTTTGTTGAAGATTCATCATTTTAGTTGAAAATTGAACTACTCGGTTGGCAATTAAACCACTTTGTTAAAAAAATAATTTTCTTTTTGTTGCAGATTGATCATTTTAGTTCAAAATTTATCTCTTTGATTTAAAACTGAACTATTGCAGTTGAAGATTCATTATTTTAGTTGAAAATTGAACTGGTTGGTTGAAGGTTGAACCGCTTTGTTAAAAAAAACATTTTTGTTGTTGTTGAAGATTCATTTTAGCTGAAAATTAAACTACTCGGTTGAAGGTTGAACCATTTTGATAAACAATAATTTTTTGTTGCAGATTCATATATTCGGTTTAAAACTCAACTATGCCAGTTGAAGATTCATCATTTTAGTCGAAAATTAAACTACTCGGTTGATGATTAAACAACTTTTTTTAAATAACATTTTTTTTGGTGTTGAAAAATCATTATTTTATTTCGAAACTCATCTCTGGTTTAAAACTAAACTATTCCAGTTGAAGTTTCATAGTTTTAGTTGAAAATCTATATCTTTAATTGAAAGTTAAACTATTTTGTTGAAATATCTTTTTTTTTTGTTTGTTAATAATAGATTCATGAGTTTAGTTGAAAATTCACCTCTTTTGTTAAAAAATTAAATATTTTTATTGATCTTTTTCAATCAAAAATCCAACCACTTGGGTAAAAGTTGCACTACTTTGTTAATTTTTTTTTTTATTGAAGGTGCATCTCTTTGGTTGAAAATTTAACAATCTTGTAGAAAAATTGCCTTTTTCGTAGGTAAATAATCTTCTTGGTTTGAAAATTCCACTTTTTAAAATTAAAAATTCAACTGTTAGGTGGAAAATGAACTTTTTTTATTGGAACTTCAGCTTTTGGCTTGAACGTTCGACAATTTAGATGTTTTTTTCTTGATTGAAAAATTTTTATTTATTAAAAATTCATTTTTTTAATTACAAAATTCATCATTTTAGTTAACAATTTATCTCTTTGGTTGAAGGTATGACTAATTTGTTGGAAATTTTGTCTTTTTGTTGTTGAAAATTAACATTCTTTACTAAAAATTAAATTTTTCCATTTTTGGTAAAAAATTTATCTTTTTTAGATGAAAATTTAACTATTTGTATCAAAATTCTTGTATTTTGTTAAAAATGCTTCTTTTTGGTAGAAAATTAATATAGAAATATCAAATTTTTGGTTGAAATATCAATTATTACATTTTTTCTTGAGAATTCATCTTTGTCAGTTAAAAATTTATTTTTGATTCAAGTTTAATCTTTTCTGTTTAAGAATTATACCATTTGCTAGAAAATTTAATTATTGTGTTGAAAATTCAAGTATTTTGTTGAAAGGCCACCTTTTTTTGGTAAAAAATTCAATTATTTGGTTACAAATGCTACTGTTATTGATTAAAGTTAAATCTTTTTTGTTTAAAAATTGGACTATTTGATTGAAAATTTATCTTATTGAGTTGAAAATTCAAGTATTCGGTTAAAAATTCCACTATATATTGTTGAAAATTTAACTATTTTGTTGAAAATTCTTCGTGTTTGGTAGAAAACTAATCTTTTTAGTTTGAAATGTCCACTTTTTTTATTAAAAATGTAACCATTTGGTGGAAACTGAACTTTTTTGTTGCACATCCAAATTTTCGGATTTAAAAGTCGCCTATCGGCTTGAAAGTTCAATAATTTGGATGTACCAATTTTTCTTTCTGGATTGAAAAATCTTTATTTGTTAAAAATGCATTTTTTTAGGTTAGAAAAAACATCATTTTAGTTAAAAATTCGTCTCTTTGGATTGAGATTTGACTATGTTATTGAAAAATCGTTTTTTTTTTTTTTTTTTTTGAAAATTAACTATTTTTTTTTTAAATTATACTTTTCCATTTTTGACGAAAAATTGATCTTTTTTAGATGAAAGTTTGATTATTTGTATGAAAATTCATGTATTTTGTTGAAACTTCTTTTTTCCTTAAAAATTCGATCACTTGGTTAAAAAAATTCATCTTTTTAGGTTGAAATTTCAACGATTCATTCAAAAGTTTAACTATTCTGTTGAAAATTTAATAATTAATTTTTTGAAAAGTCATCTTTTTTGGTCGATAATTCAACTGTTATGCTAAAAATTTGTCCTTTTGGATTGAAAGTTCATCCTCTATGGTAGAAAAGTCTTTCTTTTTGTTTGAAATAAATATATTTGAAATTTGTAATATAAAATTGTTTTATTTCGTTCATAAAAGATTCTATGTTAAAAATGTTACAAGATTAAAATTTGAATATATTGAAAAGTCTTTGAATAATAATGCTCAGGGAAAATGAAAAATTGGTCAGGAAAAAATCATGAAAAGCCAGGGATTTGAAAAATGAAGTTTTTCGGACACCCTGAATCATGTATTTTAGGAAACAACCACAATGTAATTGAATAATTAAAATAAACCATTTTATTTGTCTGTCTAATGAATTAACAGTTCATCAACCATGAAATAACGTTTTATTTGCGAAAGAGCTTGATTGCTCATTTCATACTCAATTGGCGTAATTCTAGAGAAATGGGTTAAGAGCTGAAGAATGTGGAGGATTCTCGATGCCAAGAGTGGATTTTCCAGGAATCTGCAAGCGAATCCGGTCACCACTGCGGGAGTGGTTCAAGGAAAAAAGAGAGACAGAAAGATAGAGAGAGGTTGAAAATCGCAAAAAATGGGTCACAACTCCAAATTTGTAAATCCGGCTTCCGGCGCTCGCGATCCCAAAATATATAAAGGCTCAAGCTCGTGAGAATCAGGGAATTCCGTGTTCCTCGCTATAACGGCCACGGGGCAAGATATATATATATATATATATATATATATATAATATATTCATAATAAAATATATAATGAAATTTTTTTTATAAAGTGCCCTGCAGAAATTTTTTAATAAATTTTCAGAAGCAATATTAAGATATTATGAAACTTGGCAAAAAAGACAAATTTCAAAAAAATACATGCGTTGGTAACCAAATTGTTCAATTTTCAATTAAGAACGGTGAATTTACGATAAAAAATGGATTAGTTAAATTTTCATTTTAAAAAATTAATTTTTGAACCAAAAAAAAAAGAACAACTTTCATCAAAATGGTTGTCTCTTCAAACTTTCAACAATTTACATTAATTTTTCACTAAATAGTGGAATTTTCTATCGAAAACATGAATTTTTAACCAAGAAGATGAATTTTTTACCGTGAAATACAAATTTTCAACCAATAGTTGAATTTTTAATAAAAAGATACACTTTTTTAATCAAAACATCGAATAGAAACATTTTTATTTTAAAAAATTAATTTTTACAAAAAAGAACGAATTTTCAACAAAATACTTCAATTTATAACCAAAGAAATTAAATGTTAACCAAAATTATGCATCTATAGCCAAAAAAATGAATTTTTAACATGGTAGTTAAACTTTAAACCAAATGCCAGGAATATTAAGTTTCTACAAACAAAAAATTTGTAACAAAATACATGCATTTTCAACCAAATTATATAATTTTCAAATAAAAAGGGTAAATTTACAATAAAAGACGGGTTTATTTGAATTTCCAGTTAAGAACTTACTTTTTTAACAACAAAAAAAGAAGAATTTTCATCAAAACACTTGAATCCTCAAAAAAAAAAAAAAGAATTTTCAACAAAATCGTTGACTTTTCTACCAAAAAGAATACTTTTTAACAAAATTGTTTAATTTTCAACCAAATAGTTGAATTTTCAAGCAAGAATATTAATCTTTTTCCGAAAAAGACTAATTTTTAAGAAATTTCACAAATTTGCAACGAAATACTTGAATCCTCAACCAAAAAGATGAATTTTCAACAAAACAGTTGACTTTTCTACCAAAAAGGATACTTTCCAACAAAATTGTTTAATTTTCAACAAAGTACATGAATTGGTAACCAAATAGTAGATTTTTCATCAAGAAGATTAAATTTTGACCAAAATTGTGAATTTTTTAATAAAATATATAAATTTTCAAACAAGAAAATTAATTTTCTATCAAAAAATATATCAAAATACATGCATTTTTAACAAAATGGTAAACTTGTTAACCAAAAAGACGAACATTTAACAAAATACAAGCATTTTTAACTAAGTAGTTCAATTCTCAACCAAGAAGATTAATTGTATACGAAAAAAAACATTAAGTTTTCATAAAATACATGAATTTTCAAGCAATTAGGTGAGTTTTCAACAAAATAATTAAGTTTACAAACAAAACGATGAATTTTTTAGTAACAATCTTAATTTTCTACCAAAAAAAACGCAATTTTAACAAAATACAAGAATTTTCAAGTAAAAAAGATTGTCAGAAGTGGGATTCGAACCCACGCCCACTAGGTGGACTGCGACCTGAACGCAGCGCCTTAGACCGCTCGGCCATCCTGACACTTGACTAAAAAAAATCAATTTTCAACCAGACAGGAAATAATTAAATTTTCATTTAAAAATATTAATTTTGGCCTTATAAGAAAACGAATTTTAACAATTTAGTTAAATTTTCTCCCAAAATAATTCAATTTTCAACCTAAAAACACAAATTGTCAACACAACAGTTGAATTTGCAACCAAAAAGTGACTTTTTCAACCCAATTGTTTAATTTCCTACAAAATAGATCAATTTTAGACTAAATTAAAAGTTAATTATTTGGATTACTTAAAATACTTCGGATTAACTGGATTACAAGTGGATTACCCTGGATTTTAGGTGGATTACCTAAATTAGTCTGGATTACATTGCATTTATTTTTTTTACTCATTTTTACATAAATATCCAAAATTAAAAATTAATCGTAATTCTGCAGAGCTGACCAGTTAATTTCTTGCAGAAATGTTCATCTAAAAATACCTAAGAATCCGTTTCAAAATTGTAGCGTCCTCGGCATTGTTTTTGAATGACTTGTACGCGTACGATATATTATTTAAAGCTCAAAAAGTCGCACGAACTTCGAGGTTCTGAGAATCTTTCGGAATTCCAAGTGTTACATAAATCACAATTGCGTACGTAATACTCTACTACCTGAATTCATACGCCTATAGGATGTGTCACATAGTTAAATAAAATAGGTTTGTTTACGAAATTTTCAAGAGCAAATATTTTGATAGTCAAGAGTCCTCATTACTCATGATCATGATAAAGTACAGTCAAAGTAAAATTAGAATACTAATTCCAGACTGCATACTCTTTCCCCTATTCTCCTCTTTTCCCCTTTTTTTAAAAATTTAAATTTTTCCCTTGTTTTCAAGAAACTTCCCCTTTACCCCGTTTTGAAGAAACTTCCCCTTTACCCCGCTTTCAAGAAACATCCTCTTTACGCCGTTTTCAAGAAACTTCCCCTTTACCCCGTATTCAATCAACTTCTCCTTTACCCCGTTTTCAAGAAACTTCCCCTTTACACCATTTTCAAGAAACTTCCCTTTTACCCCGTTTTCAAGAAACTTCCCCTTCACCCCGTTTTCAAGAAACATCCCCTTTACCCCGTTTTCAATCAACTTCCCCTTTACCCCGTTTTCACGTCTTTTATCTTCGTCCCGTGTGGTAAAATCTTCTGGCGCTGGCTCGGCCCAGACCAGACCGTCTGGTTTTCATTCTTGACTCTAACGTGTGGTCAGCCTTAAGTTATTGGCTGGTCAATAACTACCCATGCAGAAATCGCCATACTGGATCCCTTTTACCGATCAGGCCCTGATCGGGTTGGCCCGGTCTGTCCCGGATAGGGTATATTTCGTGGTTTCAGCATCGTGTCAGGCCCGATGGCCGGGTTACCGCCTACAGCGACACCTAGTATGTGTTCTGTGAAGTAGCGAATTACGTGTGTGCAGTTTTGACAGTTATTCAATTTTGAAATAAATTTCAAGTGTGATACGTCAAAAAGGATTCAATAAACAATGCCAAAGCGTAAAAGCACTCCGCGGGTTCAGAAACACCGTGCGATAACCAGGATACCATATTTACGAGACGGAAATGCAAGTAAGTAAATCAGTGAAACCTAACCTCAATATTAAAATTAATATTAAATTTGTTTATCAAGATTTATATATTCACGGCTATCCTCAATTGACATTATTATTATTTTTTTAATTAATAGGGAATTATTCAGCTCATAATTTAATACCTATAAATAATTACGGTCTCAATTTGAAAAATATAAGGTTATATTCTAAGAAGACTGACAAACGTGTATTTAATTATATTTTAGGTTCTGCTGCTGATGATGAAGATGAAGAGGAAGAAAATATTAATTTCGACGAACCAGAAGCTGTGGGAAATGAAATCGATCGTGACTAACTTTGTTTTTTATTAATTATTTTAGAAAAAATACCCAAATTTTATAAATATTATCAACAGGAAATTAATCGGGATCCGATCGGGGACCGACCTGGCAGCCAGATCGGGCTGCCACGTTCGGCACCGATCGGGCCGTGTGTTTCATCACGGGTCAGGCCCAGGTCGGTTTCCGGATCCGCGCCGGATTTGGCCAGATCCGAACCCGATCGGGGCCACGGCAAAATTTCTGCATGGGTAGTTAATGGCTGATTAGTGTCTAGTTGGAGGCTGGTCCCTTTTTTTTAATTACTTGGAAAAATCCATTCTTCACTATAAGTGTATTTAGCTGATCAGCGCCAAACCTGGAGCAGACTAGACTCTCAAGGTGATAAGAAAAAAGTCTTGGTTTGATAGTGCGAATTTCTTATTTTCTATCGTTTCAGACACCCTGTAAATTTTTCGAAATATGTCCAAAAAAAATTTGCTGATCGAACTTAGAACTTTTTATGATTTTGGATACATGATCAGCGCTAGTCTTCGGCCAGACCAGACCTTCCAGATAGAACATAGAGTTTTTTGTTCTTGACTCACTGATCAGCGCCAGTACTGGGCCAGATCAGACCTTCAAGGCCAAACTTAGATCTTTGATTGTTCTTGGATGGCTGAGCAGTGCCAGTCCTGGGCCAGCCCAGACCTTCCAGACTAGACGATCTATTGTCTATTTAAAGTCAGCCCTAGGTAAGACCATTGGGGGAGACAAGCGCCAGACCTGACATCAGAATATGAAATTTTGACACATGGGGTGCGAACTGAATTAATAGAATTTTAAACTTTTTTGTGATTTTACAAAGGATTGCGAAAGAAGACGCAATGTTCTATCAGAATCAGAAAGAAAAAGGTAATTGTTTTAAATACAAAGTCAAATCAGACAAATTAAATTTTGGAATCGAAATGATAATTTTTCGAACTGGAAAAGGGAAGGGAAAAGTTCTGTCGCACCCTATCCCTTTCCCAGCTTTATGATTTCTTTACAAAAATTGTCAGAATTATTCCATTTGAAAATTTATCATCAAAAAGTATTTTCTATTCATGCGTCAACTTTGAATTATGTCGATGAAAAAAGTTTTTCTGTTTGAAACAGATGATTCAAATATTATAAATGAGCATAACTTCCTTAATATTCAATAATGTGTATTAATATTATAGATCAATCGATTCGTCTCGAATCAACACATCTTTTCTGTTCTTGCATAAACTTTGAATTATGTTGATGAAAAAGTTTTACTATAAAAAACCGTGTTTTCAAATGTTATGCATTACCATAGCTTCATTACTCTTCAATAAAATGTATCAATGTTATAGTTCAATCGATTTGTCTTGAATCAACAAAACTTTCCTATTCTCGCATCAACTTTAAATTATGAGAATGAGAAAATTTTTACTATAAAAATCGATTTTAAACATATATAAATTACCATAACTTCCCTACTCTTTGATAAAATGTATTAATATTGTAGGTCAATCAATTCGTCTCGAACCAAGGAATCTTTTATATTCTTGCCTGAACTTTGAATTATGTTGAAGAAAAAAGTTTTACTATAAAAAGTGGTGTTTTCAAATATTATGCATTACCATAGCTTCCTTACTCTTCAATGAAATGTATTATTATCATAGGTCCATCGTTTCGTCTCGAATCAACATATCTTTTCTGTTCTTACATAAACATTGAATTATGTTAATGAAAAAAGTTTTACTATAAAAAACCGATCTTCAAAATATATAAATTACCATAACTTCTCTACTCTTTGATAAAATGTATTAATATTATAGGTCAATCGATTCGTTTCGAACCAAGGAATCTTTTATATTCTTGCATCAACTTCGAATTCTGCTAATGAAAAAGTTTCACTATAAAAAACCGATTTTTTAAATATTATTGAGTGCTAAAAAAAATGCAATGAATATTTTTAGAAATCCTTTGGTCCGTTTCAAGATATGAGTGGTGAAAATAAGCCCTGAAAATTTCTTCAATTTATCTGCAGCTGTTTTCAAGTTATCGTGTTCACAAAAAAGTGCGACATCCACACACACATCCGGACAATTACTTAGAACATTGTATCAGACATTTTTAAATTGAGGCAGGTTTAATTAAATGAATTTAAAAATGTTGGAAAATGTTACCACTACAAAGCTTCCTCTATGAGGAAGCAAAAATATCACAGTTTTAACAAAAAGTTTAACTATTTTTGCTTCCTCATAGAGGAAGCTTTGTAATGGTAACATTTTCCAAAAATTTTAAATTCGTTTAATTGAACCTTCCCCAATTTAAAAATGTCTAATACAATATTCTAAGCAATTGTCCGGATGTGTGTGTGTGTGTGTGGATGTGTGGATGTGTGGATGAGTGGAGGTGTGTGAGGATGTGTGGATGTCACGCTTTTTTGTGAACACGATAACTTGAAAACGGTCGCAGATAAATTGATGAAATTTGGAGGGCTTATTTTCCCCACTAATATCTTGAAACTGACCGAAGGATTTCTGAAAATATTCGTTGCATTTTTTCTGAACACTTAATAATATTTGAAAAATCGGTTTTTTATAGTGAAACTTTTTTCATTGACATAATTCAAAGTTGATGCAAGAATGTAAAAGATTCCTTGGTTGGAGACGAATCGATTGATCTATACTATTAATATATTTTATTTAAGCGTAGGGAAGTTATGGTAATTTATATATTTTAAAAATTGGTTTTTTATAGTAAAACTTTTTTCATTGACATAATTCAAAGTTGATGCAAGAATATAAAAGATTCCTTGGATCGAGACGAATCGATTGACCTATAATAATAATACATTTTATTGAAGATTAAGGAAGCTATGTTAATGCATAATATTTGAAAATACGGTTTTTTATAGTGAAACTTTTTTCTTCAATATAATTGAAAGTTAATGCAAGAATATAAAAGATTCCTTGCTTCGAGACGAATCGATTGACCTATAATCTTAATATATTTTATCAAAGCGTAGGGAAGTTATGGTAATTTATATATTTTGAAAATCGGTTTTTTATAGTAAAACTTTTTTTATTAACATAATTCAAAGTTGATGCAAGCACAGAAAATATGTGTTGATTCGAGACGAATCGATTCACCTATAATATTATTACATTTTATTAAAGAGTAAGGAAGCTATGGTAATGGATAATATTTTGAAATACGGTTTTTCATAGTAAAACTTTTTTCTTCAATATAATTCAAAGTTGATGCAAGAATATAAAAGATTCCTTGGTTCGAGAGGAATCGATTGACCTTTAATATTAATATGTTTTATTAAAGCGTAGGGAAGTTATGGTAATTTATATATTTTGAAGATCGGTTTTTTATAGTAAAACTTTTTTCATTAACATAATTCAAAGTTGACGACGCATGAATAGAAAAGATTTTTTGATCATACATTTTCAAATAGAATAATTCTGACAATTTTTTTTTTAAATCATAAAGCTGGGAAAGGGATAGGATGCGACAGAACATTTCCCATCCCTTTTCCAGCTCGAAAAATTATAATTTCGAATTCAAAATTTGATTTGTCTGCTTTGTTTTTGTATTTCAAAAGTCGTTTGTATTATTTTGTAATTTTGTATTTTTTGTAAATTTTTATTTTTAAATTGATCAAAATGAAGACTTTGGTTTGTCTATTATTGAAAAAAATAACTAATGCTTCCTCTACGAGGAAGCAAATACATTTGCTAAGGGGAAGCAAAGTGCTCGTGAAATGAGTACCATATAATTATAAATACAAATAAAGTGGAAACACTCGAGATCGAATTCACAGCTAGTTTCATAATTCGCGTTCTCAATATGTAAAATTTAAATACTCATAATTTTGTTGAAAATTTTTTTTGGCAGATCGGTAAGATATGGGTTGCCTTATTGCCTTTGAAAAGCAACATATTTGAGTGGCAAACGATTATGTGACTTGAGCATGGACTACCTTATACCCAATTTGAAATGAGTTTCCACCAAGAATGAATTATCTATCCAAAAAGACGAATGTTCAACAAAACGGTTGAATTCTTAACAAAAAGAGGTGAATACTGAACAAAAAATATGATAGTAGATTCGTCTTTTAGTTTCAATATTAAACTATTTGATTGAAAATGCAACTGTTTTTTGTTGAAGTTTAATCTTTCTTGTTTGAAAATTTGACCATTTGGTTGAAAATTCAGCTATTTGGTTAGAAATTCAACTTTTATGTTGCAAATTACACTTTTCTGTTGAAAATTCAACTATTTTGTAAAAAATTCAACTTTTTGTTAAAAATTTGTCACTTTTACTTAAAAATTCCACTCTTTGGTTGAAAATTCATATTTTTTGTTTGGTTATTAACTTTTTTGTTCAAAATTCAACTTTTTGGGCTTAAAAGTCAAATGTTTTCCACACAATTCGAATTCTTAGATTGAAAAATCAAGTCTTTTGTTGAAAATTCGTCTTTGGGTTGAAAATTCATTTTTTTGGGCTTAAAAGTCAAATGTTTTCCAAAAAATTTGAATTCTTAGATTGAAAAATCAACTATTTTGTTGAAAATTCGTCTTTGGGTTGAAAATTCATCTCTTTTGGTAGAAATTTCATCTTTTTGGAGTTTCTCAGCCATGGGCTTATAATTATAATTGTCTTCATAATTTCGGTCGATTGTTCATCGTATTGTTTTCCTGGGAGGGGAAGTGAGGGAAAGGGGCGTGTAGGGGTTCAGGGGAAAGAATAAGAGGTAAGTAATAATTGTTATATACCATTAAGCCATTTCCCTTTCGGGGTAGGCGTGACTTGCTCGGTTGGAAAATAGTATTGGGTATATGGGTGCATTGGTATAGAGTATATAGGTACAAGTTGGATAGGTATATAGGTGTAAAGTAGATAGGTATATAGGTGTTAGGTATATATGTTTTAGATTGATCTGGAATTCACGTGTCATTTATTCAAATGACACGTTTATTCCGCAACACTGCTCCGACCCAGGTTGCTGATCAATCTCTCTAGCGCAGTGGTCGGCAAACTTTTTGCTCGCTTTTCAGGTCAGGGCGGGGTTGGCCCAAGAAATTTTTTTCGCCTGCCGGGCTTTGTTCGTCAACGCTATGCTTCTCCTGCGTAGGGTTCGGTTGTATTAGCTTTTCTCGGCCGGGGTTCATTGTGAGATGGAGTACGCAATGGGAATAAAAACTTAGCAATCAATTTTTTTTTTAATTCTTATATTAGCGATTTAAAAGTTTTTAATTCGGAACCTGTGACTTTTTTTCGATTACACACATCTAAAGTTGTTCTTGGGAAGTTAAAAGTCAATGTTTTGAAATATTAAAAATGTTATTAACGGTTACTTTTAAACTAACTTAAAAAATTGACTAATATTATCAATAAATCCAATTTATTGAAGTGCGCTATTCTTCTGTTCATTTTTTCAGACCAATATTTGAAAGTAAGAGAGCCTTTCGGACCCTTTCGGATCAGTCATACTCTCTAAATATTAAATTTTTAAGAAAATTTAACAAATGGCAGTTTAACTAATAATTAATTAAATATTAGGTGACTGAATCACTGACTCATTTTATATTTTATTTAGCAATTTTTAACTAATTCAGATTTAAAGTATAAGTTCAAATATTGCAATTAATTAAGAACTAGGTGAGTGAGTCAGTGACTGACTTCGTTTCTCATTGGGTCATTGTAAAATAATTAATATTTAGAGTACAATGTTTGAATATTGAGTGCACTTCGTTAATACTTTGCACCCCCTTCTTTCTTTCTTGCCTTATCCTCTCCTTTTTTCCATTTTCGCCCTATCGGATCAATCATATTATTAATTACAGGTACTTGCAATCATAAAAAGCACAGAGTTTGAATTTCAAAGTTTCAAATTGCCAATTTTAAAACTGAAAATCTTGTCTTCACATTCTCATGCGAAAAGTATGAGAAATATTTTATATTTTCATACAAAAGTATCGAATATTAAAATTACTCAATAAAATGCCATTGGACACTCAGTTTGTAAATTAAAAATGTTCTTACAATGAAAATTAAATTCCAAAATTAGGTATTTATCGTTAATTGATTTTTATTCTCTTAAGAAAAGATTGTACATTGTCATGTAGTCGTAAAAATAACAAATTTAAAATTTTGTTGTTTCAAATTCCTCATTTTTTAACTAAAAATGTTTTTTTCGTATTCCTGTATGAAAAGTAATTTTATATTTTCTTTATAAGAAGATCGAATATTAAAAGAATTTTATAAGCTTATACAATGCCATTCTATGCTAATTTTGGAAATTAAAACGTTTCTAATAATGAAAATTGAATGTAAACTAAAAGTGTTATTGTTCATTAAATTTTTGGGTTTTGAGACGTTTCTTAGATTCTTTTTGATCGCAAAAATCCACAGATTTCGAATTTCAAATTTTCAAATTGTTAATTTTGAAATTTAAGAATTTTTAGTTTTGAATTTTAATCCCCGTTACTCGAACCGCTTAACAAAAGAAGCATCCGTGGCGGGTTGGACCTTTATGGCGGCGGCAGGTACTGCCACGAGATTTTGACTCGACCCGCCACGGCAGCTAAGGCTGCCGCGCGGCAGTAGTTTGCCGACCACTGCTCTAGCGATCACCCCAAGTGAAGAACCTCACAAAATTGTTATGTATGGTTCCCCACTTGGGCCCATTAGAATCCAAGGTCTTTGTTTCAGGCTTCATTCATTCTATTGTCACTCTGTTTACAAACTATTTGTCGCCACACCTTTCTGTCCTGGCATACTACTCTAGCTTCCTTCACGTCCATGCATTTTTTCATGCAAGCTCTTGTGTTTCTATGGCTTCTTACGTCTCTTCGGATTAATGTCTCATTTACCGATTCTAACCATTCTTTCGGCGGTCTACCTCTAGGCATTCTGCCATTTACTTTACCTTTGTACACTTGTTTGGTCAGTCGCTCATCTTTCATTCTTTCAAGATGACCGAACCATCTTAACTGATTTCTTTCCCATGTGTCAACTATTGTCTCTTTTGCACCACATTCTTTGAGGATGGTCTCGTTTCGGACTTTATCCATCAGTGTTTTCCCGCATATTATGCGCAGAGGTTTCATGCCGATCGCGTTAATTTTACTCCTGTCCTTTTCTTGACAGGTCCATGTCTCGCTACCGTATAGTACAGTCGGTACGAATATAGAATTATGTCTGGCCATTTTAGCTTTTTTTGATATGTTTTTATTTGTTAGGATGGACCCTGCTCTACCGATAACCTGCTTACCCTTATTTATGCGCCTATCTAACTCCCCATCTATTTTTCCGTCGCTAGTGAATAGACTACCTAGATATACGTACTTGTCAACTTGTTCTAATCTCTCATCATTTAGGACAATGTTGCATATTGTTTTCTCACTTTTTCCTTCAAACACCATGATTTTTGTTTTATTTACGTTAATTTTGAGGTCCATGTTTTTCATGCTTGTATTAAGTTTATTCAACATTCTTTGCAAGTCCTCGACTGATTCTGCCATAACAATCTTGTCATCTGCGAAAGCTAACCCACGTACCTTACCTGTTTGGAGATCTACACCTTCTTCGTCAAAGAGTGCAGTTCTTAGACACTTATCCATGAATATGATAAATAGCCACGAGGACATAACGCATCCTTGTTTCACGCCTTGCGTAATATCGAACCCGTCACTCAGTTTCCCGTTTACCCTTACGCTCGCTTTACTACCTGTATATATTGTTTTTATTGCTTGCAGGAGCCCTCCATTTACTCCGTATTCTTTAAGAACTTCCCAAAGTTTACTTCTATTTACCGTGTCAAATGCTTTTTCTAGGTCAATAAATGCACAGAAAACTTTCTTTCCTACTCTCAAGGTTTTTTCTGTGATCTGTCTTAGGCTAAATATCTGATCTGTACATGATCTTCCTGGCATAAATCCACTTTGGACTTCCCATATTTTTTCTTCTGTGATTTCCATTACCCTACGAATAAGTATTTTTGAGTATATTTTACTTACGGTACTTAGTAGGCTGATACCTCTGTAATTGCTGCAGTTGCGTTTGTCTCCCTTTTTTTTTACTGAAAATTCAACTATTCCATTTTTGGTTAAAAATTATTCTTTTTCAGTTAAAAATTCATGTTTTCGGATAAAAATTCAACTACTTGGTAAAAAATTAATCTATTTTGTAGAAAATTCACCAATTTTGTTAATAAGCCATTTTTGGTTGAATATTCAACTGTTTTGTTAAAAATTCGTCCTTTTAGGTTGAAAATTTAACTATTTTGGTATTGCAAATTAATTTCTTTAGTTGAAAATTTAAATTAGTTAAATTTAGTTTTTTTTAATGAAAATTAATTTCTTTAACTGATAATTTAACTATTCCATTTGTAGTTGCAAATTTATATTTTTAGTTAATCATTCAACTACTTGGTTGAAAATTGAACTATTTTATTAAAAATTCATTTTTCTGGATTTTGGTAAAAAATTCTTGATCTTAGTTTGGTTGAAAAATAATTTTTGTAGCTGAAAAAATTAATTGTTCAATTTTTGATGATAATTCGTCTTTCTCAGTTGAAAATTAATGTAATTTGTTGAATTTTCCTTTTTTTTGTAGAAAATTAAGATTCTTGCTCGAAAATCCATCTTTTTGATTGAAAGGTGAACTATTTTGTTGAAAATTCAAATTATTGATTAAAAGTTAATGTCTTTGGGTAAAAAAGCATGTATTTGGTTAGAAATTCGTCTTTTTGTGGACAATGAGTCTTTTCAGTTAAAAATTGAAATATTTGTTTGAAAAATTTAACGATTTGGTTAGAAATTCGTTGTTTTTTTTTCAAATTAATTTAACAATTGATTGATTCTCCCTTCCCTTTTAGATTTTGAAAAATGTGTGATAGACATAAGTTTTTTTTTAATTCTACGTTTTTTGTGCATTTAATATAAAACTTCTAATGAGCAAAAAAAAGTTCACAAATTTCCAAACAATTAAAAAAAAAGAATGTTCTAGCATGAATAATTCTGAAGTTATGACGAGGATTTATAGGGGACAAGATATTATTAGAAAAAGAAAAAGATTCAAACTTCAGAACTATTTCGGGGAGACCACCCTACAGCAGATAATGATCCTACAGTAGGTAATCATTAATTTAAAATAATTGTGTATGTAAAATAATTAATTTAATGCAATTAATAATTAAGACACGATACGTGTTAATATATTAAATTTAGAATTGATTATTTAACTTTTATTTGTTGTTATAATTAATAATTATCTACTGTTGGATCATTAGCTACTGTAGGGTGGTCTCCCCTATGCTAGAACATTCTTTTTTTCAAATTGTTTGAAAATTGGTGCATTTTTGCTCATTAGAAGTTTTACGTAAAATGCACAAGAAACGTAGAATTTAAAAAAATTGATGTCTTCCACACATTCTTCAAAATCTAAAGCAGGGGGTGAAGTCAATCAATAGTAATCACGCGGGAACTTTTTTTGGAAGCAAAATTAAAAGTTTTTATCCAACGAGTTTTTTAAATATTCGGTAAAAATACTAAGGAGGCATCCCCAAAACATAAATTCTAGGGTACTAACCTTAGCATATCATATGCTGTGAAGTCTGTAACTCTCAAAATATCAATATAGATCATAGATCTAACTTTATTTTATTTTATTTCTTTCTGAAAAAAGATTTTCTCCTTTCGCTCCGCTGGGAATCGAACCACAGAACTTCCGATTGCCGGTCGGGTGCTTTCCCATGCAGCTACTAGAGAGATCGAGAGAAGAAACTTTTTTCAGAAAATACACGCATTATTTCGCAAGGCGGTACTTATCAAATTTTTCAAGGAATCTGTATTATCATCAGAGAATAACAGAAATTTTAAAGTCTTCTCAGACTAGATGGAAATATGAATTAAACTTTTTTTTTTTTTTTCTGAAAAAAGATGTTCTCCTTTCGCTCCGCTGGGAATCGAACCACATTTTTAATTTGATATGTACCACCTTGCAAAATAATGCGTGTATTTTCTGAAAAAAGTGTCTTCTCTCGATCTCTCTAGTAGCTTAATACGAGAGCACCCGACCGGCAATCGGAAGTTCTGTGGTTCGATTCCCAGCGGATCAAAAGTATAAAATCTTTTTTCAGAAAAAAATTTAATAAAATAATGTTTAATTCATATTTCCATCTATTCTGAAAAGACGTTAAAATTTCTGTTATTCTCTTATGATAATACAGATTCCTTGATAGATCTAACTGTTGAAAAAAAGTATTAATTGCATCCTTTCTTGTCGTTGAATGGATACCTAAAATGTGACCAGAACATGAAGTGGACTTAGACAATGCATGTGCGTATCGCGTGCAAAATAAGCAATAAATACAATAAATAAAACCGTGCATGCATGTGGTTCATTGTGCGTGTCAATTTACGCACTGAAGAGTGTTCTCAGTTACTTGCGTAAAGACCTCACATATTAGTCAGAGATCGTTATTCTTTAATTTCAGTGACATAGTCCGGTCAGGAATGTCGCCGATTCTCCAAGAGAGCTAAACTTAACACCCACGAGGTCTCTATCGAACCGTTAAATAAATTTTACATTTTTTCCAAGCTTTACATATGTCTGCAGTCTATACACTATTTATATACCTGAAAGGCATTCACGCATAAAAGTCATTCTACTACGCCATAAGCTTCTGTGACTCCTCGTGACGTCATATCACAAAGTTAGAAATTAACATATGGCAGGAAAAATTATTCAGCTACTGAGAAAGTAGATAATATACACCTTTACACATTATACAGAGTGCACACAACATTATTCTTTATTTTTTTATTAATAAGATGTTTCAAGTCACATAGACTACTGTGGTCATTAGCGACTATATTAATTACATAATATGTTCTGCATAACATTATTTTTTTAGAATTTATAACCAAATAGTGAAATTTTTAAGTAAGAAGATTATTTTCTACCAAAAAACATGAATTTTTAACAAAATACATGAATTTTCAACCAAGTGGTTCAATTTTCAACAAAATATTTAAATTTTCAATCAAAGAGACGAATTAACTGAAATTATGCATTTCCAGCCACAACATAAATTTTTAACAAAGAAGTTCAACTTACAACCAAGTAGTTGAAGTTTCAACCAAGAATGTTCATTTTCTACCATAAAAGAAAAATTTTCAACAAAAGACATGAATTTTCAACCACATATTTGATTTTTTAAATGAAAAAGATGAATTTAAAATAAAAATGGAATTGTAAAAAAAGAAAGAAACGAATTTTTAAGAAAATAGTTCAATTTTCTACCAAAATAGTTGAATTTTCAACCCTTGAAGACGAATTTTCAATACAACAGTTGAATTTTCAACCAAAAGGAAAAAATGTCTTTTTAATAAAATTGTTTCATTTCCTGTGAAGTAGATTAATTTTTCACCCATTTCTAATGAAAAATAGAATAGTTAAGTTTTCAGTATTTTTATTATCAGTATTTAGATTACCTAAATAAATTACTCCGAATTACCTGGATTACTCTAGATTACAAGTTACATAATTACTTATTAGAAATAGATTACTCTGGATTATAGGTAGATTACGCTCGTTTACAAGTGGATTACTTACATTATCTGAGTTACTCAAATTTTCTCAGAATTTTAAAATATAAGACTTCGGAATTATTTGAAAAAATAACAATTTTGCTAATATATCACCAAACAGTTATGATGCACAGTGAGGCAAAATGACGAACAAATGTTCAAAATACGATTCCGGCTATAATTTTGAATCTATTTCAAAGTTTTTTTTTAAATCAAAGCTAACTGAATTTGAGGCAGATTTTAAAAAGAAATTTTTTTACTTCTTTTTAACATAAAGTGGAAAAAAATTGGAAAATTTGAGATATGATTGCTTCAATAACACATAATTCATTCAGAATGATTGATTTTAGTGTATAATCGATAAACATTCGCGAAATATAACTCCATAGTTTATTATCAATTAATAATTTATTATAATAGAAAAAGTTCTTGGTAAAAGTCGAAACGTTGATGCGGATTCTATAAGTATTACTTGTAAAAATGTTTACTTTTGTTTTGTTTAAATTTGTCAATTTCTACAATAAACGGCCAGTATTTACAACATAATTTTAAGTACAGTTTCCCAATATTTCAACTTTGGTGAAATCTTGTATTTTTCTCTAAAGATTTGTAATATTCTAAAATAATTAACGTAAAATAACAAGTTTTTTTATGACGTCAAACAACCAATTTTAAAAAAAAATCCTGTAGTTTTCTGTAATACCTTGTAGATTTTCACAACAAAGTAAAAGAAAATATTAATAAAAAGTTATACAAATTTTTGAATTATAGAAACTTATACTTTATTGTGGTGACCTTCTCAGCATAAAACAACAACCAATTGCGACTCTCGGTTTCCACTCTCTGCCCCCCCCCCCCCTCAGTAACCAAAGTTTTGGTGGGACTGACGTTACAACTAGACTCTCCACGATACGACGAATCACTACTTAACTTGGACATGATTTCGACTCGCAAAATAAATTTCGCGCATAAAGATGGTAGTTGGATGTACAATCTAAACAATGAGTAATACAAACAAGAAAATAGCCTCGGAATGGACTGAAACTTTGATTGATGAAATGCATACACATGGTAAATGTAAAGGTCGAGTTTCAGGTGATGAATGGAGACTGGGTATTTGGAATGCTAGAGGGATGAATAATCTTAAGGTAACAGAATTATGAGAAACTATGCACGTAAGGAAGCTAGATATTTTATGCGCACCTGAGACAATGAAAAAGGGATGCGAAAGTAGAAACATAGAAAATGGAGTGTTGAAAGGCGGTTTTGAAATATGGTCAGGAGTAAATAATGAATCACATGGTAATCAAGGGGTCGGTTCGATCATGAATGGAAAAGCAGGACAGCATCTCAAAGATTATGATTTTGTATCTCCCAGATTGTTGTGGGCTAGAATGAAGGTAGGAATCAGAAGATTATTTATCATAGCGTGCTACGCCCCAGTTGATAGTGATCCGAGAGAAGTCAAAGATGCGTTCTGAGACACTTTAAATGATACAATAAGTACTTGCGATCATGCTGACAGAATAATTCTGCTAGGAGATATGAACGGATGGGTCGGCGTCCAACGTCAGGATACAGATACAGAAAAGCTGCTAGGTAATTTTGGGGATCCAAGGAAAAATGATAACGGGGAAAAATGAGTTAGCTTATGCTTATAAAAGGGCCTATTTATTACAAATACTTGGCTTAGACATAAAATGATCCACATGTACACCTGGCGTGAAGGAAATAGCCACAGTATATTTGACTTTGTTATTGCGGATGAAAGACTAAGAGAACTAGTGAAAGATACAATAGTCATGAGGGGTTCTGAATGCAATAGTGATCATTACCTGCTAGTCTCCAAAATAAACTTAGGTCATGGACGGAGAAGAAAAAGAACAAAAAAAAACGAAACAAACGCGAATCAAGATTGAAAATTTACAGAAACCGGAAGTGCGAATAAATTTTCAAAATAAGATAAACGAACGCATAGATAGGACAACTTGGGAGGCGCTTATAAGCAATAAAGATATAGAGGACGCATGGACTATGTTACCGGATATCATTATTAAAACTGCGACCGAACTGTGTGGTACGGCGGTTGTAGGAAGAAAATCTGGTGATGCATGGAGGAATGATGAAATTGAGGCAGCGCGACAAGAAAAGAAAGAAGCATACAAGAGAACGTTGAACATCACAAGTCTCAGCGATGAGGAGAGAAATAGACTTGAAAATGATTACAGCCACAAAAAGAGGACAGTTGAACGACTAGTCAAAGAAAGTAAAGATAACATCAGAACAGAAGAAGAGAAGAAAATATAAAACGACTTCGAAGGAAGCATGAAACTATTATTTAAAGAGATGAAGGGAAGTAAAAGCACAGAGTTTGTCAGCATGAGAAACAGCAAAGGTGAAATGCTATATGATACAGACGAGATAATAGACGCTTTGAAAGACTCTTTTAAAGAATTATTAAGAGGTGTAGCTTTAGGGCAACAGAACTGAGACATAGAACATAATGCATTAGGAAACCCAATTGAGAAATTATGTGTCACTGAGGTTAGAGATATATTTAAGAACTTTAAAAAACGGTAAGGCTGCTGGTGTATACAGTATTAATGCTGAAATGCTTAAATACGGTGGCTATTTATCATATTTATGGATAAGTGTCTAAGAATGGCCCTCTTCGGCGAAGAAGGTGTAGATCTCGAAAAAGTGAAGGTACGTTGGTTAGCGTTCGCAGATGATAAGGTTGTTATGGCAGAAGCAATCGAAGACTTGCAAAGAATGTTGAACAAACTGAATACAAGCATGAGGAACATGAGCCTCAAAATCAATGTAAATAAATAAAAAGTTATGGTGTTTGAAGGAAACGGTGAGAAAACAATGTGCAACATTGTCCTAAATGATGAGAGATAAGAACAAGTTGATAAGTACGTATATCTGGGTAGCCTATTCACTAGCGACGGAACGATAGATGGGGAGTTAGGTAGGCACATAAATAAGGGTAAGAAGGTTATAGGTAGAGCAGAGTCCATTATCAGAAGTAAAAACATATCAAAAAAATCGAAAATGGCAATACATAATTCTATATTTTTACCGACTGTACTATACGGTTGCGAGACATGGACCTGTCAAAAAAAGGACAAGAGCAAAATTATCGCGATTGACATGAATTTCCTACGCCAAATATGCGGGAAAACACTGATAGACAAAGTGAGAAACGAAATAATCCTCAAAGAATGCGGTGCAAAAGAGACAATAATTGACATATGGGAAAGAAATTCTAGATCAATCTAAAAAATCTATACCTCCTTCCTCACATTACTCCTTTCCTCACCGAGCGAGTCACGCCTACCCCGAAAGGGAAACGACTTAATGGTATAATAATAATAATAATTTTTTTACTTTTACACAAGAGAATACAAGAAAAAATGATCTATTTGTATTTAATTGTTTTGTTTTTTCGTATATTTTTTACAAAAAAGTATATGTTTTAACAAAAATTTACAGTTGTAGAAATGTTGTACTTTCTTGTAAAAATTTGTTCCACCAAGGAGGTGTTATACTCTTCTGAAATTTCTCTGTTAAGCCTTTTTATGTAATTTATTGCACAAGATCACATTATCAGAAATTATGTTTCTGAAGATCTTTCTTAAAATATATAAAGTTAGCTTATTAAAGCTGTCGCTGACAGACATTTATAGCGAATTAAAGACAAGTTTGAATAATAATCGTCTCCAGCGAATAATGACTACTACTAAATAATTAATCATGCGCATTATTGCCTACATAAAAATTAGAATAAAAAAAATCTACAACGCAATTTCCGACTCAATAAAAAAATGTCAGTGACTCACGTTTTATCTAAAGAGACTTTTTCATTTTTTTCGATGATAAAGAAATACGTATGTAATTGGAAAGGTCGTGACTATAAATAAGTTTTTATTAGTAACATGTATGAATAATCTCGTGAGTTTGAATTCCGTGTGTATTATGATGTTTGCATCATTATCGCGAACATTTCTGTAGAAACTCATGTTGACTAATTTTTATTTAATTCATGTCTGTGTGTGTGTATGTGTGGGTATGTGGGCGCTGCGATTGCGCGTACACGTGTATGTATGCTCTTTTACACAATTTCATTCATTTCAAGCCCACTCGTGCATGAACTCCCACGTCGCTGTACTAGCACTTTAAACTGAGTACACAAAACACGTCCTGTATTTACCGAGTGATTCCCAGTAGCCGGAATCCCCATGATATTACCTCGAAACTTGTCGGAGCGAATATCAAGTGTAGCGGAATATGTTTACAGCGGGAAATATTCATTTTATTCAATATAGCGTAAAACGGGATTTTTTAACGGGATAAAAAGCAGTATCAACTTATGAAATGGAAAACTCTGAGTGTTCCGCTTTACCCCACACTGTCCAGCTTAGTCTTGTTTCAGGGCATTTCATCTAATATACATTGTATTTCTTAAAGCAGGAGTTTCACGAGATATGACACGTCTGTATTCAATATCAATTTCAGAGTGCACACTCTTTTTGGTTAAAAATGAATTTGTTGTACTTAAAATTTAAGTATTCCATACCCTCAACGAATAATTCACTGAGATCGCACATGCCCTGCAGTTTTATAACGTTTATTTAGTTTTATTGTTACTTTTTCGGTTTTTTGTTTATGATGACAGCGTGAGTTTCATTTGAGTAATGTTTATTTTATTCATTACAGCATAAAACGGGGCTTAGTGAGACATATGGGGTAAAGTGGGACACCAATTTTTCACAAGGAGAAAAGCAATATCAAGTCTTGAGGTGAAAAACTCTGGGTGTTCCGCTTTACCCCACGCTGTCCAGCTTAGCTCTGTTTTAGGACATTTCATCTGATATGCATTTTATTTCTTAAAGCAGGAGTTTTACGAAATATATCACATCCGTATTGAATTTCAATTTCAGACTTCACACTCGTTTTGGCTTGATATTAATTTGTTTTACATAAAATTTAACTATTCCAATCTCTCAGCGAATAATTCACTGAGATCGCACGTGCCTGCAGTTTTATAACGTTTTTAGAGTTTTATTTTTATATTTCCGGTTGTTTCGTTACGATGAAAGCTTGAATTCCATTTCGGAAATGTTTTTTTTATTAAACATAGCGTAAAACGAGGCTTAGTGGGGCATATGGGGTAAAGTGGAACACCCATTTTTTAACAGGAGAAAAGCAAAAACAAGTCATGAAGTAAAAAATTTAAGTATTTGGTTGAAAAATGAACTACATTATTAAAACGTCATATATTATTATTGATTGAAGATTGAACTATTTTATTGAAAATTCGTTTTTTGAATCTGATGTGTTCAAAATTTAACTATTCCATTTTATCAATGAATAATTCACTAAAAACGTACGTACGCTGCACTTTTATGCCATCTTTGTGTTTGTGTTGCATTTTGGGAAATGTTTATTTTATTCAATTGTATGTTTTATAAATATATAGTGGATATATTTGTATCCTGCGTAGCGTAAAGATGTCCTATGTATTTTGTATCGATGTATTAATCCAAGTGTGAATAACACAATATAGCGTTAATCAAAGCTTAGTGGGACATATGGGGTAAAGTGGATGACCAGTTTTTAGCAGAGAAAAGTAATATCAAGTAATGAAGTGGAAAACTCCAAGTGTTCCGCTTTACCCAACACTGTCCAGCTTAGACTTGTTTTAGGGCATTCCGTCTAATATACATTTTATTTCTTCAAGCAGGACTTTTACGAAATATTTCACATCTGTCTCTAATTTAAATTTTAGACTTCACACTCTTTCCCCATTTCCCCTTTTTTTCAATTCCTTTTTTCCCTGTTTTCAAGAAACTTCACTCTTTTCTCGTAGAATATTTAATTATTTTGTATATTTTTAATTAATTTAACTGTTTGGTTCAAAATTCATTTGAGCAGTTGAAGATTCATCTTTTTGGTAAAAAAATGAACTCTTTTCTTTAAAATTCATTTGCTCAGGTTAGAAATTAATCAAACTGAAAATTTAATGATTTCATTTATTGTTGAAAATTCATCGTTTTTAGTTGAAAATTCAACTATTTGGTTGAAAATTAATTTTTTACTTGAAAATTCAACTGTTTTGCAGAAAATTCGTCTTTTCCGCTTGAAAATTAATTTGCTTTCTGGAAAATTCTTCTTTTTAGATTAAAAATTCTGTTATTTTGGTAGAAAATTGAACTATTTGATCGAAATTTAACTTTTTTGTTGAAAACCCGAGTGATTGCCAGTAGCCGGAATCCCCATTATATTACCTCGAAGCTTATCGGAGTGAATATCAAGTGTAGCGGAATATAAAACTCAGATTGCTCTCAACGAATCATTCACTGAAAGTGCACGTGCCCTGCAGTTTTATACCGTTTTTTAGAGTTTTATTTTTTATTTTTCTGCTTGTTCGGTTACGATGGAAGCTTGAGTTTCATTTGGGAGATGTTTATTTTGATAAATATTGCGTAAAACGGGGCTTAGTGGGACATATGGGGTAAAGTGAGACACCCGTTTTTTAACGAGAACAAAGCAATAGCAATTCATGAGCTGGAAAAATATTTTTTCCCCTGTTCTACTACTGTTCAACTACTTGGTTGAAAGTTGAACGAAATGTTAAAAATTAATTTTATTGGTTGAAGGCTAAACTATTTTCTTGAATATTAATTGAAAATTAATTTCAATAAATAAAAATTTGACTATTCCATTTTTGGCTGAAAATTGAACGTTTTTAGTTGAAAATGTATATTTTCGAATTAAAAATGTTTTTTAGACAATTCGGGTGGAAATTCGTCGTTTTGATTTGAAAATTGATCACTTTTGGTAGAAATTAAATTTTTTTCTTGATTAAAAATGCAACTTTTTGTTAAAAAATTGTTCTGCTTTGGTTGAGAATTATGAAAATTTGTCTTTTTGGATTCAATTCATTTTTTTTATTTAAGAGGAAATTTTTGTTATCTTTTGGTTGTAAGTTCAACTATTTTGTTGAAAATTCGTTTTTTAGTTAAAAATTACTTTTTTTTACCTAAAACTTAACAATTCCATTTTTGGTTAAAGATTAATCTTTTATATTTGTAAATTCAACTATTTTGTTGATAATTCGTCCCTTTTGTTGAAAAGTTCAACCATTCAGTTGTAAATGCAACTGTTCGGTTGATAATAACTTTTATTGTTGTTGAAAATTCAACTATTTAGTTGAAAACTCATCTATGTAGGTTGAAAATTCAATTATTTGGTTAAAAATTCAAATATTTTGTTGAAAATTCGTTTTTTTTGTGTTGTTGTTGAAATTAATTTTGTTTGCACTTAAAATGTAACTATTCCATTTTTGGTTGAAAATTGATCATTTTTAGCAGGAAATTCCACTATTTGAATTAAAATGAACTTTTTTGTTGAAAATTGAACTGTTTTTTAGCAAATTCGTCTTTTTTAGTTTACAAATTCAACTGTTTTGTGGAAAATTTTTTTGGATTAAGAATTCTATTATTTTGATAAAAAATTCGTCTTGTTGTTTTGAAAATTTAACTCGTTTGGTAGAAATTTAATCTTTTTTGGCTAAAAATGTTTGGTTGACAATAAATTAATTTTTTTTGTTAAGGATTTTGAAAATTCGTCTTTTTGGTTGAATTCAACTGTTTTTCATTTTAAATTAAATTTTTGTTGGAGTGAAAATATCACATTTTTTATTTCGAATTCATTTTTTTTCAAGATTCATTATTTTAGTTGAAAATTCATCTTTTTGTTTGAAAATTGAACTATTTCGTTGAAAATTAGTTTTATTTTTGTTAACAATTAATTTTTTTAACTGTAAATCTAACTATTACATTTTTGTTTCATTTTTCTTTATATTTCAAAATTTAACTATTTGGTTCAAAATGTTTTTTTTTTTTAATTTTAAATTGAACTATATGATTGAAACTATTTATTTGAAAATTTAATTTTTTTGACAAAAAGTCAACTAATTTGTGAAAAAATAATATTTTTAGTGGAAAATTTAACTGTTTTGTTGAAAATTCGTCCTTTTGGATTGTGAATTCATCTTTTTTGGTAAAAAATTTCTTAGTTGTAAATATATCTTTCTTGGTTGAAAATTCAACTGTCTTCTAAAAAATTTGTCTTTTTGGCTTAAAGATTCAACTATTTGGTTAAAAATGCAACTGTTTTTTGTTGAAACCTAATATTTTTTGCTTGAAAATTTGACCATTTGGTTGGAAATTCATCTTCATAGGGTAAAAGTTCAACTATTTGTTTGTAAATGCAACTTTTTCGTCTAAAATTAATTTTTGTTGTTGAGAATTAAACTATTTGATTGAAAAAATCATCTTTCTTTCTAGGAAACTCAACTTTCCGTTCAAAATTCAACTATTTTATTGAAAATGCAATATATTTCAACTTTAAATCCTAAACGTTTCATATTGAATTCAATATGGTGTCTATACATTAATTTTATTTGAAAGAATTTATTTCCCTATTTTCAGGAAAAATGACCCTATTTCCCCTGCTTTGATTATAGGATTTTGGACTGTGCAGTCTGAAATTTACATATGTATAAATTTAAAATCCATATATAGATTTTAAATTTTGTTTATTTTTGTATTAACTTAGGCTCATATGCTAGATTCACTGTTGATTTTAATTGATTTATGTACTAGAATTCACTGTGATTGCATTGATTTAAAAAAAAATGAATTTTTAGAATAACTTCACTTTTCAATACGGTACAACGCAATTTGAATTGACTGGGATTCAATTTGAATTTAATTGAACTTGCTTTAAATTCAGTCGAACTAACTTATTGAATTGAGTTAAGTGCATAGGTCATGACATACCTACTCTCAATTCGGCCAATTAGGTCGACCCTGAACCTCAATGCGAACTCTACGTGAATTTTCAATAAATTATTCAAATAAATTCTTTGCAGAAACCTTCGCTTATTATCAACCATTTATATTACATTGAGAAATATTTGAAAAGTTTAAAAAAATTCGACGTTAATTAAAAATTTAATAGAGGCTTCAGTCTATTATTATGGCGCGAAATTCAAATCAGAGTAACCATTATACCGACTGATCTCATCACATTCACACTTGCGAACAACCAGCATGTAGCCGAGCATGTAGCAAATAAAAAAAGTGGCCATTAATTGACAGAGGGAGAGTCTCGTCATTTTTTTACTTTATAAACGACAAGCGAGGCGCTTTTCGATGATTCATTGAGAAGTCGTAAATCAAGAAGCATGGCGACAAGTGCTCGGAACACTGGAAATAAAAAGAAATCAACGATTGGAAGAAACGGGGCGATGCACCAGATTGAAAAAAAAAAGATTGAAAAGCCATAAAGGCCAGTGGTAGCGAGGAGGGACTGATATCAGGCTGTGTCAATGTGTCAGATGGTTCTTGTCTTTCATCTCCGCAAGGTGGTCTCTCAGAGACCCTCGAAAAAGGGGCCACCGGTATCTTCCAATTATTCATTTAATCCACATTCAATAATTGTGTCATCGAATTGAATCAAAAAATATGTCTTAATTCTTTAAATCACTCTTGAAATCTGGGGTCAAGTCTGTGTGAAATCTTTGAAATTTTTGTTAAGTTTCTGAAATCTTTTTGATACCTTCTGAAATCTAAAATCTTTTGAGTACATAGTTAAGCAGGGCGAGTTTTAGTAATAAATTTCTACTTTACCGACATTGATACTGTTCCACAGATCAAGTGGTTCGTGTCCGTGCTAAGTTTCTAGAATTTGGAACGGTCTAGATTTCGTTAAGCTATAGGAATTTAAAATTAGAACTCGCTGTGTCTATCTACTCTTGGAAATCTTTCAAAAATCTCCAAAATCTTTGTTACATCTTGGAAATCTTTGTAGAAACTTTTGAAATTTTTTGAAATCATTGAAATCTTTAAAATCTCTTTAATCATTGTAAAGTCTTTTGAGTTAATAGGCAGGGCGGGTTCTGATTACAAATTTTCTACCTTACCGACATCGAGAATGTTCTACAGCTCAAGTGGTCCGTGCTAAGTTTCTAGAATATGTAATGGTTTCGATTTTGATAAGCTAGAAATTTATAATAATTAGAACCCATGCTGCTCTTTTGAAATCCTTGAAATCTTTCTATACTCTCTGAAATCTTTCAAATCTTTGAGATCTTTGAAATCTCTGAAATCTTGAGAAATACTTTTGAGATCTTTTGAAATCTAAATTCCTTTGAGTAGATAGGCAGGGAGAGTTCTATTATAAATGCCTACATTACCGACATTGATATTGTTCCACAGCTCAAGTGGTTCGTGTCTGTGCTACGTTTCAATGAATATGGAACATTCCCGATTTCGTTAAGGTAGGAATTTATAATTCCCGCTCTGCCTATCTTCACTTTTGAAATCTTGGAAATATTTCGAAATATCTGAAATAATAATAATAACCCCTGATTTATAGTTATTCTTTCTGCTCTTTTTAAATCTTTAAATCCTTTGAAATCTTTCTAAAATCTCTTAAATATTAGTGAAATCTTTGACATATCTGAAATCTTAAAAATCTCTAAGATTTTAAATTCTGATATACAAGCCTATGTGAAAACATTGTAAAGTTTTTGAAATCTTTGTGAAGTCTGAAAATTTTTTAAATCTTTTGGAATCTAAAATCTTCTGATTAGACAGGCAGGACGGGTTCTAATTATAAATTCCTACCTTACCAATATCAAAACTGATACACAACTCAAGTGGTTTTTGTCCGTGCTAAGTTTCTAGAATGTGAAACGTTCTCGATGTCAATAATGTAGGAATTTATCATTATAACACGCTCTGCCTATCTATTATTTTGAAATCTTTGAAATCCTTGAAGTTTTTCTAAAATATTCAAATTTTTGTTAAATCTTTGTGAAATCTTTGAAATTCTTATATATACCATTAAACCATTTCCCTTTCAGGGTAGGCGTGACACTACCCGATTCGGGTAGTGTTTCTAGGTTTTTCTTGTAGTTATAAATAACTACAAGTGTGGGCTCACCACACCCACGATGTGCCAACAGCACTCATGTCAGTATTCTTGAATGGTCACCCATCCAAGTACTAACCGCGTCCAACGCTGCTTAACTTCAGTGATCTGACGAGAACTGGGTTTTTCAGCGTGGTATGGCCGTTGGCTTATGAAATCTTTTAAATATTTTGAAATCTTTGAAAAAACTTTTGAAATCTGAAATCTTTTGAGTAGATAGGCAGAGCGGATTCTAGTTATAAATTCCTAACTTATTGACATCGAGACAGTTCCGCGGCTCAAATGGTTCGTGTCCTAAGTTTCTAGAATGTGGAACGGTCTCGATGTCGGTAAGGTAAGGATTTATAATAATAACCCGCCTTGTCTATCTAATCTTTTGAAATCTTTTGAAATCTTTTTGAATATTTGAAATCTTTATAAATCTTTGTAAAACATTTAAAATCTTTGTGAAATCTCTGAAATCTTATTATCTGTAATTTTTGTAATTTTTTAATTTTTCTGTAATTCTTGTGATATGGTGTACAGGCCTGCATGAAATGTTTGAAATCTTTATAAAATCTTTTGAAATCTTCGAAATATTTAAAATCTTTGTGAAAACTTGGAAATCTTAGTAAGAAATTTATAAATCTTCTGAAACCATTGATATCTTTAAAAACTTTGTGAAATTTTGAGAATATTCGAAATCGTTTAAAATCTTTTGAAATTTTTGAAATTTTTTTAAGTCTTTGAGATCCTTGAAGTTTTTCTGAAATATTTTTAATCTTTGTGAAATGTTCGGAAACCTTTGTCATTTTTTTGAAAACGTTTAAAATCTGTGAAATCTTTTTGAATTATTTTGAAATCTTGAAATCTGCTGTACAAGCCTGCGTGAACTGTTCGAGGTATTAAGAGACTTTGTAAAATCCTTTGAAAATTTTGAAATATTTTTAATCTTTGTGAGAACTTAGAAATCTTTGTAAGAACTTTTGAAATATTTCTAAATCATTTAAATGTTTGAAATATTCTAAAGTCTTTGAAATCCTTGAAGTTTTTCTGAAATATTTGAAATCTTCCTGAAATGTTTTGAAATATTTGAAATCTTTGTGAATTATTTGTAAGAACTTTTTAAATATTTTGAAAGTCTTTGAAATGCTTGAAGTTTTTCTGAAATATTAAAAATCTTTTAGGATCTTTGAAATATTTAAAATCTTTGTGAAAACTTGGAAATCTTTGTAAAAACTTTAAAAATCTTCGGAAACCATTGATATCTTTGAAATCTGTGAAATTTTTAAAATATTCCAAATCTTTTGAAGTGTTTGAAAGGCTAAGTCTTTGAAATCCTTAAAGTTATTCTGTAATTTTTTAAATCTTTAGAAATCATTGATATGTTTAAAATGTTTGTGAAATCTTTGAAATGTTTGTGGAATATTTTGAAATCTTTGTGAAATCCTTAAAATCTTTGAATTCTCAAATTATATAAACAAAAATGGGATGGAGTTCCGAATAGCGTAAACCGTTGATTTTTTTGAAACTCCGTATACTTATGTATTTTGACGCGCTGATTACGAAAATGATAGTGAAAATGTGCGGAAATTTGATTTTCATGGTGAAACCATGAAAAAACCATAAAAATCATGGTTTTTTGCGATTATCTCAGCTAATATGCAAAATAAAAAAAAATGTTTCAAACAAAAGTTTTAGACACCATTGAAATACACATTTTTTGTTTGAACCATTTTTTTCTGCGAGTGATAGTTTTCGATCGAATTAAATATATCTATTTTCATTTCTAAAAATCCCATATACCACGGGTGTTCGGTTAAATTGCAGAATAGGGGCGTCACTTCTGTTTTGGCTGCAAAATTTTTTTTTTTGGGGAACCAAGTTATACAATCTTTAAATAAGCTATTAATGAAGGGATTTGATAAGGCAGAAGTTTAAAATTATTGTTAATTTTCTAATAAAAACGAGTCAAATATGGGTGTCTCACGATATGGGAATGTTCGTATTTACCTTCCCTTCCCGCCCCCACGACAGCCTGGCAAGGGGGTTGTGTGAGACCTTAGTTATTTTTTCTGCCCAGACACAGGGGTGCCTTCCCGCCCCCACAACACCTGGGAAAGGGAGTCGTGTGTGACATAAGTTATTTTTGTGACCTGTCACAGGGGTGCCTTCCCGCCCCCACAACACCTGGGAAAGGG